>JADRCH010007713.1:9862783-10122545 GCA_019843965.1 Rhynchomys soricoides
TATATATATATATATATATATATATATATATATATATATATATATATCCTAATGGCCATGAATCAATTCATTGGGCTGGAGAATTGAGAAATGAAGAGAATGAGGTAGGAAAACAGTGATATTCAGAAGACTCCAGGACGCATTAAAAATACTCTGAATGCACACTCGTGCACAAACACACACACACATACACTCACACACAGTGTGTAGGTTGTACACAAGTTGTAATGTTAGCATAGCTTTATGGATAAGATGCTTATAGAACACTAACAAAGGTGCTAACAAATGATTTTCATCTCTTAGGAAGTCTTTGTACTCTTCAGAGCACAAAGTTCTGAACAGAATTTATGCAAACTGAAAAGTTTACATTTTTAACATGCTATTGTCCATTCCAATATGGTAGTTGAACAAAAGGGTATTCATTTTACCAAGACAAAAGTGGACAAACTTTTTGGAGTGAAGCTAATTCCTTATGTAATGGCTGATAAAAAGCACCCGTGAACCCAGTGCTTGAGAAGTGTTTTAACAGACTGAAATGAAAGATTGTTTTCTGGTCTTCATGACTATTAAAAGCAACCTTCCCATCTAGGTATGTCTGTTTACAAGGGGAATGAGCTGGTCTTCCTTCTATACCACCTAACTATACACAGGAGATTCAGAAAAAAACTTTAACACTGACTAATATTTAAAATTAAAAATAATCACAGCATCTAAATGTTTCAGTGGTTACCCAGGAGCTTTGATGAAGCCATAAAAATTTAAAGAGAGCTATCAAACAGATTGCACAGAAAGTAGATGTGACTGGTTGTGCTGGTATGCATCTATCATCCAGCACTTAAAAGGTAGAGGCAGGAGGATCAGGATTTCAAGCCAGCCTCTACTCCAGAGAAAGTAAATGTGGCTGGATGTGGTAGTGAATACCTATAATGAATGATATCACTGGAGTAAGAGGATGCTGGAGGCTGGCAAGCTTAAAGCTATCTAGGCTACACAGTGAGACTCTATCAAGACAAAACAAAAACTAGCAGTAGATGTTAAAAAGGATGCTCACATCTCCGGTTTGTTTAAGAAAGCTCTAGAACTTGCATCAGAGGAAATTACCCCTCTGTAGTATTTACTTTATTTTGACCACATTCCACAGATTATTCAGGGCTGGGGAATAGTATACTGATTATGCACTAGACAGAACAACCCTGTGAACCATACATTGTCAACTCCCCTAGTGTATTTAAGACTTTACAAAAGTTCATCATATTCATAGACATTGCATGAAAGAAGATTCTGCTGCACAACGGACCTCTTCATCCAACCTCTAAATATTAAGTACTTCCGTGGAGTAATTCCCATTGCTTGTCCTCATCTCATCTTCCTTAGTTCCATTCCATGGCATTCAGCTCCGTTTCTGCTGTGACCAAAATATCCACTCATTTTCCAGTCTCTCTTCAGATTGTTTCTCTTCCTTCAGCTTTGTGGCTTTTCCTCACCATAGCAAGACTCTCTACTAAAAATCTCATACCCTGCTTAGCTACAGGGATGCAATGATGGACAATAGCAATTGGCGAGTGTCCACCAGGAAAGCCACAGACAATGGAAACAGGCCATTTTCTGAACACATTTACTCCTTTCCA
Source organism: Rhynchomys soricoides (assembly GCA_019843965.1). Taxonomy (NCBI): domain Eukaryota; kingdom Metazoa; phylum Chordata; class Mammalia; order Rodentia; family Muridae; genus Rhynchomys; species Rhynchomys soricoides. Next base: position 9,864,412 of record JADRCH010007713.1, read on the forward strand.
CTGAAGCCCCATTCAGAGTATGCCTGACATTTCTATGGGCCCTTCCTATTATTAGAAACAGCTGTGCCTGGAATGCTCTTAGTAGGATATGTTAGCAGCAACACATACAAGATAAAACTTTAAGAACAGGAATATTAACTATTAAATTACATAGTCTACATCCCCTATGAAAAAGCTCATATTTCTCGATAAGGAAATTGAATGGTTAACATTTGCTATAAAACAAAAATTTTTAAATCTAAGAAGCATCTTCAATTTCTAAAAAGGTACCATAAATTTTATATTTTTCCAAAAGGGGAAAAACAGACTATTCAGTAAACTACTCAACTATTTGCTCATTGGAGACTTGCAACTTAATGTAACACTGGCTCTCTCTTGCCCTTCACGTTAAGATCATTGGGCCATCAGCCAAAGCCTAGAGAAGTAAGTTTCATCTCAGTGAATTGGAATCTTTAGTGTCAGACACAGTCAGCCTGACTAATGGGAGCCACAGCTTGCCAAAACCCACAGCCTCCCTGTCTGTTCCACCCATCAAATATGTTTAGAAGGCCATGGCACAAACCCAGCATGCTACAGAACCCAATCAACTATCAATAGCTTAAGTGTAAGTGATTGTGGATGAAGTACAAGCCAAATGTGTTTCCCTTTGCAGGAATTCCAATGCTGTTATGGCACCCATAATGCTCACACTTAATGATTCAGACAGGCATCCACCAGCTAAATGTTATGGGATGCTCTGCACATGCTACAATTACAGCATGCAACACACTGTTAATAGGTGTCCCAGTTTGAAGTTCCAGAGGCAACACATGGCTAATATTGACAAGACTCCCCCAATGCCAGTTGAATATGATGGAAGATGGAGGCATCCATATATTTCCTGCTGGGTACTCGGCAGGCATGTTCCCATCTCTTTGGGATCCCACAGCTATTGAACAAAAGAGTGTGTGTGTGTGTGTGTGTGTGTGTGTGTGTGTGTGTGTGTAGTGAGTCTCTGAGTTCCCCAACAATCCAATATTTAGCTCCAACAGTAATTTACTAAACTTTCTTCACCTTTCTACTTTTCAATGCTTGTAGAATGACTCAAACTCGGGGCTCCATCAACTCAGCATTTTTTTTTCTCAATCACAGCTTCCAATTCTATAAATATTTTGGGAGACGATGATTTAAAGTGAATGGATCATGTAAATTATCATGTTTTTTTCTAAATATTTGACAAGCATATGTGTGTGTACAATGAATTGTGGTCATGTCCATCCCCATTACTGTCTTATTTCCCCTTCCTACTTCTGCTTACTCTTGTCTTCCCAATTAGCTTCTTCCTGCTCTCATGCACTTTTGGTATTTGAAGGTCTTGTGCATGTAGCCACAGTTATTGCATGTTCATAACTGTAATAGCCTTGTCATGTCACAAGAGAGCATGTCATAGCACTGCTCCTCATCCTATGCCTTTTGTAATCTCTCCTCCTCCTTTTGGTTGATGTTGCCTGGGTTTTGGTGGGGTGGTACAGATATCCTGTTTAGGGCTGAATGTTCCACATGACTTATTCTCAGGACTTTGACCAGTAGTCTCTGCATTAGCTATCACCCACAACAAAAAGAAGCTTCTCTGACTAAGGCTGAGAGGATCAGTAGTCTATGGGTAAATAGAAATACCTCGACGAGAATTTGTCCATGTAGCAAAGCGTCAGCAGTATGTAACACCACCAATCCTGGGCCTGTGACTTCCTCTACCATAGGCTCTTGACCAAGTTTGTAACACAGCCATTAGTTTCTTCTCAGGGAGCAGGCTCAGATCAAACCATAAAGAAATCCTTCAAAAACCAGTTGTATCAAGAATGAAGACACAAACTGGTTCATGCCACTTGAGTGCACTAAAAAACATAATGTTTTTCTTCTTCCCTGATCACAAATATGTCCTAAAATCCACAACCATTACGAAGCCAGCTATCATTGCTTTACCTGGCAATTGCCTTCCCCCACGAACAAGATGGAAAATTTAAGTCATTAAAGCTACCATATACTCAGAAAGTTCAGGAATATGTATACCTATGTCCCTCTCCAATTACTAGAACATAGACTACTGAAATGAGCAAAGCAAACTTCCTATGCAATTGTGGAGAGAGGCATGGATAAAGTATTGCATGCTCTATAATATTTGAATTTGTTTTTGAAGAAATCACATTTATTTCATAACAATAATGTCCAGATATTAGGTGTCTGTAAGATTATGTACTGATTTATAATTTAAACAACATAGCTGATTTCAGATACTGGGTACAACAGCAAATTTTTCCTATCAACTAAATATTATCCAGCCCTCATTCCAGTCACCACAAAGAACAAACAGAGTGTAAATTCAGTTGCAGGTTTAACAGGCATTTTAAGATTTTCTTGTGGTATTTAATATTTTACCTTTTCTTAGTTTGCCCAGTGTCTGCCATTTCTTTGTTTCCTACTGTTATAAGTGTGGCATCATAAGGATATGATTTTAGATTTTCCTAACACTTGCCTAGTTCTCATCCCCTACTGATATGAAGCTATGAAACTGTATAATTCACTCCAGCTGCCCCATCTTCACTTCTGACTCTAGGAGCTGAGCAAGCCGACCCCGCAGGGTGTGGACTAAAGTGGGTGGAAGAATGTCTGGCTCCATCCCAGCCATGGTGTGCCTCACCCAAATTGCAGTCCTCCCCCACTAGACAATACCTAAGTTCAGCAATCATGTTTACACAGCTGGAACTGCATAGCCCTTGAAAATCATGCAAAGAAGAATAAGACTGCTCCCTGCTCCATTAGGAATTTAATCCTATTTCTTGAAAGAAGAATAAATGAATGTATTAAATTCCCAGTGTCATGATAAGGGCTACTGGGAAAGAGCCTGAATGCTCCCCTTCTGAACAGAATGTTCATTATCATGATTGCAGCAGCCCAAAGGCGTGAAGCTTTCTATCTGCTACTAAATAAGCAGCAGTCAAGGATAACTTCCTCCAGATGGAACAGCAGTACTACCAGAAAACACGACCACCCACTTCAAAGTTCATTTTATCATTATCTTTAAAATGACAGAGTAAATGGCTTTGCTGAAGCAGGGTTTCTTGCTAGCCTGACACTTGAGAGTTTAGATGAGTCTGTTCTCCCCTTCCTAGAATCCCCACCTGAAATCTCTCATATTCTTGCTCACCAGTGCCTAGGAGCACCCTCCCCCAGCCCCATCCATCCCTAAAGTAAAGAGAGAGAGAGAAAGAAAGAGAGAGAGAGAGAGAGAGAGAGAGAAGGTATAAGTTTGATCATAGCTTGACAATATATCTATTGAGAGCCTAAAGCCACAGAAAGTACTGAAGATTGCAAACTGCTTGGGTACAAAAATAAATAAATAAATAAAAAGCAAACATTTCTATCCAAAGGCAAGTTTCTCTTAAGAAAGAAAGAGCCGTGAACCATATTTACTAGAGCCGCTCATGACTTAACCTGCTTCACACCCGAAGTTTACACCTACATAGAGCATCAGAAGGCAGCTTTTCTCAGTCAAATTGACTTGAGCAAAGGGAAACCTGCTTCCTCCTAAGGGCAGTCTAGCAAAAGGGTCTAAGAATGTGGGCTTTGGAGCAAATCTGCCTCTCAGTCCAAGCTCTGCAACTTCATGGTACTCTCCTGAAAGTTACTTAAAATAACCATGGCTTCTTGGAAATATTTTTTCCAATCTGGAATAAAAGACTAATAAAACCGAGCTTTTGAGGTGGGATAGAATAATTAAAAGAAAAAAGAAAAGGAACCTGAGCTAAAAAGACTGTCTAGCAATGTGGAAGAAGAAATCAGTACACCTTAGGTGTGATTATAGCCATGTAGAGAATGCTCTAACGCTTTGGTAGCAATGGAGCCCAAGCTGGTCCCATCCTTTACTATGTACCAAACTACTGGTAGAATACAAAGAAAAGTGTGCTAAGAAAGGCCACCTCTAAAGACATAATCACATTAGGCTACACTGGTGACCCAAATGCCACCAAGGTTATTCATTTGGGTTGTATTCACATTATGATACAAGTACTACCCGGAAAGGGGAGAGCAGCTTGTTTAACAAGTCCCTGGAAACAAAGCATTAAACAATAAAAGTTTAAGTGGCTGATAGGAAAGGAGCAAATAAAGGAGATGAACACAGGCAGGGCTGAGTAGAAAGGCTAGTGGTAAGAGGAACTATGAAAACTTAAACAGTACAAACAGTATTTGATGCTTGAGCTGCCAAATGGAGTCAAAATGCAGGCAGACAGATACAGTTACACTGTGCACAGAACTGTTTCAAACGCTGGGCCTTGCAGCCCCCAGAGACCATGAGCAATGCTCTTTCAATTGTGCTTTCTTTTCCTCCTGAGCACAGAGCTAATATCTTTGTTACAGATCTCATCATTTAAGGTAGGGAAACACATACACGAAGAATGCATTCAAATTCAAAAAATACACTTCAGACAGGAAATATGGACAAAATGCCTAATATGCTAAGTATGCAGAGTTCAATTGAATGAGGCACTTGGGACAGGCAAACAAAAGATGCTGCAGCACACGCACTTGGAAAGGCAGTACTAAGTTGGAAATACAGAAAGGTTTCCTGTTGATTAGCCCAGAGCATACATACGGTGAGAAGGGAGGTGGGAAGGAATAGGAAAGTTGACTTTATACTGTGAATGCAAGAGAAAGGCATGATAAGAGGAAATCCCAATAGTGAGAGTGAAATCATAAATTAAAGGCCAGTAAGATAGGTAAACTCAAAATGCCTATCAAAAAACAGCAATCATTTTCTTAAATAGTGGTACATATTACTAAAACAGAAAGATAGATAGGCAAGAGTGCCCTTTAAAATCAAAGTAGAGAGCCTGTGATATATGAGGCCCATTTAAATCAAGAACAAAATATATTTATGATATCTTATCCTCTATTTCTCCACTAGGCTAAGTTCTCCACATAGATCGCTATCTCAAAAGGCTAAAAAATATAATCACTGGGAATAGTAACATAAATGCAGTTCTGAAAGACTGATAAAGCCCAGATATCATATGTATTCAGTGCCTAGAAGACTGAAAGACCCCCAAGGTAAATTGGAGCAACTCTGGCCATAGAATTTTGCTAGGAATAACATACAGGAAATGGGCTAGGAGTCCTGAACCAACGGCCAGTTAAGAAATCAAAGGAAGGAGCTAATCATTCCATTTTAAGAAAGGCAAAGGCAGCTGCCAAAGCATCAGAGGGGAAACAGCTGCGTTCTTCACTTAGGGGAAAGACCTAATTAAGTTGAAAATTGCGAACTATTCAGAAATGGTGAAGGAAGATGAGAACATAAATTGGATGTACAGAAGAAAGAGGACCACTTCCACAAAAATACACACATTTGACAGCTAAACACATGCAAACAAAAGGCAAAGAGGAGCAAGACTCTCACAATGTTTAACACAACTTAAACTAACCAATTTTTACCCCACGTCCCTCACAACATAATGGAAAGATTTTTATATACTAAAGCCTCATAACTAAGAGTCAGATTTCCTGACACATCTTCTTTAGAAACAGAGAAAAGCTCAGCCTTAGAGTCACCCAATAATGTTTTAATGCTAAATAAACTATTATATGCTAAATAGGACATTAGCAACAGTGAGCCCCTCTAAATCACTGTAGTCTGAACCCTGTAATAAACATGAAGGAAGGAGGGGCTCAAAAAGAGAAAGGTAGCTGCTGGAGATCATATAGGGAGTTAGTGCAGATCCAGGATTTCAATTTATGTGCTTGAACAGGACTTACCCCCATCTCCACAACTACAACAACAGCAAATAAATAAATAAATAAATAAACAAACAAACAAACCAATAGAAGGGGGGAAGAATACAATAGTGACAATTTACAAATTCAAGATGACCATTGTATATTTTAACAATGTGAAAATCATAGCTCTAAGAAGGCGGAGGCAGGAAGGTCATAGATACAATTTTTTACCAACAAAACAAAAGCAAATCTAGAATGACTGTTTTTCAGAAAACTTGTGCTCCAATAAGCGGAAAGGAAAGGAAAGGAAAGGAAGGAAGGAAGGAAGGAAGGGGAAAAAAAGAATCCAACAAAAAAGAGTCCAAATCAGACGAAACAAAAAGAAACAGAAACTAAAGACTGGTTTTATCAGACATTTGGCAGGAGTAGGGGTAGGTACATACCAAAGGGAGCAAGAAACCAGCAACACTAGAGTAGGAAAGCAAAAAGACACAAGCTGTGATTCAACTGGCATGTTGTGGAAAATCAGATTGCCAAAAACACAGATAACACAGCAGGACAACTTAACAAAAAATGTAAGAAAGTGAAAGGCCAGGAACTATACAAATGCTAAAGCTGTAGATACACCTGGTCCTATCAAACATGCCCCTCTGGGGTACTTAAAGCACACCCATTCTTTCCTTCATTTCATAGCAACAGTTCTTATGCCCTGATCTTTCTGGCATCAGTGAAGTTCTGCTGTATTTTCCTGAAACAAAACATCTTCCAAACTGGAGGAGGCAGCCCTTTATACCAATGATGAAAACTTCCTGCCAATCCAGTAGCCTTTGAGAATTCAAGTGCCAAAACAATACCCTGGAGTCACATATGTAGGAAGCAGAAACGTTCTTCTAATCTGTGTTCTTTCTTACAGTAAATCATTTCACAACTAGCATCTCTAGAATAATGGCATGAATGAGAACTTCCCTGGGGAATGAACCTTGATAGATGATATTGTTGAGCAGTGCTTAGAGAATGGATTGATGAATACTTGCTCATTTGAGATCACCTATGACCTGTGTGGGAAACTGGAAGCAGTAGTAAGGAAGTGAACTCTATCATCTGAAGAAATCCACAAAAATGTTCAAAAAAGGATAAAGTATAACTAAATATGGAAAACTGAGCAAAAATTTTCAATGTCATTGACTATCTCTGTTTCCTATAAAAGTTAAAGTACATGGAGTCGTTGCTCAAAGGAAAGAGCATAGGACAAGGCTAATCTGTAGACAGGATGCTTGGAGGAACACCTAAACAAGAAATATCAAGGTAACAGTGCAAAGGAAAGGAGGGGAGAGAGAGACTACAGTTAAAACAGCAGTGACCCCATGGAAAAAAAGGCTTGGAGTATTAGTTTCAGAAGAACAGATGAACTGTAAGGGGTGAGACCTGCTAGGCAAGCAGGAGTTGTCTTAATCTTTAAGGAAAACAGAGGCAGTTAACAACTAGAAAAGAGAGAATGAACTGACAATTAAGTCCATTGTATCCTTTAGACTTATTTGCTCCCTAATACCAGGGTTAAAAGCCTCCTCTTTGGTAGACCTTCGGTAGTTTTTAGTTTAACTATATTTTTTGACAGACAAGTAACTTGCTACTTCAATTTGATTTTTACCCCAAGCTTTATGACATTACCATTGAGCTGCTTCCAACAAATGAATGCCAAAGGGGGGGAATTAAGATGAAAGAACAATTACCCCTCAAAGCAAGCACACCATACCATCTGTTAACTTGAATATGGCACTCATTACAGACCCACTGGCAAATGGCTATGTGATCAGGAATCTGCAAAGGTTGTGCCCTGAACCCAAAATCAGATAAAAGAAAGCTCAGCAGTGGAAGGGCTTTAACAATTATCAACGCCCCTCTCTCTTCCTGCATTACAAAAACATAGGCAAGCTATGAATTAGCACGGCAAAAAATCATGCACATAGATACTGAAAGAGAGGATCAGGTAAAGAAGAAATCAGCACAGACTACTAGTCAAACACGGCTACTCATAGGACTTCTATTTTGCCCATATTATAAAGTGGGAAATAGACATGGATAAGAAGAACGACTCATCAGGATTATTTTGGCAATTCTGTTTGGGGTATCTACTAAACAATAGATATTATGTTAAATGTTTGCCATACACTACCATCTCATTCAATTCTCACTACCTAGCTCCCTGTCAAATTCTACCAATACCCTGCATTATACAGATGTGAAATCCGGGCAGGCAAATAATATGTTTATAGTCACACAGCTATTAAACTGTGGAATGTAATGAGAACCTGAACCCCCTGACTCTTAGATCAACCAGTACCCTCCTTGGTAAATGAAATCACACTGAGATGAAAGCACTCAGACCAACAGGACATGAAAGGGAAGAGCACAAGGGGGGAGGCAACCTAGCAATCTGATTCACAATTATAGTGTATGAAGAAGAGGTGTGATACATATAAAGGTCATCATGATTATTGATCCTAACCATACTGCTCATCATCCCACCTTACAAACTATAAGCTGAAGAAAATTTGAGAGACTGTTGACTTAGCCAAGGCAGCATGGTAAGCAAATGCTATGAAGATTTCAAGTCCTTGCTCGCACTGTGTCATGGGCTATAAAATTATTTTAGGGACTATTTTTAATATTTTCCATATAGCATAAAGATTTAGACTTTTAGGTCCAGAGACATTATATACTTTCAGCTATATTAGTTAGGGCATGTCAAAGTATGAAAGGAACATGATTTTTGCAGTGAATCAGCCTGTTTAAAAGCCATGGTGCTGACCCGTGTTTTAAATTCTTTGTGCATGTCCTTAATTGTATACAGTTCTCTTTTGTCCCTCCTTTCCATTTGCATATTGACAAATGGGAATACATCATAAGGTCCTTCACAGGCCAAAATACTTTATGCTGCAAAATTGCAGCCTGCTAGCTAGATTTAATAGCATAAAACCAGTAAGGGTGAGCCACCTAACTGAAGGTAATACATGACAAGCAACTCTAAGAAAAGCAAGGGTAGAATTATTTTTTCATTTATCATTTTATTTATATGAGTGGCACTCTCCTAAGATTTTAAGAGCCTGTGGTTGAAGGTTTTATTTTTTCAATCATTAACAAATCCACTTTTTTACACTACCAAAAGGGCAAAAAAATCTAGAGACTCATAAATCCCCATCATTTCTCAGATGACAGTGTCCCCATAGACCTGCTGTGAGCTCATTCATATGGCAAGAAGATATGACCTTTCAGGTAGAAGCTGGACATTTTTCAGTGCATTCTTAGAATAGAAAAAGAACAGAAGGGATTCTTTATATTCTTTATTTGTAGGGTGACTTTTTAGAGGAAAACTAGAAATGAAAAATATATTTTCTCTTCTTCTTTCTTTCTTTCTTTCATTTTCTTTCTTTTTTTTTTTTTTTTTGTGAAAGTCTGACCATGATGTATGAACAGCAATAACAGCAGAAGAATCACAGTGATGTCTGCCACGTAACAGGCTTTTAAGAGCAATGAGGCAAGAGTAATACAGATGATCCTAGGAATTGAGGTGTGCATTGTTTGACCTAGGGAAGGCTAAGTAGAATCACCACCATCAATAAATAAATAAATAAATAAAAACAGAGATTTGCTTCCTCCTCAAGGGTTCCAAAATAAATGCATTTTATTTTTACTTAAATTAGGCCAGACTTAGCTTCAAAGATTTCATAGATACTTAAAATCTCTTTATATCTCAAGAGTGATGATTCACAAAAATTACTGGATATGGGATGGAGGTTTCAAACATCTACAGATTTCACAGTACGTAAATCAAATAACAACTATCAACTGTTCTTTAGGCCACTGATAGCTCTGAGCAAAGTTAGGAGGTTGTGTGGCCTCCCGTTTCTATGCATTTCTCTCCCCTAAGACTGTATTGAGTATCTGGAAAGTCATCCTCCCTCATCTTCCATAATCTCCAGATTGGAACAATATCTAATCAAATTCATTTACAACTTATTATGAATTTGAAAACATGTATTCACTGTCCTCCGGTGGGGTGCCTGAAATTTGAATTATCATTATGAAATGCAATGCCTTGGCCTCTGTTCAAAGGATCACAGATATGGAGTTTTGGAAAATAGGGATGCTGAGATCAAACAGAAAGGAAAGGCTAGGTCACTGACTCAATGTACTGTTTATGGTTTCGGTCCTTACTATTTGGCAGAAAATAGACAAAGTGAATCATCTCATAACTGCATTGACAAGTAATTTCTGTCATTCTCCCATTTTGCAAATGAGAAAAAATGAGTGACTAAACTGAGGTCCATAGTCATCAATTATCAAAGGTTAACCTAGGACTTAGATCTGTCCTATTCCAAAGTCTGTATTCTTTTTTCCTATGCTGTGCAGCAAGACTAGCAATGTTGATCTTGAGCATTATGAAGTAGTATTAAAGTATTTGTATTCTCTCATTAGAGCCAGCTCATAATGGCTACACCCTATATTTATAGGGCACTGTGTATCTAGAAGACTCCAATGAGAAGCAGAATTCTCAGGCATAGCTCTGAGGGTTACTTACATCATGCATATTAAAGGAAGTCTTGATTATATCTCATTATATCCCTGCCGATCTTAGTTTCAACCACAGATATGTGGAGCTTATGTCATTGCTCACTCATCATCTCATTCTAATTTTCTGTACCATTCTCAGTCTACTGAAAGTCTGACTTTATTCCTCAGTTCAAATGGCTTTCATTCTTTGGATTTTTGTTTTTAATTCTATGCTTGTCTACCACTTGGAATTGTTGTAAAGGGTAAATAATATATTATAGTATGCATTGTTTATCATAACAATTCCAGAGACTATAAGGTTTCAAACCTTCTATATGAATGGCAATGGAAATTTAGGATACCAGAAAAACTCAATAATGCTACAAGTTCAATATGTGGTTCCATACCTGAATTTCTGGTATAAGAATTTTAAGCTCTAAAGGATCCTGGATGATGATTAATATCACTCCCCTCGATGATGCTCTCCTTTTTGAAATTAAATAAGACACTAACTTTGTAAATCTCATTTAAGAGACAGCTAATTCCTCATCTAGAGATTCAGTCACACAGGATCTGTAAATCATTTATTTTAGATAATTCTTATTTAGAAAAACCACTAAGAGGTGCTAAAGATGGATAAACAAAAGGACAGGGTGCAACACGCTTCAAATGCTCACAATGTTATTTCTTTAATGATGTACTTACTCCCAAGTGTTGGGCTTACCAAACTGAGAGTGGAATGGGGAACTAACAAGGGATAAAGAACGCTGCCCCTCAATCTTCTTTATGGAAATGCAGTATTTTCCATAGTGGGCAGGACCACCGGACAACCTATCATTTGGAGTTAAGGAGCACTTGCTTGAAGATGTTTCCTCCTTCCAAAACTACAACACTGGTCTTTGGCTCATTATCACACAGAAAGCAAAACAGAACTTTACTCAAAATCCCGTCCAAAACACAAGGTAGATAGGCTCTAGCAGGCTTGCTGCAGCTACAGCCTGGGGACAGGACCTGCAGACCATCAACAGATACCTGTGTTGATGCAAGATGTACACAGGGTAGAAACAATCACAATCCATCTCCATGCTATCAGAATCTGGAAGACATTGTAAATTATACGACTACAGAACTTTTCTGGCATTTCACCTGCCAGAAAAATACAGATCAATCACTCACTCGAATTTTACTTAAATGGCTACTCATTTCCCTTCATGATGGGAAACACTATACTAACACAGTCTTTAGAGTAAACTGTATTTCTTTGAAAAAGCCTGAACAGACCATTTTAAGGTTTACTACTTGGCATTACAAAGGAAACACCAAAAGATAAATAGGAGATGATGAGTTTGAAGTGTTGGTTTCTTGGTGCCTGCTCTGGTAGTTCAGTCACTTTCCAGACTCATTAGCTGAATAGACTGATTAGCAGCTGAGTTCAGAAAGTGCTCACTTGCTGTGTGAGCAGACTAGTGTGATTTGATACACCTACTCTGGAGTTAACTAGGGCCCAATGGTAATGTTTTCTACAATCAAAGACAGAAAGTTTCTTTTCCATCCAATTTCATTTTAAGTCAATTATAAATCTGAAAGTGTTTGGGGAAACTCAAGACAAGTACAATGAAACCTTCTACACTGATAGTCCTCACACAGGCCTGGCTATAGGTCTCTGAAATCTACTTGGTGCTTAGGCATTGTATTTCTGAGTTCTCATTTTGCCACTAAGCAAAATCACCCAGTGTACAAAAACTCAGACTTAATAGAGAACTCATAGATAATCACTCAACTTTTTCTTGAAACGTACAGTTTGATGAGCATTGAGTCCAGAGAAATAATTTGTACTTTGTGCTGCACTCTGGACTTTGTCATCAATTTGTATTCTGACATTAATACAGCTGTTCAACTGTTTTGTACGTCAGTTTTTATCCCAGAAAGAAAAAATGGAACAGATATTTATATGCAGCGTGTCTGTGGGATGCAATCAATGCTCGAATTAAAAAAACTAAATTTTCTGGCTAGTCATGGCAATAACAAAAGTTGCCTGAGTTTAAAATAATTTACTTTTGCACATCAGTAATAGTTCTGTTTCTGTCACTGGCTTGCCTTGGTTTATCAGCAGGGTACAACCTGACTCTTAGAAGCTGGAGGCATGTTTTGTTTCAATAAGCTCATTTTTAAATTAAATTAAAATCAAAACCATTCTTTTGGTTCATCTCCCAGATTAAAGCTAACTGACAGCCTCATTAATGATTAAAAACAGCAGGTGGTGATGGCTTGGAACAGTTTGGCCAGTCTAAATATCTTGGAACCTACATCTTTCCCCTTCTCCCTCTTTCCCATGTATTAAAATGGGATGATTCTGTTGTTCACACAGGTTGGTAATTTTACACACTGAAGAGCAGAAAGGAAAGCAAGTCGTCCAACATCTATTGAAGGGAAGGAAACACAGAGATTGCGAGAATGGCAGCAGAGAAGTTGGAAAATAGATTTCTGGCATAGTATTAGAATTTGCAAACTAATGCCTGGGAAGCTGCCTTGCTATAATCAATTAGAGCTACCAAGTTTTCCCAGGTAATGAAAGCAACGTATGCTTACAGATTTTCACTTAAAAGAAGCAGCATTATAAATTATCCTTTCAGTCAAACCAGATTTCAAGTATACTCCCACAAGACTTAGAAACTAGATTCTAGGCCACAGTTCAGAAAGCCATGAGGGCTTAACCAGTTGGGCTAAGAGCCCATAAACTTATGTATAGGGCTCTAACTTCAACGGTGTTGAAATTTTTCCAGTTAAGTTGAGACAGGAATCCAAGGAGTCTCATTTGCTTTGAAGTGGGTATTACTTAGATTAAAAACAAGAAAATTTACAATTAAATAATGTCTTTTTTTTTTTAATTTAGCAGCCTGCCTGATTGTTGTTACCAAACCTTGTGAAGGATAACAAAGTAGAAGAATTATTTGTGATTATAGGGACCCTTAAGAGACAAAGTGTCTCTCAAAAAGCCGTGTAGCAGTATGAATTCAGAGTTCGATTTCTGATAAACTCCTTTAGTACCTCCTGTATCCAGTGCTTTTCAAGTCACCTCTGTTACATGCCAGCTTGCATATACCTCTAGGCACACACCTGCCTATTTCTAAATGATGTCCAGAGTTTATCATAAAACCTTAAGTCTCCCGAAATGCCATTTTGAATTTGTCACCTACATATACGTATCAAAAGATATGCTGGAAAACTCTAAAGACCATTTCATTGCCATTCTTTTGCTTTTTTATTTATTTAATTTCTCTCTTTTGGGGGTGTATGTGCACACATGTGTGAGAAGACATGTGTGTGTACATGCGCATAAACACAGAGACAAGAGAAGGATACCAGGTATTCTGTGCCTTGTTCCCTTGTGATGGGGTCTCCAGGTAAATGTTTGGCTGGTGACCAGCAAACTTCAACCATTTTTTGAGTCTCTGCAACCTTCCACTACTGACAGTGCTACAAGTTTGGGAAATCATAAAATCATATACTCAAATTGTTAAATAGGTTCTGATGATTTAATGTCAGGCCACCATGCTTGAACACAGTGTTCTTACCTGCTGAGTCATCTCCCCGGCCCCTCACTGTGAAGAACAATTTTATATTCTATTCACTTAGCAGAAAAATTGGTTTTTGAGATACTATTCTTCCAAGTTACAAAAAAAAAAAAATGTTTGTCATTTCCACACACCTTGAGTTTTAGAAGGTCATGTATGACCAACTTCTAGATTATTTAGGACCTCTGAAAACATCTCTATAAAAGCCTGTGGATAATACCTTAACAAGCAACGTTTCTCGTTGCCCTAGAAGCCAACTTAAACATTGTCTGACCTGGTGTTTGGTGCTGTGTTTTGTATTTTTTTTCTAAGCTGGAGATTTATTGTGAAGTCTTACATGAAGAAAAAGTGAAAATATTTCCTTGTAGGAAATTTACCTTTTCAGTGTGGCTATATCAAGTAAGCTTTCCCTAGCTCAACATGTACTAAACACATGGTGAAGACAGAGATTTAAAATACCAGGGGAAAAACTAATTCTTGATGACTAAAAAACAGGTATGGCAAAAGAAAAGCCATTTTGCAAGTGCCCACATACTAAAAGATGCTGTACAAGTCTTACAATCTTTAAATTGCTAACATACTTAATTCCCCACGTTTATTTCATAGTAAATGTACTAAAGAAGAAAGAATCAAAAAATACAAATATTTAAACACTGTGTTTAAACTCATGCTTCTCTATCCTGGGTTATAATGGTTCCTAGTTTTATTATTGTAGACAGAAATAAGTTTATATAAAAGGAGAGTTTCAAAAATGATAATGATCATCCTATTTTAGTACATCTTTTAAGCATATGAAACAGTCAATATTATAGCCTCTTGGGCTATGGGTCACAATCCCATATAGAATCATGTAACTGAATGTGGTGACTGTAGAAAAAACTGACACAAGTTAAATATCTCTGGACACACAAAAACCACAAATTAATCTGACTCAGAGGCATGTTGAATCTGAGGTGTTTCAGGCAGTGCTAGTTCATGTTGAATCCTGCAACAGCATTGCAGCTCTGGTTCTTACAACTCAACATGAGAACTTTGCATTGTGCATACCATGGCACCACAAAACACCAACTAACACTACCTGAAGCACCTTGGTAAGAATACTGAATGGTATAAAATTCCAAGTTTATTGCACTGTTCTTATAGAAAACAACAGGACTTAATAACACAAAACAAAGGCTTTTATGATTTTTCTCCCATAATTCCCCAGTATATATTAAATTAGTATACTTTGAATTATATTGTTTTAGAATGCCTTATTTTTAAAATGAGATGTTTGAGTTGCTGACTTGAGTGTCATTTTTTAAAAAAATCATTACAGAATTCTGGCTTGGGATTTGGATGTGATACCAAAGAATTCTGAAATGGACGTAAAGATACTTTTGTAATTTTGTGCTGTGTATTTATACAAAGCAGTGTTCTCTTCGTTGATGGTTATAAAAATCATAGTATTTGTAAACTAAATTTTAAAAAATTAAGTTTCTATATCATGCAGTATAAAATATCCATCCTATATTTAACACTTTATGTAAAAATAAGTAAATTCAAATTATTCATATGCAAAATTTCATTCATATTTAATAAATGGCAAAAGTATGTATATACAAAGATATATTTTTAAAATAAATTTCTCTATTATTTCTTATTAGGAAATGATTCACTTATATTACAGGCAAAATAAGTCAGGAGTGGAAAAAAAATTAAGAAGCCATCATTTTGACTTCAGTCTTACCTATTACCCTAATGGCAGTATATCTATTCATCTTAGCCTACAGAACTTACTTTTGCATGCAACATCTGGAAAAGATTCACCTAGCAAATCACCCAAATAGAGCATAATTTTATCTAGCATACAATCTTGGGCTTCCTGCTATTTCTCCAATGGGATCCCATTTCACCAAAGTATCTTTTAAAATGCATTTTGCTTTCCAGTTCAAATAATCTTAATTGATTTCTTCACTGATCATATGGCAGTCTATTCCATACTGGACCATTTATGCTACTGGTTCATAAACTCCTACAGACTCAAACTCTAAATTGTTCATTGTGCTCCCTCCTCTATCTTCAAGTGCTTAAAAACATTGAAATTCATAGTGTAATCTAATCAAGATGGCACATGGCATTCTCTGGATGAATAATGAATCTTTTATCTTAACTGGTATTAATAGTAAATTTGCAAATGACCTTGAATATGAAACAACTCTAACTTCCAAATAGATTACAAACTCTCTCTCTCTCTCTCTCTCTCTCTCTCTCTCTCTCTCTCTCTCTCACACACACACACACACACACACACGTAATTACTTTTCCTATTTGAAAGAAGATAATCAACTGGTTTTACTCCAAATGTCTTGCATGAAGAAAATAACTGCTAATGTAAAAAGATATTTCACTAGTTATAGCAACTTTCTATTGAAATCAATGACTGTCTTAATAAAATATAAATAATCCTTCATAGAAATCCTGTTATCTAACTCAACAATGTACTTGAAAAAAGAAAAACTCTACCTCTCACCTCTCCCTACCTTCAAAGTTATATTTGACACAGAGAAAAATAAATATTTCTGGGCATCAGAAAAAACGTTGAAGTAGGCATTGAATATCCATAAACCAGCAAGGTAAGAAACCTATCATCCTATGGTGAAATTAAAGATGAACAGGAAATTCAACCTCAGAACAAGTATGTTTTAAAATGTTTTCTGATATTGTTGTGCAAATTACACCAAGAGATATTTTCATAAAGTAATATTTTTCTTAGTCTTTTGTATTGGCATAATATTAATAATTTTATTATTGAGTCATTTCAGTAGACCCTAAATAAGGCAAAATAAAAGCATGGTACTTTAGCAGGTCAGTAACATCAGAGTTAACAAATTCATTTTCCAGAGCCATACACATGAGCCCTCAAAAATATAGTTGAATGAGGAATGGCAGATGGGTCAGTTAGTATAGGCTTTTACAGTTCAATCTCCAGGACCCACATGGTGGAAAAAGAGAACCAATTTTCCCCAAGTTGTCCTCTGACATAAACATGTTTGTCATTGCTTGAACTCTCTCCTTCTCCCCCACACACAGACAGACAGACAGACACAGACACCCACACACATATACACAAATAAATAATAAATATAGTATTATTTTTTAATTTTTTGAATGAAGATTAGTGTTTTGTGTATGTCTTATGCCCAATTAATACGTAATATCAAAATACTATACTGCCTGGGGCAACACTGTAAACCTGGTTCTATGTTCAAGTAATTAAATATTTCAATATGTATATTTGTAAGAAGATGAAGATTTTTTAAAAGTTTCTATATGAGCAAAACTAGGAAAGAAATAACCACATGAATTGCAAAACAGTATATCTAGCCTCAAAGATGCTAATTCAGGTCCAGGGGGATCTAATCAACCTCTTTGTTGAAGTAAAGATAAAACTTTTTGACAGCAAATGCTATTCTGATAACATGGAATTTTCAATTACTCTATGAACATCTGGTCGGAGCTACAATTTCTGGAGCCCAGCAGCATACTGCTTTGCAATGTCACACAATATTCTCCACTGAGAACTCCCTGTTTTGCCAAGAGATTAATTGAAATGAGTGTTTGGAAATTTAGTGAGCTGAAAGTTAAGTCAGGGGGATAGATAAGGAGATAAAGAAGTCACTGAATCCTGATTTCATTAAAAGACTAGAGAAAATGAAATTCCACACTGTTGATAGAGTGTTGAGTACAAACATCTTAATATACTTGTGGTTGACACTAATCTATGGAATAAAGACTATGGGACATTTTCATGGCAATGGTATAGCAGCAGTCACATTAGACGCACACCCAGTTCTTCTGATCCATATTTTACACAGAAAATATGTTAAGTAATATTTAGGTGATGAGCTTTGTTAAGCAAAATGCAGAACTTAACACTTCCCTGTTAAAACTTCTTCCTTAAATGAAACAATGATTATCTTGCATTTGGGTGTGCTTGGATGTGAAAAGCAGATCAACATCACTGTAAGTTTCTGTATATTGCTTCTATTTGGTACCAATTAGTATGGGAAGGAAACCAACTCAGTGTTGTAGTGAACTCCAAATTAGGTGCATATTAGAGCAATTACAGCCATCTTTTCAGTAGATGAATTTATAATCAATAATTAAAATGATAAGTAAATTGAGTGTGATTTGAAACAAATTACTTGGAACTAGTGTTCAGTTCTAAGATATGATCCCCATAAACTTTAGTTTCATATCCACATTATACATTTAAGTATAATGCAATAGCCATGTCGCCATAAATGGCCTTGCAAAAAAAGTAAGAGGGAAGCAAGAGATCTACTAAAGCCAGCACTACTCATCTCAGAGAAAAAAAATGGCTAAGAAGGGATTCAACCTGCTAATATCCTCAATTACACAACAAAATCAGGAGCCTCAGCCATCACTCCACACCCTATTGCCAATTTTAGGCATTAACGGAGTCAATATTCTTATCTTCTCAGGAAAATGGTAAACTAACTGAATAAAATCATATAGGGAATGAATTGGTTAAGAAATGTGATTGTAATGTCCAAGCTCAGCATCAAATCACTCCAGGAGCCAAGGCAGAAAGGAAGCTTGCCAAATGTGATAACATTTGTTTTCAAGGTGCTTTGAGACCAAGTGAGAGATAATATTCTAAACAGTATAGTGTGTCGAGAGGAAGCTTAGGTTAAAGAACATCTTCCTTTCCAGGAAGTTACAAGATCCACAGGACTGAGGACAAACATACATAAGCCATATTAATTTATGGGCATGATGGATGGCAAATAAAGCTGGAGCTCCGCGGCAACCAGGGAATCAAGCTCAACAAGTTCACCCACCTACTGACCTGGTTTCAAACTTGTTAAGACAGATGCCATGGTTTAGAGTGATGTAGAAAGCAGAAAGACCCTCTTCATCCCTCTGTTGGAATTCTGACCCAGATCACAAGTGTGTTTTTTGAAGTAATCAAAACACAATCCAAACACTCCCATGAGGAAACATCCGGGTTTGGTCCTTTGAATTTGAAAGTCTTTGAAATAGTATCCTTCCCTCACTGACCATAGTTAATTCTAGAGTTTCTCTGTCTAGGAAGACTCTCATAGAAAAGCTACTGAAAACTAAGATATTGAGCCTTTAACTCAAGACAGAAAATCCCCTCCTCATTCACACTGAGCATTCACATGCTGTGGCAAAGTTGTAAAAACAAATACTGAAGTTACTTAAGGGAGTTCAATGAAGCCTAGGGCTCCAGTGTCTGTCAAAAGGAGTGGACCAAATATAATCTGTACCATCTTAAATACTGACAATACAATGAGATCATAAGACAAGCCATTTCTGCCAGCTCAAGAAAAAAAAATGGGTACATAAAATCCTTTTTATTTTGACATTCCTGGGTTTTCCCATCAAATACATGTTCCCATGTATACAGAGAAAGATCTAATGCTAATGTTGAAAGTAGAACTGTCATAAGAAAGACCCACAGTTATGGCATCCAAGATGAGCCAAACTTCCCCTAATACACTGGTGTAAGACTTTACCCTTTGTTGGTCGTACTTGGTATGTTGTTGCAATGGCTCTCACAAATAAAATTAAGTATCAGATTCAGAGTTTTGTCTGAAGAGTTCAAGATCAAGACTGCATGGTAAATTCTCCTAATGAGTGCATTTCAACTAGTGATCCTTAACATAAAATAAGATACATGAACACAGTTTTGAGACAATAAATACTATAAAATGCAAATGGTTGAAATCCTTGGTTGTTTTTTGTTTATTTGTTTGGTTTTGGTCTTAGGGGTTTTGTTTTTGTTTTTCATTATTTTGAGTACTAATAATCACCCCAATTTAGCATGTAACACAGTTCTTGCCAAAAGTCAGGGACTGGCTTAGAATACAGAGTTATATATTATTATAAAATCATCAGAAGTTGTTGGGTATCACAAAGTAAAGGCTGAGATTTAAACAAGAGTACAATTTCTTTTGTCACTCAAACTCAAAAGGACCAGCTCAAGTGTTGGTTCAACCATTGCTGGGACAATAACAAAATGAAATGATAAGCTTGTAAATCAAATACACAAAAAATAAATAAAGACATTGCCAAAAAAATGTGTCTATGTGCATGAGTGTGTGTGAAATCATCAATTTTTATGTAAGAGAGTCTTTGGATACTGTTGTATATTCATTTTCTAATATTCTTGCCGCTATTCAATCTACACAGTACATAAGGCAACTCATTTGTAAAAAACACTCAGAACATCTAGCTGCAACCCACTGATACTGTCTTCCTAGAGAAATGTGACAAAAAATTAAAACAGATGTTGGTCTAGCCAGGCATAAAGTGAGAATCAATTACAGCTATTTTCTTTCCTGAAGTAATTTCATTTTAGAGATCATCTAAGAGAAAACCTTTCTGATCTAAATGAAGAAAGCCTTTCTTTGAGATACACATGAATAGGAAATGATACATATCTGTCTTCATCCTCTGAGAATTAAATTGTCTCTGTTTCAGTTATATAAATGTTTAAGATTTTTCATTCTCAGTCATATAGTAAGGTTTCCCAGAAAGTATATTATCTCTGCAGATGTCACCACTCGCCAATTAAGGAAAGAAGCAGGGTACAATTGGAAATGACCTCTCTATATTATAGACTGTGACACTTGAATCTCCTGAGGAGGGAATGGATTAGACAATTTAATAGAATTTACACTGGCTAATTTTTTTTCCCATGAAAAACATTTTGTTTTGTGAATCAGGCATTTTTTGTATTCATTTAGAAAACCAAAACAAAAGAGTTTAATGATGTTTACAGTGAAATGAGACAGCTGAAGACCAGCACATAATCACCATATTTTGTTTTCTCATCTTTAAGACTTTTAGCAATAGGGCTTCCAGCTGAGCATGAGAGTAGCTTTTCTCAAGACATAGCCAAGCATTCTGAAGCTTCACTGAGCCTAAACACCAAATTGAATTCATACTTCTTAATTGGAAAAGACAGGCTGGTTGCATACCATGTTTACATCAAGTAAAATATTGAAAATGACATTTGTGCCCAAGTCCATATGAACAATCTGCCTTAGCTAAACTCTGCTAGTGTTTTAATACCCTGGTTTCTGCCTAGCACAGTTTTAAAGAGCACATCTTCCTAAAAGTACTTGTATATGGGTTCATAAAAAAAAAAGACTCTCTTTGTACATGAGGATGTGGCTCCCCATATGTGCTTTGAGACTCATTTCACAATAACAGAAGGGTTTGTATTGGCTCAGTCACATTATATTAGCCTGCCTAATATATAACAACATAGACTTCTGCAGTAGCTCTGTGACTTTGGAATAGCAACCCTGTGGGCAAAATGGAAAGTCTAGCTCTTTGTATCCTCAGGAAAGACTTCATGATCTGTGAGCAGAGAACAGTCTCTGGGGTAAGTTAGCCAGACTAGTAGAGAAAGAAACACTACTTCTCTGGTCTCATTGGAGCTATGTTCTATGCCATTTAATTGATCAGCTAAATCCATGCACTATAGCATAAACAGTCATTTATTCCTGGCGAGAAAGCATCTGCTTACTTCCTATATGTTCAGTACAGTTATTATTAAAAAGAATGTGGATGCAGTCAGCATATAAAATATCCCAGCATTTATACAAGGAGGTAGACTTATCCCAATAGATATTGTACATCTCAAAACTCTCTAGATGCTGCTAACATGTGAATAAACTAATAACATATGCAAGACAGTAAAGTACTACAGTGAGTCTAGAAAGATTCTGGGTTCTTTGGAGCACATAGTTTCAACTAAAAATTGTCCAGCCCTTACCATGGTCAGGCATCTGAGATCCCATGGAGGTCACACTGGTGTTCAGAACATCATTCACAGCAGTATCGCAGTACAGGCTCCTCTGGACATCATGCTCACTGTCAGTCTGGTCACTCTCCTCATGCCCACTGTCCTTCAGGCTGTTGCCCTCTAGGTCCTTGAAGGTGGAGCTGCTGGGTTGAAGAAAGTATGTTAATTTACAACTGTGATAGATCTGACTTTTAAAACCTTTTCTAGCCAGGATGATGTCAGCTCTGTAAGGAGGCCAGCAGTGGCTAGATTGTCCAAAAGGGTAGAAATATGAAGAAGAGACATTTCTGTTAGAAGATAATAGAACTTAACAATAAAAAGGGGTTCTCAATATTGGATGCTGATACAGCTAATATGTTTACTTGCTTATTTTTAGTGCTTCACCGCAGGCAAGGTGGCTAGAGATTGAAATCTAAAAACATTTCTAAAGAATATCACAATTTTGGAGTTTTCCCCCATTCTTATACAATTAAAGTCAAATAGAAATAGTTAATCTTTTTGAGAAATTACTGTTCATGAGTTACTGTTTTAAGAGATCAACATTAACTTCTTAAGTCATATTGGCTGTATAAAGAAAAGGTGCTAATAATATTCTTATTTATACATGAGACGACAGAGTTATATAGAAGTTAAATAACTTGCACAAGGTCACATTGATGACAAAACAAAACAAAACAAAACAAGTGTAGCATATCTAAGACCAAACTCAGCTTATCCATTTTCAGTGCTTAAAATTGTTTCTCAAGAGATATCTAATAATTATCAATTATAAAATACAAAATGGCAGAAATTGAGGTTGTGTAATTAATTAAAATTAAAAGTTTGATCAGGGTTGAAGAAAACCAGGTCAGTCACCTGCTTCTTTGATTGCTTGGTCTGTTTTTTGAAACAGAGTCTCATTCTGTACCCCCAAGCTGACCAGGACCTTGATGTGTAGTCAACATTGGCCTTTGAACTTGTGGTAAGCCCCTTCTTCAGCCTCCTCCTGCATCCTGGGATTACAAGCCTAAAATACCACATCTGGCTCCCCTGTCAGTTTTCAGTAAAAATGACAGAGGGACCAATTCAAAGAAAAGGATGACTGGCTGTAGCTGAGGAGATCATTGGTGCACAGAATGGGTTTGGTCTAATTTTATGTGTCTATTTGACTGGGCAAAGGGTGATCCAGGTAGCTAGTTACACCTTATTTCAGAATGTGTCTTTGAGTGTGTTAGCTGAAGAGATTAGCATTTAGATTGAAGAACTGAGTAAAGCATGTATCTTTCCCCAATGTTGGTAGGATTCATCCAATCCATTGAAGACGTCCTGAAAAGAACAATAAGCAAAAGGTTGAATATCCTTTCTACTTGAACTGGGACATCAATATTCTCCCATATTCAGAACTCCTCATTTTCAGGCTTCCAGGCTCAGACTAGAATATCTACAACTGGGGTCTCTAATTCTCAGGCTTTCAAATTATATCCCCAGCTTATCTAGCCTTTAAGTATATCGGTGACCAAGCACAAAATTTCTGAAAACTCCACAACTAGATGAATCAATGTTTTAAACTTTGAACATTCACAGGCCTGCCTCTCAGAGACATTAAAAAATTCACTGCATATGGTGAGAGCTACGCCAGGGACCAAGGCCACTCTGTAACTCTGCACATTTGTCCTAGAGAAAGCATACAAAATTAATACATGACCAACCTAGATGTTGAATGTTTGGTGACATAAACATAAAAAGTGAAAGATCAGGAGAGAAGTAACTGGAAAGCCATGGTTATAAGAAAATGAGGAGTCTGGTGATGTAATGCACTGTCCTGCTAGTTAATTATTACAGAAAATATATCTGAACATCAAAGACATTAAAATCCAAATCACTTAACAGGCAAGTTTACTCAGCTCCTCCAAATTACGTCACAAAGTTAGCTTGGTCCAATCAACCAACCAGGACATAAGTCTATTTAAGAAAATCCTATAATTCTTTCATGGTCAAAATGATCAATTAGAAATTCATGATTTAAAGGTTTGTTTTTGGTTTTGGTTTTTGGTTTTATTTGTTTTGTTTTGTTTTGTTTACCATTCCTGGCTTCATGGCAAAGATTCTATGGTTTCCTGTATATACTAATCCAAAATTTAAATAGATTCAAAGCTTATATTTTAGAAACAAAAATTGGCCCTGCTTACAAGCACTCATAATCCCTCAAGAGAGAACCAATGACCTGCATGCATGATAGTACAGACTGTTCCATTTTTATGATAAATATTAGCTTTCAACCTATATTATCTGGTTGTGAAACATAATGAAAAGTTCTTTAAATCTTTAGCACAAAAACTGCCATGTTAAGCCAAAGAACTCAAAGCTAAATTGAATGCATTTCAGTAGTTGCCAAAATTTGCTTGAGTTATATGATAGTGAATGAAATAGTCTAAAGACAAATGTAATTGGCCATCCCTTAGAGTAGGGCTTCTTAATCTTGGTACTATTGAATTTTTAGGTCACATAACTCTTTCTTGTGTACATCCCGTGCATTACGAGATGTTTAATGGGTCTTTTGGCCTTTGCCCATTAGTTGTCAGTGATGACCATCACGAAGTTTAACAATTAAAAATCTCTCCAGGGAGACGACAGTGCAAATCACCCTTAGTTGAGAACAACTGTTTCCATTCTTTCACTAATATTTGTGTAACCTGGCATGCAGAAAAAGGCACCAAAGTTGAAGTCATTAGGTCAAGGGATAAACTGCAATCTGTCACTTCGTTTGTGTGGCTCTAGGTTCTACATCCTTGATTTCCTTGCCTTGATATTTATATTTATATTTATATTTATATTGACTTGATAAAGTCTCCCTCACTAGACCATCCTGAAGATCCAATAAGATACTTTGCATGAAAAGCCAGAAAGAAATAGATGTCTAAAAAATATTAGCATTATTTAATATAACCACTATTCTGTATTATGGTGCTTCATTCACATTACAATTAAATAATATAGCCATGGTATTTTATGGGACTGTTATATGAATTTTATATTTATTTAATGAATTTTCCTATCTTCTGTAAACAATTGTCAGCCATTGTCCATTATGACATTTCTCCTAAAATTCGGAAACAGAAAAATATATATCCTGTCAAATATATGTCCTTGCTTTATTGAATGATAAAAGCTATATGACATGATGCACTTTTCATTTTGGCTTGGCTTCTCAAAAGCTTCAAGGTAAGCATAATGTTTAATTGCAATGAGTTATCGCCCTGGAAGTTGGTGATCTCTATCTCACTTCTCCTAATTGGTTTTAAATCTGCCTTTTTAAAATTTTGTCATCCATTTTATATGCATCAGAATGTTGCAATCTACCTCGAGGCTTCTGGGGGGAGGTCCATGTAAAAGGAAGGACAGAAAATATTAAAACTGGGAAAGATTGGCTACTATGATCTAGGGAACTGTGGTGTAAGCAAAGAAGAAAGATCACAACAATACAGCCACTGCCCCTTCAAACCTCAGGATAGTTAACTCATTTAAAGATTAGTTTGCCCATCTGACGAACTAAGTACCGCTTACTGTGATCTTGTAGGGACATTTAGTGGCTTAATGAATGGATTTGTGTAAGGCAGTTTAAGAACCAGTGAGCAAGAAGCTGCAAACAGTAAAACAGCCTGGTAAATGGCTACTCACCCAAAACAAATAACAATTTATGCCCAGCATAAAAATGCTGATTTCACTTGCTTTATTACCTGTGTACCTCTTGGGAGATGAAACACTTGTAAAACAACTTTTGTGGGACAATAAATTAGGGACACCTGTTTTCAATGGTATTGTAAATGCAAATGTTTCTATTACTGCTCTGGTGGCCAGCAGAGGGACAAGTTCATTTTAAAACACCTAGAGCAAGGTTCTATACACATGTTTGATGAAAGAACGTTACACTAATACTAACCTGTATGTGTCCTTTAAAATATTATGTTTGCAAAAGACAGAAGAATCTGAAAAGATACAGGTCAAATCTCCAATAGGTGATCCCACATACCTAGAGAGTGTCATTTATGACTAAGAAGAGAGAGTCAAAAAGAGTATTGTAATTGGCTTTAATTAAGGAAGTGGAATTCAGAGTGTTTTCCAGACAATTTCTGACATTAATCACATTGGAATTTGTTAAATATATGTCAATATTTGGAACTTCTCTCAAGATGGAGAAACAGACTACCTTTATTGTTGCATATTATTGTTCAGAAATTGCTGCTTTAAAGGAAAATTTTTAATGGAAAAAATAATGTTTCTCTCCCCTCCTTTCTCCTATTTATCTGAAAAAAAAAAATGTACCAAATACTGACCACATACATGGCAACATGCCAGATGCTACAGAACTCCAGTACTATTTTGGTAGAAAAGAAAACCATCATGCATAGCTTATAAGCCAGGGTTCATTTTCTTTTCTAAACTGCTTCTGATGTGTTGCTCAATTACCATTGTGTTTTCTTTGAGCTATACCCTCATGATCTACTTGATATGGCTCCAAAAGCACTCCAGGAGTTGATATTAGCCAGCAGTGCAGAGAACAGGCTCGAGGAAGGAACGATGCAGCTGTGGAAAAAAGTAGCACTGCTGGTCTTCCTTACTTTGAGGAGATAGCAGGGATACAAGCATAGTGGTACTAAAATCCATCCAGAAAAAAAACCCAACTTGATTAGTCTGATTATCTGGGTTTCTCTCAGAAACCAACTTGAGTATATCTTCAGACTACAGATAATGTATTAGAAAAATATTAAACTTCAGAGATGGTATTGTAAATGCAAATGTATCTTTTACTACTCAAGTGGCCAACATAGGGACAAGTTCATCCTAATACACCTAGAACAGTGTTTTGGAGATAGAATGTTGGAATTCTTCCATTCAGAAAACTATGGGGAATATGCTATAGACCTTCTTTGTCCCTTCTAACCCATTCTTTGTGGCTTTACAATGTTAAGTCATATCGATGAAACCTTTTCCCCCTTTGGATTTCTATTGAGATTGCCCCCATGGCTGCTAAAACAGAAATTTTGACAGTGAGAGAAGACTGATGTTAAGGTGATAACTGTCCTATAGTCAACCTACCCTCAACTGACAAGAAGGTATTATAACTCCTTCCATGTTTCTCCTAATGAGTCATTTCAGTAGTATTTTCAACTCCTTTGTTCTTATACCAGAATAATGAAATACATATTGCCCCTTCTATTTTATTATTTCATATAGGAAACATGACTGCTACAAGAAAGGACCAGAGATGGCCAATGCTCAACTACCAAATGTAGACAGATATGAAAGAATAAAAAGTATCTGTGTATAAAGTGTCTGGCCAGGAAAGCCGAAGACAACATTCCAAGAAATGTCCTTGGATAACTAGAAAGTAAATGTAAGATAAGAAAGATGTTTAGGAAAACAAGGTCTAAGATTTAGGCTGAACTTTGCTTGGCATTTTAGAAATTCTGAGATTTCCTAATAAAATTAAGACTGAGGACAAGATTCAGAATTTCCTGTCCAGGAAATTTTTTCAAACAAATATGGATCTAAACCATCTTGGTGGACAGTTAATGACTTTTCCCATGGCTTGATCCTCTTGGGATCAGTGTTAATATTAGTCACCATTGTGGTTTCCTACCGATTTTACACTTGTAGCAGTTATTCTGAAGAGGATAGCACTCAAAACATCCTGTTTCTGGGTTTTGGAATTTGTATAAATGCAACTGACCTCATTAAAAACCTTCATGGTTTCCCAAAACCATCACAATTCGATAAAAATGAAACTGACAAAAATGTGTGTGTGTTTCCTAGTAATCAGGTGGTCCCTGGTAAATAAACTATTTATTATGCCACATCTAGAGATATTTCTTCCAGGAGCCCATTCAGTTCCAGGATACAATCTTTGTGCACATGTGTATATAAAAACACATGTAAAGTAATTAATCAAAATCAGAGGTTTCCAGTGAGTCTCCAAGCGGCTGTGGAAATCCATGTATCTCTAAAGCTAAATGCTTTAACATAAGTCTTTATCTCATAAGTCAGCCTTGTAAGTTGGATATTTGAAGCTGATCTAAGATTTGCAGGTCCCTAGGAGTCTTAGCTTTCTAGTGGGCTATGAAAATCAGGCTTTTATTATCGGTTTAACCTAGTCAGAGAATTTCCAGGTACCCAGAATGAGCTAGCTCTGGAGACCTGTAAGGATCAACCAAGCCACTGTTTTTACCAGTTCAAAAAGAAGCTTTGAAAATAACAATCCTGAAGCAGAAAACAAAGCAGTGTTTTCCTGCAAAGCCCCTCTAACCAGTACATATAAAGAGGCTTTTTTGTTCTTCCTAAAAGAAATTACTTAGACAAATTTCAATGCCTTACCTTTTGTTCAGGGGATTCTTCCCAACAACTCCAAATTTTTCCAAGTTATCCTATGACAGGTAATACAAGCTTAACCATGTTTAAAATGACTAATGATCATCACTGAAGGTCACGGGCTATCCCAAGCCAATACAGACAAATCTGCCATCGTTTTGAGGGTTAGTGCTGCACCATAAATTAAATTAGATTTGAATTTGAGTTTCTTGTACAACGAGAAAGGATTTTGTTTTCCCTTTGAATTCCATTCTTACAGTGATAGAAATTTATGGGATTATCGCCAGCAAAATAATAGAATTTTCAGATCTTCTCCACTGCAGCTCTAATACACTGTTTGCTCGTCTGCTTTATTGCTATTATTTTAACAAACATACTCAGTGTTCAATTTTAGCTGCAGAATGACCACTGGACCATTCAAGAGGCTATTTACATGAAACAGCAATAAAGGCATCATCTGAATGGTCAAGTGATATGCTACTTTTGGACACAACGTTCTCTTCTTTGTTTAGTTCTGCCTCTTTAGAGGGTTTCCTAATCTCCTTTTTCTCCCCATTGCAAGAATTTAGGGCACATTGTATCAATGGAATCTTCTCAATATTCACCTCTACTCTGTACTCACAATATAGCTAAGTTGTAACCAACCAATCATACAAATTTCAGATTTCATCTAAAACATTTCAAAGTGTCTTGACAAGTATTAAATTAGAAAATTCTCTTTTCCTCTCTCATCTGAAAAGCATCATAAAAGATATTTCATCTGTCATTTAAATATCTTTTAAATTTTCACAACTGTCAAAATAATAACAATTGCAGAACATACTACAAACTCCACAGGAGAACAAAACTTGAAGCCGCCTATTATTTAAACTGGGTAGCATCAAAAATTCAGATATCAGTTTCATTTTGAAAGTTAACTAATCTTTCTTTTATTAATTCCAAAATTACCAGTAAAATATCACATGTCATCTCAGTTTCATTTT
Source organism: Rhynchomys soricoides (assembly GCA_019843965.1). Classification (NCBI taxonomy): domain Eukaryota; kingdom Metazoa; phylum Chordata; class Mammalia; order Rodentia; family Muridae; genus Rhynchomys; species Rhynchomys soricoides. The sequence continues at coordinate 9,893,460 of JADRCH010007713.1, forward strand.
TAATTTTGCATATTTTAATGGAAATAAATATGATGCAAGGCCAACAGTGATTCTCTTTGTGTGTTGTAACTGACAGTGAACCTTGGTGTCTATATTTTCTCTAAATTTCCCACACTTCCTAGCACAAGTGCATAGGCATTTGTTACAACATCCAAAAGGATATATATAGGTCTTAAGAATTAATGTTTTGGGATATATATACATATAAATATATATATAAGTATACATATATTTATATGTATATATATCCCATCAAGCTCAGAAGTAGGAATGTGAAAGCAAACCAACCTACCTTTTGATTAAATGGGCGCGGCTATTCACGTAGTTAGAGTCGAAAGAATAGTTTTCAGTCTGCAATGAGAAAGGAAAAAAATTAAAAATGGCTCATAATAAGAGGCCAAATATTCTACTTAAAAGGATTGGTTTTTTATTGTGCAAAAAACAATGAATGAACCGGAAAGCAAAGCCATAGTTGGGCAGCAGTTTGATGAATGCCTTCTTTGAGGGGTCCCCAAGTTCTCTCCAAAAGAAGCAGCCTATTCTTGGAGACCAGGGTGGAATTGATACATTCTCTAGATTATGGCTGGCTACTGACCATGTAAGCACTTAGAGAGAAGAGACAGTATGACTCACAATCGTTACAGAAACTAATTGCTTCCCATTCCCCAGTGGAGACCATTTTATGTCCATCAATTTGACTATAAGTTCAAAGGTATTTTATTAGAAATAGATAATTAACATGTTAAAATATTTATTCCAAAGATATGGAAATGAGGCAAGGTAATCCCCTACTGTGGATTTAAACTCTGCACTTCCCTTTGTTTTAAGACATTTGCTCAGCATCCATTACACAGGATGGCTTTCCTTTTATCACAGGTATAAAGGCAAACAAGTATTATGCCCAAAACAGGGTGAAGGGCAGTCCACAGGGGGTACCAAAGCCTTTCATGTGAAACATGAAGTTTGCAAGCAAACCTCTGTCTTGGCTGGCATCATTAAAATGCTACTGCCTAATCCAGTTACAGTAGCTGGCTGCAGCAAGGGCTTAACAAAAGCAAATGCAGGGCACCTGCTAGATGCTAAGAGATGGGAAAACAGCTTTGGAGTACTGGGAATCCTGGTAGGCTGAAGGGGGACAGCCTTAGAAAGGGTAGAAGCCAAGGAAGCATCTAAACTGAAGTCGGTAGCCTAGAAAACATGATCTTACACCCAATGTTAAAAACACAGCACTTGTTGAACCTTTGTATGAACTCCAAATGCTCAAACACATCTCTTCCCCCAACCTGCCATTCAGCCATCCCCACCATTCTTTAGAGGCCTTCTGCAATTGCTTCAACTGAAAGTGCCTGGAAATGGAAATATAATAGCTGTCTAGAGAACAAAATAGCAGATTCTTTTCAGATGACTACCTGTCAGACATTGACTGCACTAGGCTGTTAGATGCGGTCCTTGCATTCAAAGACTCACAGTTTGATAGAGGAGAAAATGAGGCAAGTAAATGCAGATCCAGCTACCACATGGACACTACACAGCCAAAAGTCAGGGTGAGGGCCTAGATATCTAGAATACATAGAAAGTTGACACTGAATAGTTGGGAGGGGAAAAAAAGGAAGAGAATTGGAAAAGAAACAAAAACCCACCAGTGTCCTGTAGTTACTCACAGGTGTCCATTTTCCCTATACAGCTCTCACTTAAAGGCAGACTGTCCAGCATCTACTTACACTGTTTTCATCTAAATATTTAAATACTCTTTAGCATAAACACAAGTTTTGATGATATTGGAAGAAATGGTTTTCAAGAATAAAAATAAAAATTGCCAGTGCATTTCTACTTTATTGATTGGTAAGTGAATACTGAGATTGGAACAAAAGTCATTGGTGGAGGACAAGGCGAGCTTGAAACTGTGTTGGGAATATGACCTTAGCGTTTGCTGTCATAAGTCACTCAGCAGTCACTTAATCAAGAACCATTTGAGCAAGTTAATTTTACCAACATGACAGGCAAAATGGTGTTGCTTAAGTATGTTTTATTTTGTTTTATGATAGTCAGCGCAATATACAATTTAACAAGAACTTTTTAGCTCCTCAAAATCATGTAGGGAACTGATGAGCTCTGTGATTTACTTCTCTGATTCACTGTACAATCAGTGTTAAATGACTTAATTGTTCTGTGCCTCAGTTTTCTACTAGGTGAAATACAAACCATGGGAACATGAATTAAAAAGAGAAATTAAACAGCACGTATCAAGACTCATGATGAAATTCCACAACAACACTGCTTTCTATGGAGCTGGACACTGTAAGTAGAACCAGAAATTTAATTCATTCCAATAAAAAAAAAATCTATCCAAATTTACTGAATCTTTACAGGTAAAGTGAAAACAAAGAAGCAAACCAAAATCAAAAACAAAAAACCCATTGATATACAAAAACACTAGGATAAAAAGTAAAAGGTATTGATTGGCCTTGCTGAAAAATCGAGAGCAATATCCCAAACTACTATCATGTTAAGAGAAACATATTTTCCAGAAGAAAATTTGTAAAGATGAAGGCATCAAGTCTGTATGCATTGTGATGACCTGACCTCCAGGAACCATGCAAGAACAACATGTTTGAGCAAAGAAGAATAATCTTGCAAGAGTTACTAGTACTAGTTTTAACTCCTAAGGGAATAATCTATGCCACCATGGGGTATCCCACTTTCGGTCAATGAGTTAGTAGTAGAGAAAATTCTAGAAGTCCTGGTTATAATGACTTTCACAATTCTCCCCTTTTACCAAGGTTCACAGATTGACTAACCATTGACAGGTGCAATGGATACAATACGGCACTCAAGATAGAGAAATGTCATTGAACTTTATCATCTTTCTCTATCCTTCTTCTTTACATTTAATGAGCAAACATCCCAGTCTTGTGAATCCTGAACTCCAAATGTAAATGTTCCATTACCCAAACCAGCAGATGGACTGTGTTACATCCTAAGAAAACAAATTCTAGAACCAACTTTCTCAGAATGAATGGGGCTATTCCAATTCATCCATTGTATTTTGCCTTTACAACCAGTCTCAACCCCTAAAATAGCTGGGTTGCAATTGCAGAAACACAGCAGAATCATTCACATGAGAACAGAATCCATGATCCTGATTTCAGTACTACATTCAGAACAACTGAATTAACTAGGCATGAAGGCTTATTTTATTATGGGCCTATATTTATAAGCATCTGAGGAGATGCCTTAGCAGGTAAAGCATTTACTGTACAAACATGAAGACTAGAGTCTATATGTCCTGAGCCCACTGAAAAGCCAAGAGGGCCAAGCAGCCTATCTTGGCCTAATCCTTTGGGGGTTGGATACAGAGAATACCCAGATCATACTAACTAGTCAGACTAGCTGAAACCATGATCTCTATGTTCAGTGAGGAGCATGCCTCTATGTGGAGGAGAATGACTAAGGAAGACAACTGACATCAAAGTCAGATCTACACACACATGCAAACATACCACACATACATATACATATACAAAGAAAGAAGTACTGGATCCAGGTGTATACTCAAATCTAATTCTTGTACACTGATAGAGTCAATTTGTCCTCATCTGGTGGAGTATAAAGTGATACGTAGAGTACCCAGAGAAAGAACCATCTTGTCATAATGAACTGAAACACCTTGCACATCTGAAAAAGTGTTTCTCAACTCCCAGTGCACATCAGCATCATCTCAGGAACATTTTTAAAAAGTAGCATCTACCAAAGATGCTGAGATAATTGGCCTGGAATTCATACTACTTTTAAAGTTTCTCCAGTAAATTGAATGCACCTCCATGGTGAAGTCCAAGGGTCATGAACAAGGAACTAGCTGTAGGCTTTGGTCAAATGTCCCATGTTTGCTAATACAAGCTCAGTTGATCATATGATAGCACTTCTGTAAGTTTATCAGTCAAAGTGATCTCAGTGTAGAATAGAGAACCACAGAAGAAACAGACTTTGCAAGAAATAATAACAGAGATTTCCTTTTTGTGTGAATATATTAGCTCCTGGTTAGCCTTATTTAATCAAAATTTGCTTGACATTATTCTAGTCCCATCTCTAAGTATTCTAAATGGCAAATAACAAGAAACATTTGAGAGAGAAAATTTTTCTCTAAATGTCACATTAATTTAACTAGAAAATGTCCCCATCTCTAATGAGACAGCCAGGTTAACACAGAAAAGCAGCAAAGAGACAAGAACAACATTTGTTTCTGAAAATGTAATTTTGACATTAAAAATGGGTCAAGAGCAAACTTTTATTTCTGGTCTTGATGGGAAATATGTCACTTTTAAAATCACCCAATGCACTCACAAATTCTTTCTCTAACCAGAAGCCTTTTTCCCTTAGGAATTTATCAAAAGCAGACTTCTTAGTTGGGCTTGATTTAGTAAAACCTTGGTTTTTCTATAGTATGTAAAGAACAAATATTTCTGGGTAGCTAAGATGTCCTGAGGTTAGGGCTTTTCTCCTTTTAGAACTGAAACAACCATACTGCTTTCTTTACTTGTTTCTGAAATGTATCACCAAACTGCCCTCTTTGGAGTATAAAATCATAATTTAACCTTTCTTTTATTATTTGTGGGTACCCTTCTATACATAAAATACTGAGACGTGTGGGTTTAAACTGTAACTTCAGTGAACCCAAAGCACTGTTTGGAGGCAACTCACGCTTTAACTTGAGAGGAACCCTACATGTTGCTGTTTTCCAAGACCCTTCTGCCATTTTACATCGGATGCTTTTACTTCACTGTGTTCTTGGAAACTATAAAATTATATGTATGAGCATAGTCCAGAAAATGAGCTAATATTTTGTGAGTAGAGAGCATGAAGATGTGGTTCTAAAATAGAAATTACACTGTCTTCAATATATAGTTTGTGCAGTGTTTTGGTTTTGTGGGGATTTTGTTTTGTTTTGTTTTGTTTTTGTATTTCCGCTGCTTAGGCACCTTCTTTGTTTGCTACTTTCTCTCCTCAGCATCCTTCTGGATATATGAAATTTGGAGTGAGACTTTAGGGTGGGTGATATGTTATGTTTCTATGTTAATAAGTCTGGCACATCCGAAGTCAAATACTTCCACTTTGTCAGGCCCTCAAGGTAGCAGAGGATGCCCTACTTTAATTGTCATTTTGTATTACTTTTACAGTTCACTGAGTTGTGCCCTAGTCTCTGCAAGAGTGACTGCAGCTCTCTCAGCACTGCATTTATCACTAGAAGAGACTTAAACCCTAAGGAGAAAGAAGCCCAATAAATGCAAATATCCAGGACTAGACTCTTTGCCCAGTGGCACAAATCCCCAGGCCACTACACAAGCTATAAAAAGGTTTTAGACCTGGGATTAAAACAGAGATTTTTCAGACCTAAAGGTTTGTATTTGAAAAATGAACAATCTTTTAAATTGCACTTTAAAATTCCCACCAAACTGAAGAGCATCACAATTGTAATTCGCTCTTTTTAAATGATTAACTCTTAACTCATCTTTACAATACAAACTACAAAACTGAAACCCCAAATCAGATGCACAGCAAAGTGATTTTCAATTGCTGCTTGTTGTCTTAACAGCTAACTTCCAATAATGATAATTGTGTCCATTGATCGGTGATGAAAAGATCCAGAACCTTTTCTAAAACTGAATACTGTTTTTTTTTGATATTCAAAAGACCATCATTTCACAGAATTTTTAAAATGAATTTCCAAATGACCTGTCCCTGCTTCCTATGCATAACACATAAAAATGAAAACGTAAGTTCTGCATAGCAGTAAAGCCAACATGCCTCCAGCTAGAATGTATATTCAAAGACTCATCCATCCACACAGCAACGGATAAAATAGGAAATTACTGGAAGCAGAATAAAAGGTATCGTCCCAGAGTTCCTACCACTAGGAAAGACAACCACTAACCACATACTGTAAATCTGATGTTTTCAAACCCCAGTTCTGACACACAAACGGACATATTTTCAAGCAGGCAGGCACATATGCATGTGCATACCTTAATTTTCTACCCATGGTTGTCACTCACTCCCAGATGATCATGGATTGATCATTTTATTCCTACAGAATTTAAGCCATCCATCTTCAAAGTGAGATTAACCAAAATGATCTTAGTGCTTCCTTCCTAGCTCAAAATGTCCTTTTCCATCAAAGGTCTCCTTACAAACCTCATAGTTTTCTAAAGGAATCTGTACAATTCTAAGGCAAAAGGCACACTGAAAGAACAGGTTAAACATGGTACCATCAGGCAAGCAAATACAAGTCCTTGGACCTGTCACTAAGTCTTTGATGGGACATAATATATTCTGATACAGGATCTGATACAGAATGTTCCATGGAGCCATTTAATGCCTATTGTTTGTAAAAATACAAAATCAATAAGGCCACAGTATGAGTAAATGTAGGTTAAGAGTAAACAAAATGAAGTCATGAAAGGCAAACTACCTCATCCCACATAAACAAAACTCAACTCAAGGATTAAGTAGCCATCAACCACATGTGAGCAAATCTCTGAGAAGCTCCATCCCAAATATGAGCCTCCAACACATTACTATTTTGCAGGCAGGCACTGGCACAGCGTGCTTTCATCTCCAAATATCAAAGCACTTTACAAGCAGGTGTCAACTGTTACCCCTCATTCCTCTATGAGCCAAGAAAACAAACACAGGAATTAAATACTACAGCCAGGTTAAATACTAACTCAGCTGGAACAGGTCTTAACAACACAGACCACATGAAAACCACTAGAAACACCATTCCTGGCATTACCTACAACCGAAATGGAAAACAAATATACAACTCATAACATCAACAGTGAAGTAATTAGCCTCTTTCATACTTGTTTTTACTCAGAGTGACATTTCTTGGCTGCTTCTAATGAAGGGGTGAGTAGAGTGTAGTCTAGCAGTTAGACAAAGGAAAAAGGGAAACTTGGCACACCAACTAAAGATAGTTCCCCAGAACTAGCTGGAGGACTCAGTCATGTGAGCTAAGGGATCCAGGAATGAGTGACTTCCTTCCCTGGAAAGTTGGTGAGCATTTCAATTGTCATTTAGAGACAATGGCAACCATATTTAGAACATGAAGTAAGAAAATGTGATAATTTATGCAGTGGTTTCCATTTCAGAAGCTATGATGTGATAAAACTGATATAACCTATGAGAAATTGATTTGATCCTCAATAAAACACAAAGAAAACAAAAACTGTACGAGATCTGCCATCAACAATGACAGTCAGTGATCCGCAGTATGAGTTACCTTGGCTCCATCTGATCTTCAAGCTCCTGTGGCTCAGAGAAGGCCCAGCACTCTAAGAACCTGTGGTGGTCCATTCTTTTCCATTAAGTTATACTTTACCAGTTCCTCAACTCCTTGCTATTAAGCAGCTATAGATCCCTGGCTGCCTGCAGAGTACGATTTCTATTGAGCCAGCCTTGTCAGCTGAAAAGACTTTCAAAATATTTGGAGGGTAAGTGGCAGGTGGCCCTGTGCCTGTGGGCCAAAACAACACCCCCAAATTCGGTTCCAACCCCAATCCCATTATTTAGATTATACATCACTTAAAACCCAATTGCCTCCACAAGCTTATTTAAGAGTAAAAAGAAATAAGTCTTTGGCATAGCACTCTAAATCCATTTCCCTTAAACCAGCTTGTTGCTCAAGCCTGTAGTATGTGAACATGCTGGCAAAAGACAACGGAGCAATCTCCCATCTTAGAAATAGTGCATTAGCTTCTAATATTGATATTTTCTAATTAGATACAATAGATCATTTCCATGTTTACAGTCAATAAGACCCTCCATGGTCCTCTTTCACTGCAGATATTCTGACTTCTGCTATGGCAAACAGAATACTCTCAGCATCCTGGGATGAATAGAAAGAAGCATGTGCACCCACAGCATTCACATGTATTTTCTGTCACAAGCATGTACGTAGATTTTTTTTGACCTTTTAAGTACTAGTTTCGGGTCTAATGAGGCACAATAAACATTTCTCAAAATTGGGCTGCATGGTTACTTAACATTGGGCACCTCATAATTATGACTGTAGTTTAAATAAAGAGTACTTCCCTCTATACGAATTATTAGGTACTGAATGAAACCCACAGTAGTGTATCCTCCAGTTTCTAGTGACAAAAGAAAGCATTGCAGGAAATTAGTATTAGGGGGAGAAACTTTATGAGCCATAAGTGAGAAGAAATAAGAGCATTCAAAAGTTTGAAGGCAATGTTAACTCATTCTACATGGTAAAGGGACGAAGAGGAGGGCATATAGAATTTGACACATGTGGAAGACAGCAATTCAAAGGAAAAGGCTACTGTCTGATGTGGAATGCTGGCAGCCATGAACGAGAAGGCTATTATTGCACCTCACAAAATAGCTAATGTTATCAGCAGCTTGAAATTGTCAAAGCATTAGCAATCTGTAATGCAGTTATGGAAAGAACCAACAGTGCAACAATTACTAAAGTACCTTGTATTTATATGGAACCTTTTATCACAAGATTTCCAGAAGGTTTAATGGGCTCTTATAGAAAGGGATCATTTCCCCCCACAGCTGAGACACAATAGTCATTCTGCATCCAGTAACAGTAAATATAAAGGGTTGCTGGAGAGAGGGGAATTACTAAACCTTACAGAAAGAAACCATGAAGGAGAGGAATTATTTTTAGACAGGCAAAAAACACATACCCAAGTTGGAAACTACGGCTGACAGTAGCTACATTTTCTACAGAGCTCGTGGCACAGAACTGAAGAATTTTGCTTATCATTCAGCCAGCAAGACTTCTGTGAGGTGCTTAATGACTGTAATAGAGCAGGTGCCTCCTATTAATAAGAATTAGCATTTGAAAATGAACACACCGCACAAAAGTTGCCATTCTTTTCTAGAAAGCTTTTTAGCTAGCGTGAACTAGCAAATCCTCCCGCTACCATTATGAACTAAATAAATATTATTAGCTCTCCTAATGGCATGACAGAGGAGGTGAAGGGATTCATCCTCTACTAGAAAGGGGCGTCAAGCATCTGCAACTAGAATTTCAGACTGTTCACACCAGGTCCCATGCTCACACCACCATACCTCATTAGGATTTGGGAAAACGCAATGAAATAGAAGTAATTAGGACTGGCTGACTGAGTATACTACTTGGGAGAGGGAAAAAAAGTCCCCAGCCTGCTTAAACATGACAAGTCCAAGGGCAGTGAGCACAGCGACAGCAATTTCCTCCTGAAGGAAGATTAAGAAATAATGAGGGGGAACTCCTCACACTCCTTCTACCATCAGACTCCCAGCAGCAAAACCCAGGATGAATTCCAAACTCAACTGTCAAAAAAAAACCAAAAACAAAAAACAAAACAAACAAACAAAACCCACCTGTCAGAAACATAACACCATGCTGTGTCAGACAGCACAGCCCTTCAACCTGGGTCAGTTATATCTCCCTTCCATTCGACTAGCACTCCCCAACTCTTCCCTGATCTGTGTTTTAAGTAGGTTCCATCCCTTTCATTAATTCATAACTAGTATACCCACTCCTCATTCTGGACAGTTCAACACTTGTGCCTACTTGGTTCTATTTTGTTTGGTTGGTTGGTTGGGGTTTGTTTGTCTGTCTGTCTGTTTGTCTGAGACGTGGTCTCATGTAATCAAGGCCAGCATTGAACTCATTTTCCTCCTGCCTTCCAAGTGCTTGGATAGCAAATAAGCTATATGGTACCCAGGTCTTGTGTCCACTTAAAAGCAGACATTTGGCCTGGGCTGAAATCAGTAAAAATAGATGTGGTGGTTACTTCTTAATACACACACACACACACACACTTTTATTTGTGAAAGAAATAATAGTGTATGTTTTGTTTAGATGTTTAAATTACTTTCCCTTGGTATAACCAGCTGTACTTAAGGCAAAAGGTACCCTGGAGACAGTTTATACAGATGGTTCTAAGCTCACAAAAAAAAAAAAATCACACAACATTTTTTTTTAACTCCCAGAAAGCTTTTAAAATAAAGGCAGAGGAGGTTCTTACTAGATGTTAGACTTGTTAATGTCATGGAACCTTCCTAATTCTCAATTTCCTGAATTACAAATCTATAAGCTGGAAAAAGAAAATGCCTGTCCTTACCACCTCAAAGTTGTTATTAGGGTCAAATGGAATAATGTCTATAGCGATGCTTTCTAAAACTGACTCCACAGACATGTGACATGTCTTACCATCAGCTTGTAAACTTGCTTTCGCTTGCATATTTATTTCTACTCCTAACTAAATTCTCATTGAGCATTGTGAATACTTTTTATTCCTACATTTTTCTGCTGAGATATATTATCTTATTCTGGTACTACTTGTTTTATCAACAAAAAAAATAGGATAAACAATCTTTCTTCTGTCATAGAGGATACACATACATAGAGGATAGTATATACACATATACATATATATATACATACACACATGCACACATATATATACACACATGAGAGTGAGAACTACCTTAAAAAGAGTAGAAATGGCCTCACACTGACAAATATCAAGTCAAGATTTCAGATGATTTAAAAGCCTTTATAAACTAGTTTTCTTTTGCCCCATTTCCTTCCTTTGTTAAGATAGAACTGTCACAGAATCTTTCCTTTAAAAAATCATCTCAGGGTTAAGTAAAGCACATTAGCATGCATAATTCAGAGCTGTCAGATGGAAATGAGCTATCATTGCAAGGCTAGTTTACTCTGTGGGTAGGAAAACAGGATTAAAGAACAGGACAGTGTCACCAGAGCCCACTCAGAACCAACTCTGGGCCCACTCCTTCAGAACCACACTATCCAATAGCATAGACATATGTAGCAACATTATCAAAAACACAATTACGTTTATGTTGTTCTCTTTCTTTGGTCATTGTAACTAGGTTTCAAATATTCTATGGTCACATGCAGCCAGTGGCTACAGTTCTGTTTCTAGACCATTTATATCACCACAGAAAGTTCTAGTGGCAGCAATAATGTGGAAGGAAGCTGTTGGCTTGTGAGTCAGCATTCTCCTCTATTGAAATGTGACACATTTAGTGATATATACAAAGACAAAGCATATACTCACCTCTCGCATATCATGTGATACCTTGTATTGCTTATTTATGTACTATACACTGGGCCAAACACTTTTCAAGGCTAGATAGAACTATATCTTCATGGCTTATCACTGACACTTGTACAGAGCAGGTACTCAAAGGCTGGTGTCAGCTGATTGACCACCATCTTGGATAGGACTATCTCTGGCCTGTCTCTTCCTGAGATTGAATCAGGTATGCCAAGTGTTATACGTTCTTTCAAGACTGATTGTTTTGTTTCTGAGACTGGTGTGTGTGAACATTTCTCAAGAATTTAAATAGTAGAGACAAATGGCTTAAGTCAAACCATAAATTTTATGTATTCCTACTTTTCCATCTTTTACATTTGTTCAAAATACTATTTATAAACCTATTATTTTGAAACCTGGTTACTATTATTTCTATCAACATGCCAGTATACAACACAAATGATTTTAAATACAAAGTAATTCCTCAAAGAGGGCACTTTACAATTTAACAGAATTTAAAACATCTTTTGGGCTATGGATCTCATTGACTCAATTAAAAATATTTTCTCAATATACAACATGTATTGATGTGGCAATTGGTTTTACAGAACATTGTATCAAAGAATAAGTCTTCAGTGAAGAATAAAAAGTATTATTCTCCATTTTAAGTTGCTGGGGAAAGTGGAACTCACAGAATTTCTGAATACATGATTAAGTAGCCATGAGTCATCAAGTGAGTCTTAGGCAAGAGCCTACCCCCCTCCCCGCTGCTTCCCAAATAAGGGGTGTGTACTGTAAATTTGTAGAGAATAGAAAATAGAAGCCCATTCAGTGGATTTACTGCTTTTGTTTCCAATCTGTGTTCCCTTTTGAAACCTATCCTTCACAAATTAAAGAAATATATTCTTTAATGCAATATTATTTCTTCATCTCACAATAGAGCCTTCAGTTGCTTGATTGCCAAGTGTGGTCATTTGGAAAGGGTTTAAAATCATCACTGAATCCTTACAATGATATGCTGTATGGTGTGGTATTTGAAGAATTCCTTTCTGGTCTCAGAACCACCACAAAATCATATATTCAAAGAGCACTGTAATTCAGTATGACCTTAGCAATTATCTTATCCCCCTCATTCCCTCTCTTTCCTCCCTCTCCATACTCCTCACTTTATCCCCCACCCTCAGCATTCTGAACACACATATAATAATAATAATAATAATAATAATAATAATAATAATAATAATGCCTATGAGGATCTTCCAGCCACACCAATGCAGCACACCTAGTTATTAGAAACCTGGGCCTGGGTTCAGAACTTATCTCTTTCAACACTGAGTCATAGTTCATCTCTTTCCATTTGCCCACACTCTCTTTCTCTAGTGTTATTTCTCCAAAAGAGCCCAGTAGAATAAAACCCCATGCTCAAAAACACTCTCAGCTAAATTTCTCATGGGAAAAAGAGTGAAATTTAGTGCGAATTATATTTATAAATCACAGATTGTCAATTTTCTGTCGTTTAAGAAAACTAATTGTGCCTCAGGAAACTGTAGAAAGAGAATGAATGATCCACCCAAGGAAACAAACTGTCTTTAGCTCAGTGATCGGGAGATGTGGAATGATAAAGCCCTCTGAAATACAGCCTCATTCTAGCAAATAACTTGCTTGGTTGCCACTTAAATTGCTCATCTATAATTGCTAGAGATAAACTGCAATCAAAATACAGTATCTTCTATTAGTTTTGCCCACTGGGGGTTGTTTGATCAGAGGGAAATTATCCAAAAGGTAAATTTTCTCATTTTTACTGCCTCAGTGGAAACTCTCTGGCAGTAGATGGCTGAAGGGTCTAGACTGGTGGTGAGGATTTTTTCCAGGAAGCCCTTTTACTTTTCAGAATAGAACTGGGTGGGTATCTCTATGGATGACTAACAACTATGTAGGAAAGGAGTCTGTTTTGTCTACTTCCTAATAGCTTATTTGACTCACCATATTAGAGGCCCACCTTTGGGGCTTGGTCCTCACTCACTCATATTTGATGATCCTTCAGATAGAAACAGGCTGCCTTATACAATTTTTAGAAGGTTTTCTGGGTAAATTGTGGTATAAACAAGATTACATGGGAAGTGTTTAAACTACTTAAGAGAATAAATTAAAGTACTTTGGAAGCAATTTACAAATAATAAATATGTTAATTGCACATCATTCTTATTTATTCATTAAAACAGGTCCAAACTTCTACTTGGCAAAATGTCCTGGCAAGGACTTTGCTAGTCTACTTCTTATTACTCTGAACTTGAGAGAAATAAAATTGCATTTCTTTTCTCTCTATACTTCCTACTGGCCTTCCCCCAAGTTAGTCTCGATTAATCTGATTTGACTGTACTATAGAAAACAAAGTACAATGACAAAGCCACCAGCCCAAGTCAAAAGATATAAAAGTCATAGATGTCCCTTCACCATGTATAAGAGCTTTGTTTGTACAAACTAAAAGCATCCACGGGTATAAAAGGGTAGATGGAAGCAATCAGAGGAGTGGAAGGAAAACAAAAGGAGATCAATCATTCCAAGATCTCACAACTGAAAAGCTTTGCTTCATGCTCTCTGGCTGCCCTTGACTGTTGCAGAACAAATGGTAGCTAGGACAGACTGATACTGAAAACATTCTATGCAATGTAATAGATCTTGGTGACAGTAGGTGTAGGCTCCACAGTCAATACTAAGGATATGAACATGCATCCTTTTCCACTCCTGCCCTCACAGAGCACACTTGATGTCGTGTGGCTGAGAGGAAATGAGAAGCCATGGCACTGTGTTTCTGTGGGTGGTGTCTGAGTCTATTTGTACTGCTGTAGCAAAATGTCTAAGATCAAATAATCCACAAAGAGCAGAAATTTGTTTTCCACAGGTTTGGGGCCCAGAAAATCCAAAATCATGGTGCCATAACAGCACATCTGGTGAGAGCTAGTCTCTACTTTGCAAATGGCACCTTGTTGTTGCATCCTCCAAAAAAGATAGCTACTGTGTCTTCATGCCGTGGAAATCAGAAAGGCAGGAAGAATTAGCTAATCCTTTAAGCCTTCTTATAAGTGCACAAATTCCATTCATAAAGGCATGAATCTCTCATGACTTTACCTCCTAAAAGGGCCACTTGTTAATAATATTGTATAAGGTCTTAGGTTCAAACATGTAAGGGAGCAGGAGTGGCACAAATATTTAATTCATAGTTTAGTTATGCAGAGAGGAAAGCAACAGAGAAGAAACACTTACCCCTAGGAAGCATGTGTCATCGGAACACCCTTCAAATATGTGCAACCTCTGGGAAGACTGAACTGGGAATGACCTTTGATTTGAAAGAAAAGTGTGCATTGCTCTAGTTCTAATTCTTGATTTTGCCAGTTACAAATCAGTATGGAGTAGAGAGAAAGACCATAAGCCATGCTTAACAAAATCAAGCAACCTCTCCACAGCCCCAAATCCAGCTGGATTTTGGTTGGTTCTTCTCTAAAGTTTGGAGAGCAAGTTAAATTTTATACAAGTGACGAAAAAAAATCAATGTCCAAAGGAGTAGCTAATTAAACCACAGAGATTTATTTTTGAGCCAGTAAAGGTTTTCTCTGGCGGTCAAATGTTCATGACTTTCAATTTTTTTTTTCAGCCTTTGCATAAGGATGAGTCCTGAGACAAGTAGACCCTAGCTTGAATAATCTCTTTGAAAACTGCCTCTAGCCCACAAGTCATAGATAAAGAGGGGCATAGAGCCCTTTCTGTCGGTAGCCTGTAGATGGAGACCTTCAATTTTCTTAGGTCAGACTGGATCTTAGACCTATTAGTTAAGACAGCTGTGACTCTGACTCGTTTGCTTCGAGAGGCAGTGGTTTCTTTTCTCCTTATATATGGTTTAGGAATATGAATATTATGCTTGCTTTTTTTTTTCTATTCTTCTCTTGATTGGCTAGCTCTGTGTCTTTCCTCCCAAGCAAACTCCACTGCTATTGTGTCACCCTCATGAATTTCATGCATCGATGGAGCCTTAATCCTGGCCAATGAAGTGTGTATCACATTTACAAACCTAAAGCAAAGGAAAGGCACAAGAAGCAAGAGAAATTGTGGCTCACTGACAAACGCAATATCTACTCAGATGGGTATCTTTGTGTCTTTTCTGCATGAATAGCAGAGTCTAGAAGATTGTGAAGAGACTCTTTATGACCGTTACAAGCCTTAGGCCAACAATATACATGTTATGTTGCTATGCAAACACAGGTGACTTTTGTTTCTTCTTTCCCCCAAGTTTTTATCTTGTGCTTACAAAGACATGAGAAGACAGAGAAGGAATAAATAAAACTAAACATGACTGTGCACTTTTCTATGATTTCTGAAAAGAATGAGGACTCTGTGGCAATTAACTATCTCATAAAATTTGCCTTTTGAAAATTTAATTTCACAGATTAATATTTCTTCTGTCATTCAGATTTATTAACATTACTACTACAAGTGCCTTTTGGAAAGGAACCTATAACACTAAGAAATCGCAAATTTTCCCCCATGGACCTACTAGGGAGGTGGGAAAGGAATGGGAAAAAGGTAGAAAAAATAAGAAATTGTATTAAAAGAGTATGAACAAGGTCAAATAATATCATATTCATGCGTATGTTGTACAGTTAATATACTGTAGTAAAACTTGGCACCATGTGCTTATGGTTTTGTTTTATCTCTAGAAGGAAAACAAGCCAACATCCAAGGTTTCCCTAAGTCATTACATCCTTCCTAGCCCCAAGAGGATAGCAGTATAAGTCTGCAGAGGGTGTTATCTTACTTTGTTTTATATACCAGAGTACCTGAGAATAGGAAATTATATAAAGAATAGGAATTTATTTCTTTACAATTCTGGCAGCAGAAACATCTAAGAACAGGACAGCATCTGCTTATGGTTTTCTTGCCATAGGGGAAAGTTCATCCTTCTAGTCCATTGGTGTTCTACTTAAGAGTAAGCATCCAGAAATGAACATCATCCTCTAGATGCATTCTTGTCAGGAAAGACTTCAAAGGGGCTGATGTCTTCCATAAACACAAATATATATTTCATTAATGTGACTGAAGATTGCATTTGTCTTAGCTGCCTCTTCCCTGACAGCATATATACATTTCTAAAAAACATTATCATTCCTACTCTAAATTGGTATCAGAGGCTAATTCCAAAAAAAAAAAAAAAAAAATCACCAGACAAGCAAGTAGAGACACTGAAGTAACCAATCTCTCAAACAAAAGAGATGCTACAAAAAGGGAAAATGAACAGGCCAATAAACATTCTATCAATATGCCCAGATATAGTAGACAATTGGAGACTTCCAGATTTTCACTTATACACAATGAATTACTCCGGCTCACAAAAGTAACTCCATTTCACAATAAAAATAAAAGTCAGAAAAACTAGTCTATTGCCTCCTTAAAAATAAATTGAAAGAAAAAAGGGCAGATGAACTATATTCCATAGCCACCAGGGCAGATGAACTATATTCCATAGCCACCCATGTTGTTGGCCTTTATTGAAAGTCAAAGCTCCCCATATGCGTGTCCTTTGGCCATGCCTTTTGTTCTTCTATCTCGCCCACTCACCTCTCTGCACTATTAAGAATTCAGTAAATATAGTCAATTATTCTAAAGGTGCCAAAACTCTCATTTCAACTGGTTTCCCAGTTAATGTACCATAGCAGAGAATGAATTGCTATTACAAGGAACTAAAAATAAAAATGTTTCAGAGTCCATAATTGGCTTGTCTTGTTGGACTTTTTAGGGAGCCAAAGTACCAGTTCCAGACTATTAGCCCTTGGTTTGTAGGAGAATAATATATTCCCTCATTAAAATACTTTGCTCTCCACAGTTTAAAATTTAAAAAAAAAAAAAAAAAGTTGCATTTTGTCCTGTGATTCTTCATTTCTAGGGGGTTTTGAGGCTTTGGAAGCACAGTGAAAGAACAAGAAAAAAACAAATAGTCACTCTTCTGTGAAAATCAGCCATTACCTTCATTAATGCTTGCCCTCTTCCTAAGTCTGCTTTCTAGCCACTCCAACATTCACCACATCCAAAGGTCTTCTATTTGCTTCAAACATAGGCTATGTGTTTGTACAGAAATGCATATGTTTAAAATTAAATGCCAATGATTAGTTAGGTTAGAGGGCTAAGGTAACTATGTGCAATTATGGTAACCAGACAACTCAAATAACAAAGTCCTATCTCTTCCCTCACAGCCTTATCTGCCTGGAGCTTGCTGCTTTGCAATCATATCATTGGACAGTCCCCCCACTGGAGTCCAGGGAGCTCAAATGTCTGGTGGTCTAGCTGTGGCCTTCTGCTGGCCTCCATGAATAAATGCTATGTAATAGTACTCTGTGTGGCTTTGTAATCACATTTAGCATGATTGCATGCAATTATCTGTGTGATTGTTTTTTAGCGTTTCCTGACTAGTGCTCTGGATCTCTTTTGTCCTTAAACAGGCTTAGTGAGGTACAAGAGTAGATAGGTTCAACACTAATAAGTGAGGAAATCATCAGCCTAACTGAAGAAAAGAGTCTATGTAAAGTGAGAAGAGACAAAATTCAGACTTACTAAAGACTAACCTAACCTGTCTATTTAAATTGACAAAATTTCTCCCCTCCTTGCTGTCACTTTCTTTTTTGCTGTATTTTTCTCCATAGCACTTATCTTCCTAAAGAGCATTACACTTCCCTTACTGATTATACTATCCCGGTGTTCCTACTACAGTGTTTCTACTATGATGATAGAAATCTTTGTTGATTTACTTCTCGAACGTAGAGCCCTGAAAAGGGACCCTCACATAAATGAAGCATTAGGCAAATATTCGTTAAATGAATGAGTATCCTTTATGTACTAGGCAAGTGGTTGTGTTTAATTTTTAAATGTTAAATGCACAATACAATCGCCCACTTTTAATTGGATGACAATACATCATAGAAATGGACCTAGTAATCCCTCCTCCCCTTTTCTTGTTTTCAACTTTCTAAGATATAAGATGGACCTGATGCCAGACATACTAGTATAGGGATATTCAGACAGAACCTCACCACCTCCACATTCTTTATAGCCTGTGCAGTCTGTGAGTACCACCAAGACACTCTTTACAATACCTTGCCTTGTCTTTTCCAACAGGGTGCCTATATGTAAAATAGAAAGGAAGACTGCTTTTTCTTGTTTACAAGAGTTTAATGCTGGGAGAAAGTTCATTGGCTCATTTCATAGGCATCGACCTGGAGCCCTTGTTAAAAAGCTGTTTAGTAGAATTGCCCACAAACTTGATTTTTATGGGTCAGCCAGAACACTGTTTTCTAAGCTAGAAGTCTCAACTGCCAAAGTGGGGGAGGGAGAAAGTGTGGAAGGGAGACAGAAGGAGTAGAAGAGGATAAAGGATAAGTGAGGGGTGAGTGGGAGGGGAGAAGAGGAGGGGGAGAGAGAGAACAAAGAATGCAACTTCCATTCAATGGAAGTTCAATTCATGAGCAAGTCATTTGGAATTTGCAAAATCCTAAAAGCTTTGGGTGAGCTGTGTTCAAGCTGGTATGGACAAAGAACTCTAAATCAAAGACTTGCACTCAAGTCCTGTTCATGTGAGACCTCAGAAAAAAATTACACAATTTACATATACTTGAGTTGCTTTAAATATAAAACAAGGACGCTAGTAGTTTCCAGACTCTTAGGGTTGTTGTAATGATTAATTTTGATAATACATGAGAAAAAAATTCAAACATCCACTTAGTGACACAGGCTAGGTACTAAAATAAATATCTTAAGCTCTCTTGGCTTGCCATAACCCTTATTATTTTAGGCAAGAAATAGGAAATGAATTTGCTATTTAAAACCATTACCAGAAGTCTCTAATTCCTTTTATGAACAATAGTGTCCTCTGAAAGGATGACCTCATTAAGGGAAACTGATTTCCTTTTTAATCTCTCCCTTCCTCTAGTCTTTGCACTAACAGAAGGAAAATAACTTAACATGCGGAGATGTACACAGAAGAAACAGACTTTATAGTCTACTTGGTGTGGAGGAAACAGAAGAAGAAAGATCTTCACAGCCACATCCTGTTTGTTTCTTAGGAGGAAAAAATAAAAGAGCAAAGCCACATCAAGCAATAGCAGATGATCCCACAAGGCATTAAATAGAAAAAGCCACCAACAAAATAAAACTTAGAAAGCTTCAGAGGGGCAGAAACTCAGGTGAGAAAAACTCACAACTTCCTTGTGAGTAAAAAAAGAGAGAGGAGAGAGGAGAAAGAGAGAGAGAGAGAGAGAGAGAGAGAGAGAGAGAGAGAGAGAGAACTAATACAGAGGTAAGGCTGCAGGCAAGACAATTCTAGATGAGCCCAGAACAAAATAGGGCTATGGTCAAAGTGGAAGCCAGAGGGATGGTCCCTTGAGAACCCTCACAGGTGATTGAAAGGAAGCAGCAGCCTGGGGAACTGACAGTTGAGCTCCTCTTCTTAACTCCATCCCTTTTCAATGTGGCTTGTGCTTGCTGACTCTGAAACATCCAACAGTAGAAAGAGATCCAACAAAAAACGGTTTTCTCTAGGGGAGCCACTTCTGAAGAGTGAGCAGGTTTCATTGATTTCAAAAGTACCTTCCATAGAACGATTCAAACTTTTGTTCAAACTTTATGTCCCTCTTTTTGATAACATTTAGGCAATACCTTGGGAAAAGGGGGCCAAATAACAGATATTAATTACCCTAATTAACCCAATTCAAAAGACATATTTGTATGGCTGTCATGACAACTGCTTTAACTAACTTGCCAAGAATAGCTTAGCTGTCCATTCAAATAAATCCCTGATAATTACCAGTCTAGTTTACTGGGCTTCTGTGATAATAATAATTAGTGCTACTGTGCAAAAGGTCGCACTAAACAATTTATGAATGATGCATTTTGCATGGTGATTATGTTAGTCACAAGCAATGTACAGAATGTTCGCCATTATGCTATTAATGTGAAAGGGGGTGGTTGGAGTTGAAGCGGTGACTGACTCTATGGTCTTTAGAGCTAAAAATGAGCAGGAGAAGAAAAGTGGGAAACTCTGCTGTTAAAGAAGGCGCATCCAAGAAACAGTGGGGGCATTTGGCAACTAAATAATTCTTTCAATCTAGAGTCCATGTGTTAGGATCACAAATCTTGGATTCAAAAGGGAATTAAATATGAAATATTTTGAGTTAGGAAAGTACATGTCTTGGTGGGAGTATTTGAGAGATTAGGAAGATACCGCATTGTACAAAAGGAGCTCAGGGAGACGTGGGAAATGTATTAGAAAAGGCTAAGGTCTGCTTTAAGATGTTCATGGGAAGCCTACACAATAAAGCAAGTTTCAGAAACGAAAAGCTCCCTATCTTATGGTGATAAATATGGTTAAATAAAAGGACATTTCATTTGAAGATAAGCATGTTATTCTAATGAAACAATGACATGGTCCAAATGCTCCAAAAAGAAGCAGACCTTTGGAAAATGAGTCTGAATGTTGCTGTCATGTTTCATCCCAGCAAAGTCTCTTTACGCTAAACAAATTAGATTAGAAAATATGAATATTATACTCTGTGTTTGGACATGGACTCTATCAGAGTAGATATAACAGTTGTCTATATTGACCAGGCAGTTGCTTTCTATTTTGTGGTATTTTCTGGTGCCTTTCTTTCCAAGGATTTTAAAAGATGGCACAGTAGCCTGTGGAGGAGTGCTATGGGGTACTATCTTCTGAACTTCTGTAGCTATCATACTTGTGAGTACACAACAGTTGTGGTTATATGAACAAGGAACAGACCAGCCAAAATTCTCACATAGATGAGGGAGGTGCTCCTCAGGCCATACCCATTATTGAGGAGCTATTGGCAATTTAAAACTGTTGGCAACTTAAAACTCTTTTGAGGATGTGGCCACTGGTAGGTTACTCATACTAGAGTGGATAGCCCCCACACAAATGCGAATATGGACAGCACTCAATGGACTCAGTGGATTATCAAAAAAGAAAAGGAGATGAACTTGGGAGGAGTCATATTGGGGATAATACATGAGAGTTGGAAAGAAAAGCGGGGAGTAGATATGATTCCATATATATATATATATATATATATATATATATATACATACACACACATACATGATAAAGAAAACATTTTAAATCTTTTGGAAAAAAATTAATAAATTGGATGGTCATGAGTACCTTAAATCTCAACACTCAAGAGACAGCGGTAGGCAAATATCTGAGCTCAAGGCCAGCCTGATCAACATAAGAGTTTGTGTGTGTGTGTGTGTGTGTGTGTGTGTACACATACATATATATCAGGGGCTGGAGAGATAGCTCAGATGTTAAGAACACTGGCTGCTATTCCAGTGGAACTGGGTTCAATTGCCACCATCCACATGGCAGCTCACAATTGTCTATAATCCAGTTCCAGGAAATCTGACACTCTTACTCAGACATGCATGCAGGCAAAACATCAATGAACATAAAATAAAAATAAATAAATAAATAATAATAAATAAATGCAGCAAATATTCAACCAGCATCCGTGTTTTTATTTAATGCCTCTGTCAAATAATTTTAATTATTGCTATGTTTCTTTATAAATCACTATTTGTTTTTTCAAGCTCCAGACTAGACTATGAGTACAGTTCACATGAAATTAGAAATTTGGCATTCATGAAGCACTCCAGTTGAGTTGGCAGAAAGAGACACAAAACATGTCCCTTTGTTGCCAGTAAACTTGGGTGTTTTTTAAACTATAGCAAATGCAGCAAAGGAAGTTTCATGTATGGTAATTACTAGAATGCTACACTAAACCACCTGGAACAAGATCTTACCCAGAGGTCAAGGAATGTGAGGCAACATGAGGAAGGAATTAGGCAATCGTCACACTACTCTGAAAGGTGAGATTGTGAATTTACCCCCAAGTTGAGACTCTAGAGTGCTAAAATTACAACTGCTAATGTTTCTTCCACTTCGGGGTGCCTGTGTGAAACCATGACTCACTCTGCTTTGTATTAGTTTTGGATCCTTAACTTCCAGAGATGAATAAAATTGCACAATATTTTATGTCAAACCATGTCGAGGCATGTTAGAGAAAAGCGCATACATGAATTATTTCTCTCTGCCAGATAGCTCTCTTTTAGAGTTCTTAAGGGGCATAAAGTCCTTGAGAAAGTAAGACTGTTAGGAGAGTATTATCCCAACTCTGTCAGTAACTTCAATGGACTCTTCTAGATGTTTTTTTACTCAGTTGTACTACTTAATTTTTTTTTTTCATTACGGGACAAAATGTTGTCGTTATAATAAACAAGCTGCCTTCTCCAGGGCTTTATGCCAACTACCAAATGGGTTCTAGCAAAGGAATAAAGCCAATGCTTACCCTTCAAGTAGGAGTCCTTCATCTTATGTACTGCTCTGCCCTGGACTCACTCCAGGAGATTCCACTCCTTAAGGAGTTTACTCTGCATTCCTTTGTAAAGGCTGCAGTACTCAGCATGGACCCTGGTGCACAGATGCATGATTCATGCACAGATGCATGATTCCACACAGCTGAAGTAAACAGAATCTGGGAGCAAATAGTGCCTGAGGCACTGAAGTGTGAGGTCAGAGCTTGTGGAGAGCTGCACTCCAGAGCATGTGCAAGAGAAGTGACTGTGCAAGTGTGTAATTAGCAACCCGGTGACTGTTGATGAGATAAAGAATTCGATACTATGCGGCACCAAACACAACTTAACAAGCAGTAACCCATGTAAGGGAACCTAATACTCTACACATTATGGAGAGAAAAATCCTGCTAGGCAGTGAGGTGTAAGGGAATCTAATCTACTATGAATGGAAGACAGCCTAATAGGGTTTGATGTGATTGGAACTGTAATGTACTGGAGTAGAAGGAAACCCAATACAGACTAGTACTGAAGAAGGAATAAGCTTTGGTGATTAACCAGACTGGCCAGTGGAAGTTTCCTTTGTTCTAAAAGCATAAAACCAAGCAGGATAAGTATTCAGAACAGGACTGAAAGTCTTTTGAGAAAGGCCAAAATGACCCTGACTATACAAACACTTTCTGAAGTTGTTCATTTAGACCAAAGAGCATACTGGGCCCAACTCCCAATGCTGCTCCCATCATGTATAAGCCATCCAAAAGTGAGCAAGCCGGCAGCACCACTTACTCCATCACAAATAGTTACTTAGTAAATGCCCACTGTGTTTACAGTATTAGCTTCTTGCTGGCACACATAGCGATAATGTTTCTGCTGGGTGCAGAATTTAGCATGTGGTCTGCCCAAGTAGATCTCTGAGGGAAAAAAATCAGATACCTTAAAGCCCCAAAGGGAAAAGTCAAAAGACATAGTGGCAAATAATTCTGATATTTAAAAAAAAAAATAGCTTGCTCTTCAATACAGTTCTTTTCCAAGCTTGGTCATGGTAAGAAAATTTACATGAAAAAAAAAATGGCTTTAGATGACATGACCATTATTTAGGAGAAGCCATAACTATGCTTGATACACACAGACACATGCACACACGCGCACACACTAAATCTTACCTGTTCATCATATATAGCTATCATTATGAAACAGTTAGTTAGAAAGCACCCTGCATTTCTATTAATGTGCTAGTCAATATAGCAACCGGCAGGCAGCTAGGCAATTCTTTCTGGCACTAGAATCATTTGTGCAAACTCAAACAAAAGTCAGGTTAAGACATCAGAAGGAGATTGGCACTTGGGGCAGACAGATTTGAAGTGTGGGGGCTTGTGTCAGAACACTGCACTGAGCTGCACTCCTCCCTACTCTCTGAAGCTGGGCTCTGGGTGTCTTCTCTGATTATGTCATTGACACAAACAAGTCTCTGCTTTTATCAGTACTGCCATGCCAAGACATCCTTGTACAGGCTTAAACTAGCTCTCCTCTGCTTCTCACATATCATCGATAGACTTGGCAAAGATGTATACAGACTGTTCTCCGAGGCCAGGGATGTTGGACACAGACAGACCACAGCTGGACACTCTGACCTTGGGCAGAGCTAAGAGAGCACACTGTTAAGAGGAGACGATCCTCTGTGGACAGCAGCAAGGGGCAGATTCAATGTGGAAGTCATACTGGGAAGAAACTGAATCTCCCCCTGGCCACATCATCCTCATTATTAGGATATGTCAGGAAGCGGGGCAGCTGCTAGCAGGACAACAGCCTGGGGAAAGCAAAGAGGAACCCAGACTGTCTGCTTTGCTACTGGCAAAAAAAAAAAAAAAAAAAAAAGTCCTTCCCAAACCAGTCACTTTGGATACTAACAACTCCCAAGATTTTTCTCTCTCCCTCTCCCTCTCCCTCCCCCTCCCCCTCCCCCTCCCCCTCCCCCTCTCCCTCTCCCTCTCCCTCTCCCTCTCCCTCTCCCTCTTCCTCTCCCCCACCTCTCTCTCTGTCTGTCTCTATCTCCCTGTGTGTGGGGGTGGGGTGGGGGGGAGGACATGCACAGAGTTCACCACAGATCTCAGGAACTGATTTTTTTTCTGATTATCTATACAGTAGCCTTTACCCTTCCTTACAAAACAAGTGGAAACAGCTTTTCCTTGATGAAAATATTACAAAGAGAAAAAGAGGGGCCGGTGGAGATGCATTCTCGTCTCTGCAGAATGTAAAGAGGAGATAAAGAAGATAAAATTACTATGGCCAGGGGAATAGAGGCTGGGTTTTTGTGCATCTGTGCGCCCTCTGCTGACTTTCAGGTAGAATTTCACAGAACAAAAAGTTAAGGGAGGAATGAAACTGAGACTGGAAACGAAAACTAGAGAAGAAAAGCCACCTTTCTTCCCCAGAGTCTGCTGGTGGTGGTGTTGTGTCTGGGTGGAAGGTGGGGAACTAAAAACTAGTTTAGTGAATTAGTATTAAGAGTAGCCAAGAAAATAAAGAATCATAAATACTGCCTTGCACCTTTCTGAGTCCACATCACTAAGTGCCTTGCTAAGCCTTGCATGCATCACAAAGACCTTTCCATGGAGGTCCATACGCACAGCATCCACAAACATGTTGGGGTGAGGTAGAGTGTCCATATCAAAGACAACTGAGCAGAGAGTGGAAGGCTTGTAGCTACAAATCAACCATCTGAAGCTGTCTGCAGGCTGCTTCCTTGTCTTGAAATAGATTTCTGTGCATGGCTGCTTTTCAGGAATAAATTTGCTTTTTGCAGAATTCGTGGTAGACTCTGGCATTAGCACCACAACCTTCCTGCCTCAGCTCCTTTCCAGTTTCGTAACCAATGTGTTAGACTCAAGATATCAGCACTCAGATTGAGACCATTTTACGGGAGGAGAGAATAGCTTCCTAAGGTTGAGCCAAAGATTTCATTCCAGATTCCCACCTCAGCAAGCACATCACTATTCCACCACAGCTTTCTAAGGGTGAGCTTAAATATTACTTCCTTAATTCCTTAGACATTCCCCTTTCATAAGAATTTGTACTTTTCTCTCCTGATATGGACGTGGTTTTCTGGTGCTGTTTCATCGTCCTACTCCAGGAAATCAGAGCTGTATCAGTTTTGCTTACCACTGCTTAACCAGTATCTAGATTCTAAAAGAAGAGAGTGAACAATGAAAAAGAGTCTCTGCTTTCTGGATGTCCTTCCTCTCAAATATCCAGATATACTTAGTCATTTTAAGACACACTGGCAGAAATCTTATGCCACAGCCTGCTTTCTGCTTCAATCATCTCTAATTTTGTTTTCAAATTCCAAATCAAAACATTTTTCTCTGCCACAACTTATCACTGCAAGTGTTTATGCTGTTTATTTAATTTCACAAACCAAGGAATTGATAAAACATATTGATAACAATTTCACTGTATCCTGAAATAGGCTATCAGCTGATACTGAAGCAATTAATAATAAGCTCTAGGTACTCTCATTTGGTCTAATGGGCACATACAGTATTAATAAAGACTATTTTGCAGCAATAAGAAGGTTGAGAATTATATAATCGCTCTATATCTGATCTTTCGGTTTTAAGCAATCTTCTACTTTTTGCCCGCTTTTAATTTTTATCTCTAAGACAACTGTCCACTGGGCTCTGTGTGCAATTTCTAAAGCTCAAGGCCAAAGATAAATATTACTATTTTAAAACTCATCTTCTAGGTGAGTAAACATGTGATATTACTCAACCTGCAAATGCTTAATGACCATAATACAGAGCCAAAAGGTCTAAGCTTCTGGCACCTCATATGCCTGACTTTAAAATGGGCTACCATACTGCAGCAATGAAGACATTTAAAATCTTTGGTATAGCATATGCCTACCATCATAAAAGGCAACAAAAACTGACCAACTCTGAAAACATCAGGAAGACCAAAATTCTTCTAGTCCCTAAAAGTAGATTTTCCTCTCCAGTATTCAAGACAGCAATATTAAACTTCATTTGGGTTTCTGTTAACTTGATTTACTCTAAAAGGAGTTTTTCTCCCCTTGGCTCTTTGCTTTCACTAAGAAAAAACATACCCTATGGAACATTTTAGGTAGACTGTCAGTGTTACAACACACAAGGTATACGATCCACTTCTCTCTTGGTACATCATTATCAATCACTACATTACCTTTGCCCTAAACAAGAAAACAAGAATCAAGTGGAGTGATTTGTTTATTGTAAGGAACTGATTATAAAAGGACTTGCAAAAGGAGCTATCCACCTGGTGTGAATCATTAGATAAGCTTTGCATTTTGTACATTTCACAATAGTTAGGATGATGTAATATGGGCAATTACACACAAGCAACTAGAAAGTTGTCGTCGAAAATAGCTACAGCACAGCTGAGGTTTACTCTGGGCCTGTGGTTTAGAACAAAGCAACAACATACCTAGTGAACAAAGCCAGTACAAATGCAAAAGAAACCTGGAGCTGCATTTGGATAGCATTTTAATCATATGTGCATGGATTACTCTATAAGCTAAGAGAAGAGGGGAAAGACAGCCTGTACTTAAATGAACAGAAAGTAGTTGGTGGTTCTCAGCAGCTGGATCTGATCAGGAAAATATCTAGCCATTTGAAAGAGAAAATTGGTGTATTAGGACTACGAAGAACCTGATTAGAAAATGGTTGCAACAAGCTACCTAACTTTTAAGGTATTTTAGAAAAAAAATTGATTGTTTATATTTCCTTTAAAAAATATATACTAAAGCAAGCTAACCTAAAACTCAATTTGCTCACTACCCATTTTAGATAATAATTGATGTTTTATGAATCATTTTCAAATCTATAGCCTCTTTAATTCTCTTTCGACTAGAATATTTTAAAACAAACCAAAAATGTATTTTACCTTAAAATACTTTAGTATCTCTGATACATTAAAACCTTCCTTTTTTCCCTTCAAACACACTTATATTTATCAAAATTAAGATAATACAGAGTCTCTGTATGTGTAGTGCCTAGTGTTATTAACATCTTTTATTAATATTGTGCATGTGTTATAACTAGTGAGCAATATTGACAAATTATTATTCAGCTACCTGTTATTTCATTGGCAATGATCCATTTATAGTAAGAATATTTTTCTTTCAGGATTCACACGTGTTATCCAATGTAAACATTCTAGGAAAGAGTCAAGATTTTGCTCTTCTCCCTTCACCAAGCCTCCTTTCTGGCCTTTCCCTAAAGTATAAAGTATAAAGTCCCCAAATGGTCTTACTGGAACTGGAGTCCCTGTTCTTGGCCACTGCAATATTTTACCCTGAAACTAAGAACATGATGTAAAACATATCGCTAGTAGGAGCTCATGTCCTGGGGTGAAGAAAGATGTGTCTGGGAACAGAAGCTCAGAAGGTTTTTTTGTTTTTGTTTGTGTTTGTTTGGTTTTTGTTTTTTGTTTTTTACCATGAACTAGCTATTTAAAATTCATTTGTAAGTCACTTGCATGGAAGCAAAAAGAAAAAAACCAGTGGCCCTGAAACAGAACCCAGGTCTACAGAAGCAGCAGGTCACAGGAGAAGAAAGGTTTGGAGGCAGTATTTATTAAAGTGCAGGTCACAACCCCAAGCCAGTGGTCCATGAAATTGCCATCTCCAGAGCTTCCTAGCTAATGGAGATGCCCAGCACAGAGTCACATAGGAGAAAGGTTGAAAAATGCCATATTAAGGCCTAAATTGATATCCACTGACTCTGGGAAGAAAATACAAGGGGGCAACATCAGAGAAGGGCCTTTGGTTCGCTCAGCAGCCCATCTAGCTAACTCTAATTCATGTAGGACCTTCTCCAACTTTAAACTGAGCTATCAAAAAGCATCACAGTAAAGAACAATGAGAAACCATCAAGCAGCCAGTGGAAGCACAATAAATACTGTTATTTCAAAAGAAATTAATCTACCTAATACAGAAATGTATACTGGGACGGAATTTATCTACAGTATTAAAAGGGAATAAAATCGAAGTAATTCATAAGTGGACAGTGTCTCCCCATTACTGTACATTGCTAGGGGATATATGAACACATTACCTCATTTCAGACTGAGAGTTATAAACTGGATACCCTCTTAAGGAAAAAAGAGATGTTTTAAGACCATGTACTGATTGAAGGCTTACAGAAAGTATATTGCTTCAACACTTACACTGAATGCCCACAAAACAATAATCTTTGAATCCACAAGGTAGTGACTATTGTTCTTATTTTATAAATGAGGAAGCTGAGACAGGGAGAATATAGTTTCTGTGTAGGCACTCAGCTACTGATTTTAACTTCCAAAAACAGACATGCAATAAACCACAATAACTATTACATGAACACCTAAAGTGGCAAGCTATGTCTAAAAACAAGAACTGCTTAAGACAAAATGTAGGTACATAAGTCAAGACTTCTATAGACTCTGCCACCTCCATCTGATGAAAACATGAAAGGGGAAAGGGGCTGCTCAATAGACAAAATAAAACAAAAAATCTTAACACAAAACATAAATTGAACTATGTAAATGTACCAATGCCATTAGAACTGAACACGACTAAAGAAAACGATCTACTATTCGCAATTACTCATTTGTCAGGCATTTTTTAGCCATTAATACAATAATTTGTGAACTTTAACATGTCAAATTCAACCTGAGATAATTAAACAGAAATACTAAAATATATTTTAAAAGATAAAGAATGAGAAATTTTTTCCATATGACTTATTAACATCCATTATGAGATATTAATAATTAAAACTGTATGGTAGCAGTACAGGGCTATATAATAGATACATGAAAAGAATATGGATCGCTTTTAAATGCCCTTAGCATATATAATAGCTTAAATTATGTTTTTTAAGAAGCACAGAAAACAGAGGATAAAGCGTAACAAATAGAAGTGAATCAGCCTAGTGATAAGTGCCAAATAGCTGTAACTGTTAATGCTGTACCTATGTACAATAATTTTCATAAAAGGACTCAAATAAACACTATACATGGGTTGAGAGTGAGTTTGTGGCATAAAAGCAACAGAAGAAACCACAGATTAAGAGATAAAATGTTCTCTATATATTCATTCTAAAAAGGTTTAGCTCTCGGAGTGGTGGCTCACATCTTTAATCCCAGCACTCACTGGAGTAGGGGCCGAGGTAGGTGGATCTCTATGAATTTGAGGCCAGCCTGGTCTACAAAGAGAGTTTCAGGACAGCTAGGGCTACATAAAAAAATCCAGTCTCAGACCCCCCCAAAAAATTGTAACTATGTTGATAACATGGTCTGTACTTAAACTCATAATAAAAAGCCACATAAAAGCATTTTGTATGAAATAAGACAAAGGATTTACCTTAAATATATGTGTATGTATATATGTGTGAGTTATTCCTCATTGGTGTGTTATTACAAACAGCAAACAACAACACAAAAATTTTAAACAAAAATGAAATCCAAATTGAGACTAAAATTAGATGCACATTTTTCATTTTTACTTCTCTTATTGAAAACAGATAATTTATTCATATACTATATCATCCTGGTTATAGTTTCTCCTCCCTCCATTCCTCCTAGTTCCTTCTCACCTCACTTCCCCTCTGGTTCCACTCCCTTTCTGTCTCTCATCATAAAAGAGCAAGATTCTAAGAGACAACAACGAAACATGACAAAATAGTATAATAAGATGAGGCAACTGTCATATCCAAGTTGGACATGGTAAGCTAACAGGAGGAAAAAGAGTCTCAAGAGCAAGCAAAAGATTCAGAGACACTCTCATTCTCACAGTCAGGAGTCCCATAAAAATATTGAACTAATAGCTATAATATACACACAGAGGACCTGGTGCAGACTTGTGTAGGCCCCATGCTTGCTGCTTCAGTCTCTGTAGTAAGCCCATATGAGCCTTACTCAGTTGATTCAGAGAGCTTTGTTCTCCTGGTGTCCTCCATCCCCTCTGGCTCTTACAATCTTTCTGCCTCCTCTTTCCTGGATTCCCTGAGCTCTAAAGGAAGAACAATTTGATGTAGACCTCCAATTTAGAGTCTCTCTCTCTCTCTCTTTCTCTCTCTCTCTCTCTCTCTCTCTCTCTCGCATAATTTTTAGCTGTGGGTCTCTGCATCTGTTCTCATTTTCTGCAGGAAGGAGGAAGTCTCTCTGATGTTATTTATAGATTTTCATCTATGAATTTAATCATTCTCCCTCTCACTCTATCTTTCAACAGGTACATACTCTAATTAATTTCCCATTTATCATTACATATATTTTCATATATATGCAAACAAATAAAATATATATCTTCTCCTTCCCCTCCTTTTAACATGAAGTTATACTATACAGTATACTTCTTAAATCTTCTAGTTATTATATTTAGAAAGCATTGTAAATCAATATGTGATACTCTGGGTTTTTTTTTTTTTTTTTTTTACTTCCAGGCACAAAGTTTCTATTTTTCTATTTCATATATTCATATACTCTATATTATGTACATTTTATGCTGCACATGGTCAAGCATGTTTGTCTAATGGACTCTCTACACATAAAATCTCTAGGTTAAAGGGTATGTGTATTTGCAATTTTGAGTGAGGTTGACAAATTTCTTTCCACTAGAACTCATACCAATTTAACTCCCACCAAAAATGTATGAAGCTGCCTGTTTCCCAGCTTTCCATTCTGGCAATACTACTTAAAATGTACTGATGTGACTAGGATGTGTGTAGATGTGGGCTAGAACGCTTACTTAGCAAGCCTTATGCTGTGGGCTTGAGCCCCAACACTGAAAACTAAAGATGGTAATACTGCTTGATGACTACAATAAAATCAGATCATAGATATTTCTTGGGGAATAACCATAACTCTTTAAACCTTTAGATCAAAACAACTTCTCTTCTATGGAATTCAGTCTAAGGAAACAACTGCAATGTGAAATATGATTTAGGTAGAAGGATTTTTATTATGGTTTTATTTATATAATACCAATTTTTAAAAAGCTAAATCTCTTCAAGGTTAAATGTTAGAGATTGAATAAAAGCAAACCCAATATATGAAGCCTAAGAATCAAATTCAGCAACTATAAAATTTGTTGACAAGAGATTTTCTAGTTAAATACAAAGGTGTACACAATGTGCACTACAGAACTCACACTTCTGCTTTGTCCTTTGGAAATGACGAGTAAGGACTCTTGGTTTTCGTATCTTAGCAAAGTAACTTCTCCCTAGTCTCATAATCTGCATTTTAAAAAACCATATGTGTATTTAAAAATTTTACAACTCTGTATAAAATGATTTCTCAACAAGTAAAACAGATGTTTAATGGTTTTATGCAAAAACTCGGTAAATAAATAGAATCTACCCTCCAGAAAGAGTTCGTGCTCTAAGGTAATGACAAAAGGAAACAATGTCAACATCCAAACCACTGAGGTTTTCTTATAAATTAATTAAATATATGCTTTGCTTTGTCTCAGGAATTCAACAGAATGTAAGTGTGACTATTCTGGAATAGCAGAAGTATTACGGGTGACTTAACAAAGTCATCAAATATTACCAAAATTTTTATTTTATTTCACAGTTGACATGAATTGATTTCATATTGAGTAATCAATAAAATCAATCTTAAAAGACACTAGGATCTAACGCACTTTCCCCCAAGAGAGCAACATACTCCTTCATAATTGTTAAGTAAAAACTAGAAACTATATTGTATTCCCTCCCTCATGGTATTAACAGATGTGTCTTCAAAGATGGCAACACATTAAAAACCATCATTGGTTGAAAGAGGCTCTTGTGTATTCATAATTTCTTGCATGCGTCCATCTCCTTTATGTTAGCACTAGTGAACAAAAATCTCTCAGCTAGAACATGTAATCACATCTGTTCTTGGGCAACAGCAGTCATGGAGGGTGGTGGATACATGGTATGGCAAGGCTTTTTGACCTATCTGGGTACCATAAAGAAGTTTAGAAGTGAGCCTCCATCAACATTAGATAGTTATTAACATGTAAGTAACAAGTGTAAATAGAATCTAAATCAATAAATCCTCTTATTTTTTTGTCACCACCGTCTAGAGTTCTATATTGACTTTAGTGGTGATACTAATTTACATAATATTACAGGTTTTAGCTGCTGCTTTGCTATATCAAATTCTTCCAAATCCAGGCTTAAAGCAATTAAATATTTTAATTTCCTGGAAATTCTCTTCTTCTAATCCAAAATCTTTCATCACCTCATCACAAAGAAAAAAAAATGTTAATCTTTTCTTTAAGAGAATCTTTAAGAATCAAATTTAAACATTCTCAATATTTCTTCCAATGAAGAATAATTTTACATTAAGAAACTTACAAACATGGAAGGGTTTGCCTTCAATTTATAATTCCTTCTGTGTTATCACATATGAACATGCAATAATAGATCACTTTTTCTGTAAAATGCATCTTGTCATAACAAGAACAAACTTAAAATTCAAATCTAAAGTCATTTACTTAAATGGATGCACATAAAAGAAATACAGTCCAAATGAAGGCTCTGGTCCCCACTTATGTAATGGACAGTCTACAGCTTTAGGCTGTAGGTGTTCTCCAGTTTTTTGTTTTTTGTTTTTTGTTGTTTTTTTTAAAAAAAAAAAAAAAAAAAAAAAGAAAACACTTCATTCATAATCAGGGTGATCCCTTGCAGGCTTCTCTTCTAGCTATGATGTAGTGGGTGCAGGATCTGTATGTGGTTTCTTTGTTCCATGAGAATTTTTTAACAATATCTCTACATTTTGATATTCATCATACAGATCCACTGAAATAAATAGTTTACATTTAGATGCAGTACTTGCCATGTGAGAAAACAAAACGAGTGTTCCAAAGGAAGCCAAGCTTTGAATTTCTGGTATTGAAAACTGCAGTTAGTTAGGGAAGCACTCAATTGATTTTACTTTTCTGAAAAGGGTTGAACCCATTTTACCTTACTGAAAAATAGTTGAATTCTTAATTTTCACCATCTTTAATGACCATTAATTTCATAAACCCCTCTTTTTTTGTATGAAAATTTTGTGCTAACAAGTTGTAGCAATGTAATGTGTAAATCTCAGAAGTAAGGAGCAGGGGCATGAAATTAAACACTACAGAATACAAAATTTAAAAGGAAATCCTCAAACTGACCACTCAGTACTCAAAGGATTGCCGACAAACTCTTTGCCTAATGTGCAAAATCTATGGTATTAAAAATTTGTACAGGTTGCAGTTAGCAGTTACTATTTTAAAGCGCCTCATCCTAAAAATAAGATGTAAAGCTTTTAAAGCAGCTATCTAAAGCTGATGAGAGCAATCTACTTTTACTTTAATTTTACAGATGAAGGAGAACAATATTTTTCCTAACACTATTTCTCACATTTTAAAGGTGAACCTTAAAGGGAAGTATTAGTTTTAAATGTAATCCTTCATGCCTGTTAGTAATTGGAAGAAGCCTCCAAGACAAGAAATATAAGAGGAAAACTGCCAAATTTTGATTGAAAATGAAAATAAGAAATGTATTTGTTCTAGGCCTCCTCAAAATACCCTTATGCAATCTGTCTATGTCCTCTCTTCGATCCTTTATACTCACTGCACAGTCTATCAGTTATTTTTTTAAGTAATTGGCTTTCTCCCAAAAATTGCATATTCAAATAAATGTATAAAATTTGGAAAATCAGAAGAGTATATATTTATTTAAAAGTTTAACATGATTTCTGGTGTCCTGCAATATACACCTGTATATTCAAATAAATTATAATGTGTGGTAAAGCCCCTTGGTTTTCTCTTTCTCTCTCAGCTTTAAAACAAATGGAACCAATGTGTATGATCTGATTGCTTTTTATTCTATTTCTTTCCAGTTAACATACATCATGAACATTTTCCTCTATCACCAAATATTATTCAGAAAATTATTTTATATCTTCACATTATTCTAACATATGTGTATACATTTAATCATTCATGTAAGATGATACTCGGATATTTCCAATGTCTTAGTTCTGTAAGTTATACTGAGATTAACAGTGTAATGCCACAGATTCCAATGCAAATCCAAATTCTCCCGTTAAGATAAATTCCAAAAATAGAAATAGATATTATTGGGTTATTAATGTGCATTGCCAAATTGCCCTCAAGAAAGCCATGCATTTCATTGATTATACTCTATATAGCAGTGTATCCTATTACCCCCTTAGCACCCCTGAGTATTGTTTTTCTATAAATTTTGTTAATGTAATGAGTAAAATCTGAAATCTTGCTTATCAAATTACTGTCTGTGACTGTTTAAGATGATAAGTTGGTGAAGATACAGTTGTGAAGACTTTGGTTCATATTTTATACACTTCTGTATTGTTTGATCTCTTTAATAAGAATTCATCATTTTTGCAATTAAAAATTAATAATGTCATCCATTTCTACTACCTGATTAACTTAACTGAAATATTTTCATATGCCATAGCTATTACCTGATTGCTAAAACTGAAATATTTTCACATGTATTGCCGTCTTATAGATTCTCTATGAGTTCCCTATTTGTGTTCATCTTACATTTACATCTTAATGTTTGCCTTTCTATTGATTTGTAACAGTTATTTTTATATAAGGGTATTTTGCAATGTCCCTTTATCTGAGATATCTTCCCTGACCTTCCTAAAATAGTCCTGCTTCTTGTTACAATACATGTGACTCATGCTTTCTTATTTTTAGACATCACCATCAAAATTTTATTTATTTGCTCAATTATTTATTTGTTTGTTTGTTTGCTTCCACTCAGAAAAATGCAAATTCAGTGGGAGCTGGAAATGTCTTTTGCTCATTTTTATAGCTCCAGTGCTTTGAGTAGTGACCAGTATGTAGTATGCATTCTACAAATATTTGAAGAAATAATGAATTAATAAAATATAGAGTTTTTAATTCAGAGAAGCAAAATAGAATGGCAGTTGCTTGAGGTTGGGACTGGCAAAAGTAGGAAGAAACTGACCAAACAGTACCAAGTTTTGACTATAATGATGTTCTGTAAGTGTCTGATATGCAGAAGAGTCACTATAGCTGACAACGCTGTATTGTACTCTTAACATTTGCCAGAAGGTTAAGACTTAAGTGTTCTCACTATTTTTAAAGTGACAACTATATGAGGTGGTGGATACATTAATTAGATCGATTATGGAAATCATTTCACAGTGTATATAAACACCAAAATACCAACTTCTGGACCTTACTTGTGTAAGATTTCTATTTACCAAATAACTCCAATAAAGCTCCAAAACAAAGTGAATAAATATATTTTATTTAATTGCTGTATAAATACAAAATCTTTTCTCAACATGTGTGTTTTAAAAAAAATACTTTTCTAATTGTCAACCAACTACACAGTACCATCAGGTAATGTCTGACCATGTAAGCTATGAGGGTAAGCACTTCCTATCCTTTCTATTTTTTCAAGTTGAGTAAAAGAATAGTAAGGAAAAATGTTTTCAAATATTTAGTGGCTGGTGAGTGGATACATGTTTTCAAGACAAATTTTAAAAAATTCTTGA
The DNA here is from genome assembly GCA_019843965.1 of Rhynchomys soricoides. Classification (NCBI taxonomy): domain Eukaryota; kingdom Metazoa; phylum Chordata; class Mammalia; order Rodentia; family Muridae; genus Rhynchomys; species Rhynchomys soricoides. The sequence continues at coordinate 9,929,495 of JADRCH010007713.1, forward strand.
CTACTAAACAGTACTTCCATTCACTAAACTGTACAAGCAAAACATTATAGCTGGCCAGGTTTTATCTAAAACAAGTGAATATCCTATAAAAGTAGGAATCTTTAACCACTAAAGAGCTAAACTCATCAGGAGCAAAAGATAGCCAATAAACAGCTGACATTGTACAAAAGGAATGATATACGACTGACCTGTCTCTCAAAAGACTACTGAAAATCCTTCTTTAGAGTTTTTCAGTAGAGCACCACTTCCCAAATTGGTATCCACTGATTTCCCTAACACCTGAAGTAGTCACTGACTCTCTGAAAGAGACAGTTTTACTGCAAACAATGCCCTAAGTCCTGTCGAATGCAATCTAGCAGCCTCCAACATGTATTGGTTTTAATAATTCTGGAATAATATCCAGTTTGAAAGAAAATCTACCTCATATTTTGGCTCTCAAGTAAAACCCCAAGTGCCTGTATTGATTCTGCAAGGCTAAGTTAGCCTCTTCCTAGAGAATGAAATTAAAAATAACACCACAAAAATACATTTTTATTGAATTCTGGCTCTTTGCTGATAATCTATAGCAAACAACAAAATGAGCAAAGCCAAGCTGAACTGCCCATCATGCCAACGAATCCCATGTAGAATGACAATCGGTGAGACATATTGTTAAATGCATGGTGTTGCTAAAATATTTATCTCAGCTGCAAGGTATTAAAATGAGAAAACTTCCCAAGTGGAAGCTTCAAACAACTATATTAGAAGTTGCCTAATTTTGTTAGATTGACCTTAGAACAGAATAAAAGGCTGCTTATTTCAACACTGTTGGCTTTTGTTGATATAGACGGTTAGATACTTTATCAATATACACAAAAACTTTTCTCAAGAATAGCTAGCTTTAAAAGGAAAGCTTCCTGGCTTCCAGCTTATGAATTTTTAGGTAGGGTGATAATCATCAACAGAATTTATAGATACATGAATCTGTCTTCTCTGAAAAGTCCTATTTGATCAGGCAAGAGGAATCCATCTGATTCGTTCCTAGAACAAGTACATGCTATGTAAAAAAAGATGGGGACACTCATTACTGCCTATATGGAAGAATTGGAATTGGACTGAAAGACATACTCAAATGACATACTCATCAATGATTATATAGAATATGCTATCTTCATTTAAATGCTACATAACCATGCCTACACTTTCACTGGCCATAGATAAGCCCCTTGCCCTCAATACAACCAACAAAATTAACATTAACATCTATAGACGCTAACCTTAGTACAAGCAGCTTTATGAAGCTCCTCAAACCATTGCTGCAGAAGTCCACACAATTGCCCTGAAATGAGGTAAATGAGAGACTGGAGATTCATCAATCCAGTCTCTTTTCATATTATTTCAGGTTTGGTATAAGTTGGTATTTGTTTGGATTCTTCAAAATTCTTCATATTTTAGATTCTTAATTTCTTACTAATAACAAGTTTCAAAAAAGCAAAAGTCCTTATGTGAGGACTTGAATTTTGTTTCATCTGTTTTACTAGTGAAACTAGTCCCTATTACAGGACTGTAGATTGCTACTTTGTCATCTTTGGGTATACAGTGACTCAGGGTCAGACTCATTCTAGAAAGAACTATACTGATGGAGTTTTCCAGGCTGACAGAGTTAGGAGGGCAAAATGTTGCAAGTTTCCAATACATTTTTCTCTGGTGCCCCCAACTATGACAGTGTATAGTCACAAACCTTTGCAGTTCCAGATTTTTCTCCACTTAGCACCATCTCTTCTTGAGGGTACCTGACAATCAGATGTAGATGCCAAGCAATAATTCCCAACATCACAGCCTTGATAGTGTGCCAGCTTCTAACAACTTTTCTCTAGCAGGCTACCACACGATGCATAGTTTGTGAAAAAGCAATTTCATTTTTTTCCCACTTCAAGCATCCCCATACTACACTGTTACTGCAGTGAAGTACACCCCCTTTTTCCATTTCTGAAGAATTACCAGTAGAGGTGAAATTAAAAAGAGTGATGTAGGAGTGTAAAAAGCACATCCCAATAGCAAGCTTTCAAGTCATGAAGAAAATTGGTGTTTCTTCTGTAGAATTTGATATTTGTTTCTAAAAACACAGTAGCTACTTTAAACTGTTTTGGAACTTTTTTAAAAAATCAGGTAAAATCTCACGATGAAAGGGAAACATCATTATTTAATACTGATGTTGACATGTTCTCGTTCCTAAACTCTTAGGAACAAAAGTGACCATCAACAAACTCTGTTACTTGAAAAATCTATCCTTAAGAAAATGAAAAAGCTCTGATTGAAGACATTATCAGTACGGCAAAATCACAGTCAATGCCAGTCCTATAAGTACAGTGTGCCCATGCCTTCACCACCGTCACTGTGATTGGCAACACCAAGAAGTTGAGTCTTCCAATAAGTCGTTAAGCATTACCTATAGCCAAATGCATCCACGGCTCTCCCAGGTGTCAAATTTCAAATATTAATGTTATAGCACAGAGATTTTTACTTATTAAAAAAATTGCTCAAGGGTTAAACCAATCCCTCTGACTACAGGCAGGCAGTCTCCCTACACTCACGCATCCTCATCAGAAATGGTTTCATAGCAGATTACCTATGCATATTGGCAGTCTAAACCAGTCAGGCTTCTTCAAATCAAACCATGGGAATTAATGAGAGAGAGAAAGGCTTTAAACAAAGACAAACTCAAAAAAAAAAAAAAAGACAAAAAGAAAAACAGTCCTTAGGAAATAATTTCCAAAGAATTAAACACAGTCACTCTAGGATATACTTTAGCTGAGCTTCACATTCGCATGCAACAGTGATTATTTGACAGGTTCTCACTCCGAATTCTGGATTAAAAGTCATCCTGGAAAGGTCTACCCTTGGCCTCACTTTAGGGTGATAGCATTGACTTTCTTATATAGGCAACTAGCAGAGGGTAAGAGAATGACGAAGAGGGATCTGATGATCTAAAAATCATAGATGTGTCTTAGCAGCCTAACACAGAGAGAGAGAGAGAGAGAGAGAGAGAGAGAGAGAGAGAGTAGGATGTAACGTTTCTATTAAAATTTTCTCCCTGTCAGCTTACACAGGGAATCCATTTTGTCCAGGAGAACAAACTACAATTACAGTTTGAGAAGGGATGCCCTTCATACTCTGGAAATCAGATTTAGGAGCAAACAATCTAGAAATGTGAGGCCGCCAAAGCCAGTTACTGGTGGTGCTGAAGGAAAGCAGCTTGCCCCAGAACAGCCAGATGGGGCCCAGTGGGAGAAGCTGAAAACTGGCCACCCTGGCACTCAGAGGCTTAATGGAGCATCAGAAGACTATGTGCATGAAGACAGTGCTTAAGTATCTGACATTAAGAAACTCTGGTCTAGTTCACTAATGCCAGGCTCAAGAAGCACACAGGCCTGACACCAAACTTCTTGTCTGTTTAAGTCTCAAATATGCACAAGTCTCATGGTGGCTGCTCCTAACACTTGTTTGTCAGTCTGTCAGTCTCCTTTCATCTGAAAATCCATTCTCTCCCTTCCCAGATACTCAATTTAAACAAAAATTATGAAGGAATTCTTTCGTATTTCAAAGTAATTTCTAGGCTGTACTCAATCCAGGAAATCCTCATTGACCTGAGGAACTTTTGCATCCTACATCAAAAAAGGGAGTGAACTCTAGAAGAAACAGTTGGAAGAGCTAAAATCATTCCTGGCAGTTTTGTGCCATAGGCTTAGGAAGAGCATAGTGGGAGGGAAAGACAGGTACAGGTCTGTATTGGGGAAACTATCCATTTTCATTTCAGTGTTTTAGATCTGTAGCAAATAAGAAATATTAACATTTGTTAAATCCAAATGACACGAATCTGTCTGGTCCAGAATCTATATAACTGTTACACGATTGGATTTTTAATTAAGCGAAAATCAACCAGAAATTAGCCAGTGAGAATTCTAGATTCAGTTACCTTCCAAGGGAATAAGGAATTTACTCCAGCTTTCAACACTTATGTAAATCTTGCCAGGGTAATGAGCCCCCTTTAAACCAACAAAATGTATAAAACTCCAGACTTCCAAAGGAAATCATTTAAGAGCTGATTGTTCATATTTGTTAGGATCCTTTCCTTAAGAAGGAATCCACCATAGGTTTCTTTAAATATGGAAGGCCACCGGGGTTAGCTAACAAAAGGTCTAATTTGCAAAACAAACACTCACTATCAGCTTTTCAGGAATGCCCCTACCAACAAAGGTTTATCTGTAGATCCTCCCAGAGAAGACTGATGGTTTTCTATTCTGAGGGAGAATGCACTTGGATGCAGAAGAGCTACTGTCAAGCTACCTCAAATCTACTTTGGGCACAAATGTATAAACGCGGGCCAATTATTTGCTTTGGGGTGTGAGATACTGTGCATTGAAGAGAAGATCTTACGTATGCTCCTGGACTAATGATACTCAGACACTTTGTTTAACTTTTAGTTTGAGATGAGGATTCAGTAAATTGCTTGGGATGGTCTTTAATTCACACTCTGGGCCAGGCTTGGCTTAAATTTGGGACTCTTCTCCATCAGGCTCCCTGGAGCCGTGATAACACAGCTGCCCACCAAATCCAGGACATTTGCTTTTCTGTAACCACATTTTCAGGACCATAGAGTCCCTTCTAAGAACTATTTCAAGAATTCTATGGTGCTTTGTGGTCAAAGCCAGTGTTTGAAGCAAAACACTAAATGAAAGCCAAAACATCTTCTTCATGGGAAGCCAGTGACAAGCCTGTTGTTCATCATTCCTCTGGGGGACACAGGCAGGCGTTAGTAGACTGGAAGCTGGTGACCCCACTAAACAGCCCCCACAAAAATCACTCCTCATACTCAACAGGAAATGAAACTTGAAGAGCATTTTCCTCTGCAAACAACTGACCCTCTGGGACTTTCACTTCAAACCTCTCAATTGTTTGAAGTAAATGAAGCACACATTAAAGGCCAGCCATTCACACATCAAGATATCCAGCCTTCTCTCAGTGGGGAGAAATGGCTGCTCCAGCAGCAGCCTCACACCTCTCAGACACAGCACTCTTATACAAATGCCTTTATTTACCCACATCTGAGACACTATCCAACCAGGCTCGGCTTCCCCTAAGTCATGGAAAGTAAGACTGAAAAGCAGCAATGTGTCAGCATCTGAAAGTCCAAGCAGGTACCTCAGGTCTACTGCAGGACTCATAAATGAAAGACTCTATCTAGTTTTTGCCTGGAGGGAACTCCATCTCTTTTTCATTCCTTTAACTCCTGGTAAGCTATCTGCTACCTGTCAAGTTTCAACAGCTGGACCCAGTATGTGGATTCAACAGTAGACCAGGGCAAGTTTAGGGAGGAAAGGGCATGACCCTTTCCCTTGGTAAATCTGACTAATACAAGAAAAGCAGGTTGGATCACAATGGCCCTGTGATAAGAGGCATTCCAAAGCCCCAGAGCTTTCTCTGGAAAATGTCCTGCCTCCAGATCCCTGGGGAGAAAAATCTCAGGATCATTAGCAAGCACTCTGGCTAAGCTCAACTTTAGTGAAGGTGTACAGGGAGAGAGATGATCTCTCAGGTAACCAGTTAATTGCCAATAAGGAATGATAATAATAAATTAGCAAATACTAATGTAAACTAACTCAGTTCTGCAGCAGTTGCATGGAGACAACAGAGGAATAGTTTATTCTGGAACACATCTTGCTAGCTGATACCCGCTGGGAGATGCAGTACCTCAGCTAGATGTGAAACAAAGGGGCCCAGTAAACACACAGCAGGCAATGGGTGGCCCATGAATATCCGCTAGTAGAAGTAGAGCCACTGAGTTGAAGAAATCCAAGGGTGATACCAGAATGCATTGTTTTCTACTGCTTCATCCTTCAGCCTCAGAATTTCTTTTGACCTTTATAGATATGACTTCAATGAGTCTAAGATCCCATAATAACAAGCAAATGCTTTTTTTTTTTTAAACTAAGTTCACTGAAGGAAATGTTTGTTGGTTTTAGAATTAGTGATGTAAATTTAGAATTTAGTGATCTAACACTGCAAGTGGTGCTGTGTGATACCCACACCAACTAAACTACCTTCATCATAGTTACTAGGTTTCTATGGCTTTCTGGATCTGTTGTCTGCCTGATTGGCTTGTGGTTATCCATATCCAAATTTTTTGTCAAGTCATTGCAAATCTCTAACGTCTTTGTTTTAAGCAGCAAAGAATGCTGAGATATTTCTTTCCTTTTATATTTATCTTCAAGACCTGAATGATGTTTTTTCCTGTATCTGCCATAACATGGAAATGCATTCAGCCATTTTGTAGGACAACTGGAAGCATTCATTATGCTTCCTGCTACAAATATCCTTGTTCTGCAGATTCTTTTTCTGCTACATTACTACTTAAAAATCTGTTTCACAAACAACTGGAGCAAAACAAGCAAGCGTTCTCATGCACACATACACACATACGCGCACACACACACACACACACACACACACACACGGTTGTTTCACATCAAAGATGCTATAGTTTGCCAGGTTCAAGTGAAAAAGAAAACAAAAAGAAAACTCAAGATTGAGGGTAAGACAAAACAGAAATCTGTTGCATCTATATTGATATTCTGGAAATTTCTGCCTACTATCTCTCATGCAGAATTGTCAACCTCAAATCATTCACCATCTGAAACTAAAATTTGAAAACGTTGCAAAAATATTAAATGTATTTAGACCATTTACCCATCCTGAATGTGAAAAGAGATAGACTCTACCCCAATCTCAATTCTTTATAGAAAAAACATGAGTTCTATTTGTTCCTTCTAATGACCAGAGCCCCTACTGAGCAAAAGGGTGATACAAGAATGCTATGTACAGATGAATAACGTTTTTTAGCACCCTGAAGCACCCACTAGTCATGAGTCCATTTACATAATATCAGAAGGAATAAAAAACATGGCACACTAAGGATTCTCAGAAAATGTTCAGATAATTTTAGAAAAATATTAGCAAACTAAAAAAAAAAAACTAATAGATTTCTTCTCCTTTTCAACTTCCTTTCTTTTTTCTTCTGTTCCATCTGTCTTTCTGTCTCTGTGTGTATCTCTCTCTCTCTCTCTCTCTCTCACACACACACACACACACACACACACACACAATCTCACTTACAAATAAATTTTGTAAGCTATATAAACTAGGATGCCAAAGAATGTGAACCTCACCTTTGAAGTTAAAATATTTAAAAGGTACAAGGCATCACTAATTCTACAAAAGCCTTCTGCAAATGGTAAAGACACCTTCCACTTTACCTACTCACATTTGTATACAAAATCTTAAAATTGCTGTGGCTGACATCCCAAGAAACAGCAGAGAACAGGAAAATATTCGTTTCTGGTTCTATAGGAGGCTATCTCTGCAGTACAAGAAATTCCAATTTTCTAGACCAGTGCTCCACCTAACCACATTCAAAGCCATGTTCCCAGTTTCTTATACCTGCCATCACTCAAAGGTAACTAGGTTTACAGATTAAAAAAAGAAAAGTCACCCTCAAGAATGAGGGTAATTAGTGATAGAGCACTTGACTAGCATGCACATAGCTCTTGGTTTGAGCCACACAACCTAAACAAAAGCCACCATTATTCAGTTCAGCACCAAGCCTAGATAGCTCAGCAGCAAATTTACATAAAAATGATATCAGGGTTGCCTTGGAAGAAATACTAGGTAGCATACAAAGGAACAGGTGATTAACACTATCTTTGTGTTGCCTCCTTAGCTGTTGAATCCTTTGAATGATCTTGGCTCCCCAGCTAGACTGTGAACACTCTGAAAGCAGGAATGTCTTTGTTCTTATGTGTATTTGGAATCTCCAAGCTGTCTGCTAGCTACATAGCTGGGGACATTGAACATTATAAAAGTACTTAGTAATTTGATTTAATACAGTGGTGATCCGTTTCAAAGTGAAGTGGAGTTGGAAGCAGCAAGGGTCAATCAAGCACAGTGGTTCTGAGTCTTGTCTAATTGCTATTTCAAATAAGCCTTATCATTGTTCAAATAATAAAGAGTGTGTATCATAAAAGGTAACACAGCAGAAGAATCTAATGGTCCCAATCTGAAGAGAAAGAATGTCACACATCATATGCTTAGGAAAGAGACACCATTCAGAATTAAAACTGCATTGTCTTTTTCTTTTAAGGTCTCTGATGTCAAAGATCAAGTATTTTATCTTTGTATCCCTAGCAAACAGCAGATGCAATATTTGGCACATTCTATATATACAATAAATGCTAGTGGGTTGAGTTAAATAACAAATAGAAATTGTTTCATGAAATAATATAAAGGATAATTTTAATGTCATAATATGACTTAAGAGAAATTTCCATAGAACCATCTACTTACATCATAGCATGTATCATTCTGCACTATAATAGCTTCATAAGTGAATTGTTTCTTGGATGGATTACTTAATTAATGGGAAAATTATAAAGGTAGGAAATACATCAGAACATTATTATTCTAGGAGTTCCACAGCACAAAAGAGTAACATTTAGCATGCCATAATGAAAACTGCCTGTTTACATGTTGGCCTCTTTAGACTGTGCATTCGTTGTATTTTTTTTTTTAATTGTATTTGTCTCTGGAGCTACAGAATATAGAGAAGTACCTCATAAGGAACATACACTCAACAAATGTCAGTTGAATAAAAGTTCAGGGACTACTAGTATGAAAGAACTTCATGATTGATTCAGGTTAACTATCTTGGTGGATGCCTGACTATGAACTATCCAGGACTATGCACTGGTAATACACACATAACCTCAGCCTAACCCTATCCACCAGATCAGTGCACTTTTGTTGGACAAAGAGGGTTTCTGGCTTTGAAAGTCAGGGAAAGCATGAGAACTAAGACTAGCTTCCTGAAATTCTTTGTTTTCCGGCCCTTAGAAGAAACTCAGAAATGACACCAAGATATTAGGTGAACCAAGAAACCATAGTTACTATCTCCTGTATCTCCCACATATTCAATAGAGAGCATAGCTCTCTTTTCTCAGGAACTTGAATTGATTGTAAAATGATCATAAAATCTTTAGGATTCAATACTTTTGTCCACCTCTCTGAACAACAAACCAGCAACCAAATACACAATGTTAGCATTTTTCAACTTCATCGTTCAAGGATTACTATAAATCGATAGTCTGGCTACAGCACTGTGTAGTTACTATCCACATGGAACCAGCCTACATTCCTCTTTGGTCATAGAGACTGGAGAGACATACTCAAGTGAATAGGCCATTGCCAATGGCAATTCTCCAATTTTCAAGTAAAACAAAATTCTCCATTTTTAGGGACAGTTATAAATCACACACACTCTTTACAATTCATAATGTTTTATTTTTCTTGGAAACTTTCCATATTAGATTTACCCATTGTTTTAGATGAAGAAACAGAGGACCCAAAGGACCCATAATAACAGGTGACTCCACAATTCAAAATCCTGATCTCCTTTATTCCACTGCAAACCCTTACCTCTCCATCTCCATTGCTGAACTATTAGAGGCCCACGGTATCTCTCCAAGTAGTTTATGAGACCCTAGTAGTAATAACAGTCATTAATACTTAGAACTGAATTTACCTGACAAAACACTAGACTTTCAATAACTCTTTGTTTATAGAGTTATGTACTTTAAATACTGATGCTTTTGCTGAGTTGCTCAGTAAAAATACTTCTTTTTCTGTGCTTTTAATTCTAGTAGGAATTATTTTCCAGGAACTAGGAGACACAATGGAACAATGTAAATGACAACCTTTGCCCTACAAAACTGATACAAACAATATGATTCCATTTTATGTCCCTATGATTGCCTATCTCTATCAGTCTGAATCATTTCTAAAGGCAGGAAGCACTACTCAAAACACTTAAGAAGTACAGAGCAAAATGATCTACTCCTCTCTTTCTGTGTGATCTGCTCTCTGGGTCTGAACGAGTTCCTCAGCATCTCTAAACCTTTGTTTTATCTTCCACCAAAGAGGAATATATCAAGATTTCTGATTGTCAGTTTCTAATGAGATGATGCCTACACAAGTACCCTGAAAAACTGTTGAAGTCCACTTGAAATCTACAGAATAGCTGTTATAGTGACTAGGAAGAGAGCATGTCTCCCAGTATATCAAATTTCCAGCCAAAGAGGGACTTACGCATTTCACAGAAAATGAAATCAACTTAAGGACTTGTTTAGAGCCTTCTATGTGCCCCGTCTTCCCCCAACTTCATCACCATCACTGGCATATCACCCTGTCCCCCCAAATCATTTCAATAAGCAACAAACATTTGGCCATATTGTGTTGTGAAAAAAAAAAAATACCTCCAGGAAAACACCCAAACTGAAGAGAAACAGTTCATTCAAATGCATGGCTACCTCATACAATATTCATATTAGTGACAGTTTCAACCTCCTCAACTGTCAAACATTACCAGAACTGCTAAGAACCAGCAATGTGATTTTTAAAAATGTATTGTTTGTATCCTATTGACCATAGCCTCAGCAGGATAGATGGGCGGGAACAAAAAACTGCAAAGTGTGGAGTGCCTTTAGGAATCTGAACCAAAGGAGGAAAATGAAATTGAAACATTACTCATTTTCAATACTGCTTAGCAACCCTAAACTGCTTTAGTCTCCAAGCTGGTAGCACTGGCTTTGAGCATGCATATCTGCAACAGGTGAAGTAATCTTTTACTCTGTTGGGACATTATGAAGGCACATCAAGGCTCAGATCATTTGAGTTCAGACTCCCAACATCACCCCTTACACAAAACCCCTCTATGTTGAATCAGCGTATGGCCCAAAAAGCTCTATTAGCAAATGCTGAGTGTGAATATGGGCTTAGACAAGGGATGTGCCTCCAGAATGGCCCATGGTATAGCAAGTAGCTCTAGAAGGAGATCTGGGAAGACCTCACAGAACCAGTTAGCTGCACTCACCTCAGGCAGGGGCACACCATTGATGATCAGGTCTGGCTGCTGTGGGCCCTGGCTGTTGAAGGAGTGATGGTAGATGTGGTTGGCAGTGGTGTTTCGGGTATTCTGGTTCTCCACATTCAGGAAAGTGCTCTCAGAGCGACGACAGCCCAGGGGCAGTGTCTGCTGGTGGTAGTCGAAATAGTTGAGGGACGAAGTAAGGGAGGAGCAACTGACAACATTCATCTTGTCTGTCTCCTCCACATCCCGTGGTACAAGGCGGATGTCATTCTTACTAATTTTTTTCTTCTTACTTGATTTCTTTTGATGCCCATAGGAGTACTCAGCGATTCTATGTGACAGAAAAGGCAGCACGAATAGATAACACCTTCCCAGACCATGTACTGACGAATAAACATTAAGCACCCCAGAGGGTTGCACCCCATCTCTGCTCCAGCTCCTTATTCTGGTGCATTACATCATCGTGTTTCTCCCTGTGCTTTTTGCATGCGAAAACAAGCTGAGGGCCATGAAGTTTTCAAATTAAACATACGGACCTCCCGCCTCCCACCAACCCTTCTCAAAGAAAAATTCATATTTCAATTTGAAATTTTTCATTGTGAGTGGCCAGTAAGCAGGGGTGAGGGTGGGGAAAGTTGAGCCTATGGGGGAGAGCATGAAAATGCTCAAATCTGATGCTTCCCTGGAACCTAAAGGAAGTACTGGGTAAGGTAAGGAGATGGAGGGAATTAAGAAAAGCCCTTGCCAGTGCCTCCAGGAATTTGCAATGTGGCAAACACCATGACAAACAAATTCCTCTGTGATTAAACTGATCACTTTTAGACTAGAGTAGAGGTTCAGACCCTGTCTTCCAACAGCACCTAACTCTGCTCATCCACACCCTCCTCCCTGCCCTAGCCCAGCTCCCTTCTACTTTCCACCCTTCCCCCTCCTCTCCTAGAGAAATCTGATAGCCAAACCCATTTGAATGAGGGGAAATGCCTTTTTACCTCTTTCCCCTTAGGCTCACTTTCTCCTCTGCCTTTTTGTCTTGCTCCTCGCTAATGGGAGAAACCGAGATGCAATGCAGACACTTGCTGTTTTGTCCTTTTATAAAACAGCCGAGGAGACAAGTGATGGTTAAACAATTACTGCAAAGGAATTTAAAGGTTAGTGCATTCAGCATCCTTCTCCATTCAGGTGTACCTACAAGCAGCTGTGCTGCAACTGGAACATAAAAAGCTCAATTTCATTAACACTGACACAGACCCAGGAACGTGCACCAAAGTCACCAAGCATTAAGAGACTTGTCAAAAGAAATACATTAAAATGTAGTCAGATTTTCAATATCATGTATTACTCGACACATAATGATTTCAGCATATTGTGTGAGAATTCAATCTCTGAGTAATAACCAGCAAAACAATAAGGTTAATAAATAATACAGGTTGGACTTTACAACTGAAAGAGTGTGTCTGCATTCTCTCACTTGACAAAGCTAATTGTCAGCATACAAAAAAAGGGGAGCCCAATCCAAGCAGCAATTGCAGATTATCTCACAAGTCTCATAAATGAATGCATTTCAGGAAGAGGTCCTGCAGAAGCAAAAAACTGGAAAACCCTGCCTAATCACCTAGAAAGGCTTCTCCTGAACTTTAGGTTTCTAAGAAGTCTGAGCAATTGTGGAGTTTGCATATCTACCCATATCTATCAAGGCAAATTATTGCTCAGTCTCTGAGATTTGCCTAGAGATAAGCAATTTATTTCACCTCACCCTTTAACTCTCTGCCCAGTCTGCCTTGAAATGATGGCAAATTGATGATACAAAGGCCGAGGGACAGATAAAATTCCCCAAACTTCAGGACTAGGGTTACATTTCTTTTCTAATCTGTTTACTGAATCAATGAGAAGTTCTAATCATTTTGTTTACCCATGATGGGTAAGTTTGGCAATGCCCCATCCAATTATTCAGCAGAGACATTCAGTGCATGGCCCATTCTGTATTGACCAATTATTTAATTAAACTGTACTTCATTAATCGCAAGCCATCACGGGGAAGAGTGTTTTACAAAATACACATTTGGGTGAAGTTGGAGAGCACTGAGATTTGCACTTTTTTTCTCAATTCAAATGCTCTTCCTTGGTTAATGATCTCCCTGGCAAGCTCTCAGAAAGAGCTCTTACTTCTAGTCATATATCACCAAGAAGTGGCAAAGCCTTCAATATCTTTATTTCATGCTGATTTCTTTTTCATCATGGGAAGGGGCTTATGCATTTACTTTATGCTGAGAAAATGGCTTAAAAAAGAGTCCCCTCTGTCATTATCTCCATATAAATAAAATTTTATTGAGCCTGCATTTTTCTCCTATAAAAATCACCAATGGCTGTCACAGGTTTCAAAGGTAAGAGCAATATTAATTTCCATTTCTCCCATCTGAAGTGACTTGGTACTGAAGGAAAGAAAAGTCATGGCCATTTCACTCGTAACAGGATTAAAGCATTTATGAGGCATTGCAGCTGCTCTTTTATGGCACCTGATTGATATTCATGTGTGGTTAGCATTTGTCTACTAACTTGTGTAATGCAGAGAATAGTAAAAGGGGAACAATAATTGCATGGCTGTTACATATTCAGGGAGCTCTGATTCACAGAAGTGTGTATTTCAGATGGTGTCAGATACAAATTGGACCTACAGGAACATATTTTGACTGATTAACATGCATGCACAGATGGTATGAGATACAGTGGATGTGTAGGTGTGTTGAAAGTACACACAAGCACACACACCTTGGCTGGAAATAGCAGCATCATTCATTTTTGGCAAAGTAAAAGAATAAATAAAAATAACTTTTTTCAACCGTTTCGATGAGACACTGCTGGAAAAAAATATGTGCATTATCCTAAGTAGGATTCTAGAAATTCTTAGACTTATTTTTTCTATCAAATTGCAAGGAAGTCTTTGATAAGAACCTCTAATGTGTTAATCAAGACTTTCAAAACACTACATTACATGCCATTCAAGTTTCTACTTCTCTTCTTTTTCCTCTCCTCTTGTTTCCCCACCCCCACACACATCCTATATACACTTCAGAGAAACTGTAACACAATAGCCCATAGTGACATCCACTGGTAGGGACCAGATCTTAATGCCACAGCACAGTTCCACATTAGAGGAAAGCACAGCCAACTCCAGAAGATTGCTATTTTTCCTGAAACATCTGGATGCAAAGTCTTGTTTCTCATTGGGATGTTTGGTCTTCACACACCAACCAAGCAGATATTTGAAAACATACAGATGCCTGACAGAATTTTACTTCGTATAGCCATATGTCTGAGGACTAGATACAAAACAAGGCAAGAATACACTCAGAACCACTAATGACCTGCTTCCCCCACACACTGCTTCCTCTCCTCCTCCTCCTCTCTGTTTCTCATCATAAACTCTCACTCAGAGCTCTCTCTGGACTGTAATCCTACAGCAGGACAAGACAGCAGCCAGTGCACCATCTCCTTTTAGCTCTTGTCTGCAAAACACTGTGCTCCAGAAAAATCAAGCCCTCCACCCATGACCCATAGAACTTTTGCTACAAATATGAAAATCTGTCTCTCTTGAGCTCTTCTTCCCTCCCTCCTCTCTCACTCCTTGATTCTCCCTCCCTCCCCCTCATTTTTCTACCTTAACTTCATTGGAGACAGCTGTGCAAATTTTAAAATGATAATTGCTTTTCTGCTCATCATCATTATGTGACAAAATCCATTCAAACAGTAAATGATTGTCTTCCAGCAAATTGTCAGATCAAAAGAATTGATCAACTTGGACTGTCACAAACTTCTCACCCTCCACAAAGAAGCATTGTGGGTATGCTGCATGCATTTAAATAGGAAACAAAATCACTGGGGGTTTGACACAGACACAAATGCACACATCTTATTCAAAGCACAGAAAAAAGAAAGAAAACTTGGCTCTACCTGCAATTGTAGGTCCGGATCTCTTTGTTGTCACGCTTGCACTTGATTGCCACGAAGATCATAGTGACAAAGAGAATGCCGGCAATGGAGCCCAGAGCAATAATGAAAATCAGGGATAAGTTCACAGAGCCCATTGACTCTTGTGCATCAAGAGCTGGGGACAGGTAGATTAGGACAAGGGCAGAAGCAGAAAGAGATGTCTTGCCATGGTCATGGGCCACCACTATAAGCTCATAGGAAGCCTTGGAGTTCTCATTAAAGGTGCGAGTGGTTCTGACTTCTCCATTAACCTGGTCTATTTCGAAGAAACCTCGGTCACCTTCTGTCATGTCATAGGTGACTCGGCCATTTTCGCCCTCATCATAATCGTCTGCCTTAACTACAGTCACCAAATAGCCTATGCCGGAGTTTCGAGGAATGTAGACCTCAGCAGTGCCATTGATCAGAGGTGGGGCGGTGATAACAGGGGTATTGTCGTTGACGTCGAGGATAATGACCCTCACTGTGGCATTGCTTTGCAGTGAAGGCAAGCCGCCATCCTTGGCCAGGACCTTGAATTCAAATGCCTTGGTCTGCTCATGGTTAAAGGATCGTAGCGCATAGATGTCACCAGAGTTGGGATTGATAGAGACATAGGTGAAGACTGGCATGTCTCGAACCTGTGATGGCACAATTTGGTAGGAGACACTGCCATTAAGACCCATGTCAGGGTCGCGGGCAGACACGGAGAGCAGATAGGCGCCAGGGGTGTTGTTCTCCTGTACAATGACTTGATAGTAAGGCTTGGAGAAGTGTGGGTGGTTGTCATTCTCGTCTGTGATACGCACAGTAAAAGACTTGGCACTTTGCAGCATAGGCACACCGCTGTCTCGAGCCTGAATAGTAAGATTGTACTGGTCATGCTGCTCTCGATCCAGCCGCCCATCAACAAGAATAGTGGAGAAGCTCTCATACTCCTGCAGCCGAAAGGGGACATTGCCCAGCAAGCGGCACTGCACACGTCCATTGAGACCCGAATCGCGATCAGACACCCGAACCAGGGCAATCACGTAGCCCGGGGGGGCGCTCTCGCTCACCTCCACAAGCTCGCTATTGACCGACAGTAGGTTGATAATTGGCGGGTTATCATTAGTGTCTAGCACGCTGACAGTGACTTTGCAGTGTGCAGGGATAGAGTTGGGCCCCAGGTCTTTGGCTTGCACATCCAGTTCGTACACGTGGCCCTCTTCATAGTCTAGCGCACCGGTGACAGTGACCAGGCCGCTGTGCGGGTCAATTTGGAAGAGTTCACGCGTGCGGTCATTGACATAACCATAGAAGGAGTAGACCACTTGGCCGTTGGTGCCCTCATCTGGATCGCTGGCATTGAGGCGGATGACGGGTGTATTGGGAGGTGAGTTTTCAGGCACACTCACTGAGTAGGTGGACTCGCCAAACACCGGGTTGTTGTCATTCGAGTCGGTCACCTTGATGCTGAGGCCAACTGTGCCCATGTGTGGTGGGTCGCCTCCGTCGAGCGCCGTAATGCGAAAGCTGTAATGTGACTGTGTCTCGCGGTCCAGGCTCTTCTCCACCACCAGTTCAGCAAAGCGCGAACCGTCACCTCGCGTCTTTATTTCCAGGCCGAACAGCTCGTTGGGCGTGAGCTCATAGGTCTGCACACCAAAGCTGCCTGAGTCCGGGTCATATGCACTGTCCAGTGGGATGCGCGTGCCGGGGCTGGCTGCCTCAGAGATCTCCAGCTCAATCTGGGCAGCCGGAAAACTGGGAGCATTGTCGTTCAGGTCTTTGATCTCCACCTTAATCACACAGATCTCCATTGAGCTGGACATGACCTCTAGCGAGATGATACACTTGGGGCTCTGGCGGCACAGTAGGTCTCGGTCAATCTTCTGCTTGGTGACCAAAAGGCCTGAGCTGGGGTTGATGTCCACCAGGTGCGGAGCCGAGTTGGACACCACGCGGAAAGCAGAAGCCTGTCGGGGATCCAGCGCGAAGCCTGCCTCCCGCGCGTCCTTGGCCACGTTAGCGATCACGGTCCCGGCGCGCTGCTCCTCTTCGACCGAGTATTTAAGGTTAATCAGGGCGGCCGCCTGCGTCCATAGTATGGCCAGCAGCAATAGCACCGGCAGCAGGAGAGACTCCATGGCTGCGCGGGGCTCTGTCTGGCCTCGCCTCTCCACACCCCTCCGAGACCGACGCCGCCGGCGCTCCAGCTTCCCGCCGGCTCGGGCCGCCTGTTGCGTGCGCCCCGTGGCCCCGGAGGCCGCGGGAGGAGTCCCGCCCAGGGCGGCCCGGCGGCGGGCGGGATGAACCCGCGCCGGCTCCAATGCTGAGGTTGCAGTGGTCTCAGCAGGGACTGTCTGGGGGCCCGGGGGCTCCGGGGTGCCCAGGGAGCGCCGCGCAGCCCCGAGCCCCCTCCCTCCAGCCCGGCTACTCAGTTTTCCCCTTTCAAAGTTAGCCAGGCGGGACTGGCCGCAGCGGCGCAGGGCTGCGGTTCGAGCGGCGCTCGTACGCCCCAGACGGCCACAAGCAGCAGAGTCGGGAGTGTACTTGGGGCTCGGACGCGGAAGACTGTGGGGGCGCAGCCTCTCAGGCACTGCCCGACCCGCCGCAGCGCACCGGCACTGGGGCAGGCGAGCGCGCAGTCTGTGCACCTGGCATGCGCAAGGACCTCCCCCCAGCGCGCCCAGCTCACTGCGGAGGGAGCTCCCGCCTGGTACGCACCCTCCGGGATCCGGGGGGGGGCACTCTGGCCTCTTCGAGGCCTGTTGGAGAGAAAGGGGGGTCGCAGGCAGAAGTCTGAGTTGCTGGCAAGATCCGTGGGCTCCCGGGGATTTGGCAGAGCTGGAGGGCTGTCCCGGGGCGGGCAGAGGAAGGGGGAGGGGAGAGATGCGAGCGCGCTCTCTCCGGCGCTGAGGTTGGTGTCCGAGGGCGTGGGGAGGGGGGTGCGTCTGCCCAGGATCCGAGATGGGCTCAGGGTTCCTCCCACAGAGCAGTTGTGGGTCTGCGGGCGTTTATATCTCGGAAATCAAAGTTACCAACGCAGCCCAGGCCTCCGCCTTAAGTTTATGAAAACGGGAAGATGGCAATTTGTCCAAGAAAATCAAAGTCCTGCTCTTTCCAATTGCCCCGGGGAAGGGGGAGGGGACACGGGGAATGGGAAGGTGAAGAAAGGAAGCTACTACAGTACCGGCCAGGAGAGGCGGGGCTGCAGTCGCCGGTACCCGGGGCTTCTTCGCCTTCCTGGGTTTGGGCTGGGGTGTCGCTTCAAGGACCGCAGCAGACGCCTTCGCCGCCGCCGCCGCCGCCGCCGCCGCTGCCGCCACCGCCGCCGCCGCCAAAGAAAGCCCTCCTTAGTTCAGCAGCATGTCGCTGGGGTCCGCCTGGGCAGCTGCCAGGGTCGAGGGTTTCTGTCGCCTTCAAAGTTTACTTGCCGGAGCGTCTAGATCCCATCTTCCAGGAGAAGCGCTGTCCGCCCTGCTCAGGGCTTCCTCCCTCCCCGGCGCTCGCGCGCTGGGGAGGTTTGTGCGTGGATGTTCGAAAGGGAGGAAGAGTGAGTGTGTGGCTGGGAAGTGCGAGTGTGGAGTATGAGAGAGAGAGCGCAGGAAGAAATGGGTTTGGGGTGAGAGGTTTCGGGTCTCAGATGAATCGGCTCTGCTGGAAAGCCAGGGAGGACACTGCACCGCAGCCCGCCAGGGGCTAGGGAAGTGAATGCCAGTGCCCCCCGGGCAAGCCAGGCATGGTGAGCGGTAGCTGGTGCTACCGTCTGCACCCGCTCGCCCGTCTCCCCTCTCAGCCAGCCGCCGCCGCTACTGCTGCTGCTCCTCCTCCTGATGCCGCAAACTACTGGCCACGGAGTCTGGAGAGAGCTGGAGAGAGCCCGAGCTGCCGAGCCCGGCTACGCCAGGCACTAGCCAATCAGCGCTCAGCCCAGGGGCTCCGGTTTGGGGGGCGGGACCAAAGCGCGAAGCGGGGGTGTGGGGGAGGCGGAGGGAGGCGGGGCCAAGCGGAAACTTACACACCGGCCCAACTGAGTAGAGTACCCCGGCCTGCAGAGCTCCTGCGGGAGTGGGGGGTGGGGTGGGGGTGGGTACCTGACTGGCGTGGGACAAGCGAAGTAGGGAAGGGAGAGTGGGCCAGATTTGAGGTGTGATGCCACTGAAGCTCAGTCCACCTAGGAACAGAGCCCCTCTTGCATCTCTTGTTTGCAGACATTACGGAAAAAGATGAGGGTTTGATTTTTCTTTTCTCGCTGTTTATCTCCCTCACGTATCTTCCTATCTTAAATGCAATATTCTCTTTCATCTCTCTTTATCTCTCCTTTGTCTCACTCTTCAGCATTTCTGTTTCTGTTTTCTCTTATTCTTGCATAGTGGAAGAAAGAGGAGTAAGTGCCCCTGCTATGGTCATTCATCAAGCTCTTGGCCAGTGTATCTTCACTTTTGCCAAAAGCAAGGCCGCCACCCACCCAAACCATTATCCCTATCCCTCCTCACTGGGAAGATGATACACTCCTGGGAACACCCCAGCACGCGAGCACACTCATATGGAGAGAGAGAGAGAGAGAGAGAGAGAGAGAGAGAGAGAGAGAGAGAGAAGCAGCTGCTGCTGCAGGGATGCTGGTCCAGTCTGGCTCACTCAGGTCTCTAGTTAATCAAAAAAGATCGGTGGCTTAAGGACTTAGCCTCTAAGGGTTCTGGCTACATTTTCTCACCCCTCACCCAACCCTATCGGATAATTTAGCTTCCTATAAATAAACTACGTTTGAGAAAAGCCAGCGGAGCAGAGCGGACGCCACCGTGCCGCGCCGCGCCGCGCCTAGAGAGCCCAGATCTGGACAGAAGCTATGGAGTGGGCGCGCCGAGGTCCCTGGCCGCTGTGAGCCCGTTCTGATGTGGTGGGCGCTCAGCGTTTCCCAGGGCCTGTTCTGTCTAGGGGCTTTAACTTCTCCTTGGGAGGAGGTGGCAGCTGTGGCCTTTGCCAATGCTGGGAAGCCAGAGGCCGGTGTAGCCAGGGTTGACATCAAGCTTAGTCTGCCTTCTCGACCAAAGGCACCCTAGAGACAGTGGTGGACTCTTCCCCGCCCAGATCTAAGGCTCTTAATTAAGATCGCGGACGGAAAGAATCAAATGAGCCCTCGATGAGCATTTTTCTTTTCTTTTCTTTTCTTTTCTTTCTTCCTTTCTTTCTTTTTTTGAATTACAGATTGAGGATGGGAAGATTGAGGATGGGAAACAGCTTCTGAATTCACAATTCTTGGATAGAGCAAATCTCCTCGCTGAGTTATTAGTCTCTGTTATTTGGGAGTCTTGGTTGAGGAAACTCATAATTAGCTCAGCGACTTTGGCCTGAACCTTTAGTCTCATTTGCTTTCGCCCTTCAAAACATCAAATAAGAAAATGAAACACGCATTTGAACACAAAATGGGTTTTTTCCCCCAAAACTGCCATCTTCCTGCAAAGAGCAACCCAGCTGCTTAAAAGAATACATCATCCAACGGAGCTAGTTTAGCAGCATTTACCTTGGTGGTGGGAGTGGGAAGACAGCCTCCTCCCACCAAAAAAAGGGGGGGGATTATTTTGCTAGTGAGGTTGAGCCTGGACCGTCTGAAAGTGTAGCCAAGGAGAAAGTGCATGATCGGCTAGGCTCATGGGGGTTGTTTCACATTAGAATGCAATTCAGCCCAGAACATCGGAGAGAAAACCGAGGCATCTGCAGTGAGAATCATTTCATTTTGATCATTTAGAGCTGCGTGTAGACTGCTGAAAGGGTGGCTTCGGGGACTAGGGCCTGTGGCCCGCCCAGGTTTTTTTTTTTTTTTTTTTTTTTTCTTCTTCTTTCATCAAACACCGTTAGGGAAATGGGCAAGTAGTGGAAGAGCAGGACAACATGGCAGGCAGCGCGGGCGCACCTCACCGGCAGCTAAAGGAAGGCTTCCATTTGATTTATCATAGTTATTTACCTTTGATGTCAGTGAGTGGGGGTGAAGTGCCGCTTGGTCTAATTAAAACGGTCTAAGAAGGCATTTGAAATGGGTTTGCTATCTGATCACGGGATGTGAGTTCCGTGTTTGGCAGCTTTCTAAAATATGGCTGGAACTATTTAAACACAACAATTAGCAGCATGCTAAAATGTTTGCATGCTATGCTTAGAAGCTCTTAGCTGTAAACTTTAAGGTGATCTGTTCCCCTTTAAGTTAAAAAAGGATGATGCTGCTTCCTTGTGGCGAAGGCTGTCAGGAACCCGCTGATCAATAAAAGTAAACTGGCGCCTCCACGGCTTGATTGAGCGGGAGCAAAGAGTCTGAGAAGTAGTCTCGGCCATTACCAATCCCCCAGGTAATGAGAAATGGAAGAATTACTCAGGTAAAATGATTAACATTGCCGTGGCATCTGAAAAGATGCACACAACAAGCTAAGAAGACTGCGGACTCTTACCTTAGGGAGTGCTAATAGAATGTCTATATTCTGCTGTCTTTTAAAAGATAAATAGGAGAATTCAATTCATGTTGAGTGACATTACCTTTGTAATTGCAGTCGCATTATAAAGACATGTTCTGCCTTTGCAAAGACAACCTCTTCCCTAACGCAGTGGCACCATTTCCCTGGCTTCTTGCTCAATGCTCACATTCCAGGCACCCCTCTTAATTCCAAGCAGAGCACCAAAGTACTTTCAGTTACCAAACTGCTTTTACAGAAGGCCAAATGCTGAGAGAGGCAGGGGGCGTATGTGTCTGCTTCCATTCTTTCTCATCACCTCCCCGACCCCCAAGCTCACAGTGACAGTTACAACCCCCTGCACACACAATAGTTCTTCCATCCCCCAGTCTCTGTCTATAGATAATCCTAACACCCTTTGCTTTCTGACTTCTTTTTTTCCCCCGAATATGAACCGGATATTATTGCATTCCAACAATTCTACTAACTGAATGAGGGGTCCCAAACTACCTTCATTATCGGGAATTTATTAGCTAGCTGACTAAAAGCATCTGCATGTAAATAATAAAAACAAAAAGAAAGTTCTGTTCATTTTAGCTTCCGTTTACTTCAATCCTAAGGGGAGCCCCGCCTCCTCAACCTCTTTAGAGACACAAGAGGGCCATCTAGTGACCATCTCTAGTATTTTTCCACCTAACAGGAAACAGGAGGCTCTGGGTACTAGCTGTACAGCCTGCTGCAGCTTTCTAGGCCAAGTCAGTTCCTTAGGCTACAAAGGCCAGAATCAAAATTGTTTTTTTTTTAAATGTGGTTTTGTCCTTTGAATTTTATGCACGCCACTAAAATAGACCAGAATGTCAATAAAAGAAATAAAAATGGGGAAACCCTTACCTTTAAATCAAGCTGATACACGAGTCTAATCTTTGCCGCCCCAAGACTCAGAAGGGAAGGTTTGACTCAGAAAAGTTTAAATTTATGGTAGGGACTAAGATACCAGGATGTGAGAGACTGTAGACTTAGAAAACTTTAAAGGAGCTTTCTGAAATATGTTTACAAAATTATTTGTTTCACCTCCCCTAAAAGAATAGCATTCAAGCGACTCCAGTTTACCATGCTCTCCACCTCCTACCTATTTATTCTTTTTATCGCTGACCTTGCTGCAGAAAACCAGATTCTTCTAGCTTGATTTTTGCTGCATCTCATGAGCATCCCATTCCCCAAATAATTTGACCAGTGGCCTGGAAACATTCTCCTAGATTAAAAAGCTTGATTTAAAAGCTAACCAAAATCAATCTCACTTTTCCTGACTACATATCTTCTCTCCTGGCTTGAGATACAATGTTTAGAATACACAGTATAAAAGAAGGAAGGGGGTAAGCAGACAGAGGCAAGAAAGGGTCCTTATTAAAGACATCATCTCATTTAAGCTTTACAGTAACCATGGGAGGTAAAAATTCATTGCAGATGTGGAAGCACAGTTGCAGAGCAGCTCAATGATTTGCCAAGATGACCTCATTACACAAAACTCAACCACTTTCCTTGTGAAATCAACAAGTGCTGGCTGTGCGCCCAGCATTGTGTTAGGGAGTACGGAGGTTTCTAAAGATGGACCTTGTCCCTGTGAAGATTAAGATTCAGTTCAGTAATTGAATAACAGCATGTCGTTTCTATACACTATAAATATTCCTTGAGAAAGAACTAAACTGGGTTCTTTTTATGTTGACAGCTTCCTGAAATTCTAATCCCTTCTACCCCAAATGATGACCTGATTTGTAGTGACTTCCCCTCCTCCACCTTCATTGACCCAGGCAGTTGAAGTAAAGGCAACAAGAGGAACAGTCAGGGATGTGGGTCTGTGGAGCAGGAATGAGGTGTGGTTTCCACTATGATGCATGCCTGTTTCTGACTCTTTTAGAACACCAGGAAAACTAGAGACGGGAGGGGCTGGCAAGAAATGATGGTGAGATCAGTTGTACTTTTTCCTTTCTCTTCCTGCCAAACCCCACCCACCCTTGCCCTGTTACAGAGGAAAACAGTGACAGAGGGAGTTGCAGCACATCAACAAAATACAGAAAATGTTCTTAAGTGCTAAAATTGCTCACTGTGGTCCCAGTGCCTGCCTTTTCCAAGAAATATGGAAAAAGTCATGGACAGTAGAGATGAAAAAGGCGATTAATCACTCCAAGTCTTCCAATTTTGACAAGGCCAACATCCCTGAAGAAGTTCAATCCAACCCTGACCCCAAACCTTATGCCCTCTCTCTTTAGGAATTCTGTTTCCCACTGGACCAAACCCCTACTGCTGCCAGACTCATAACTGTCCCTAAATAAACACACATCATGAGGACCATTTAATTAGCAAAGGCTAAATCAGCAGATACATTTCAATAAATGACACTTCTCTAACACCTTCTGCACTGCCCTGCAGTGATCACCTGTGAAGTTTTGACAGCGCCATTTGGGCTCTCAGCATTACAGCCTGTCTTTTCATGTGAATTCTCTCCAAGTGGATCCCAAATGCCAGTTTCTTAGGTGCAATCTCATGCCAAATGTTTTCCCACCACCACATTTGAAAACAAACAGCTTTCCCTTCAAAGGCACTATGATCAAATCCTGCCTGGATTTCTCACTGTTGCCTCTCTCATTCCTAAGAAGGAGGATAAGAGTGACATTCCACAGCTTTCCAGAGAAAAGGCTTTTGGCACCTTGAAAATGGGGGTCCCCAAATTAGAGACCTTCAAAAGACAATTGAAAAGGGGACAACCATGTTTACAGGGAGAGATTAAAACTAGGGTACTTTCTTTTAAGATAAACACACTTTTTTTTTTTATTTATCATTTTTCATCACTGCTGCCAAGCCATAATGCCACAACCTAGTTAGAAAATCCTGGGAACTTGGTACTTACGTAACTCTCTTAGATTAGAACTTCTTATGGGAACAGAGATTTTGATTCTCAACACAGACTTCTCTACCTTTCAGCCAATTCTGCTTCTTCTAGGGTGGTTCAAGTAAAGCAGGGGCTGAAACAGAAATTCTACACAAAGGAATGGTTTCAGGTGCTCAAAGACGCCTGGTCAAAACATCAGCTCTACAAAAATGTGCCCTGAAGATTAGCTTTCAAAATGTGTGTGTATATATATTTGGAAAACCATATAGACATATATGGCCATTCTTGCAATTTGTTTTGAAAAATGCTAGCATGACTGGAGAAAACAAATCGTTTAAAGACTTGAGATATGTTGCAGGAGCTGAAAGAGTGTGTGCATCATATACCATAGCACCTGGTTACATTGAATTCAAATGAGTGGAAATAGCAAAAACAATTTCGAAGAAAAATAAGAAAGTCAAACTGATGGGCCAACACCCTGAGCTTCTTATCCTGCTCAAAAGATGATTTCAGCAAGGCACTAAGGTTATTGTATACTTTTTGATTCTAGATAGTTAGGTTGCTGCTAGATTTTGTCAGGACTATTCCAAAGCTTCTAGACTTCACAGTGGTTTTATGTAGCTCCCCAGAAGTTCAGCTGCTCCATTAACTGATTTTTTTTACTAAACTAAGAAACTTAGTAATTGACTAATGCCAACGTAAGAAGGAAAGGAAGGGGAAAAAACTAATAAACATGAAGAACTGTCAGCTTGACAGCTGCAGTTACATTACCCAGGCTAGCAATGTAAGTACCAAAGGCATGTCACGTATGCCACTAACAGAACCATGCACAGTATCTGTTCAGGTTGACAAGCCCTGGGGCAGTGGTAAGTAAACTGAAAGAAGGAGATCCCAGAAGGAGGCAGAAGGAGCACCATAAAGGGGACAAACAGAACAGAAGTGACAGAAAAATCATTGCAGCAATAAGTAAGTTATGCGCCTTTTTGTTGAGTTCTGGAGAAAACAATACATTGCCAGCTAGGAAAGCACTCCATTTTAGGTCCAATAGTTTGCATACTGGTGGGCTTGGGGGAAAGGCATATTAATTTGTATCTATTTCTTGCAGCTGGATCCAGAAACGGGCATAGAGAGTCAAAGACCTTTCTTCTAAAAGCTGGGAGTTAGGAAAGGGCAGAATGCCTTCTGACACAGAAGACAGCAGTTGCACTGAGCTTGACTGTTTTTTTTTTTTTTTTCAGCAAAGACCACAAAATGTAGCAACTTGGGTACCAGACAATATCTACTCAGAGATGGCAGCCAGGCAGCAGTGATCATATTAAGCCTTGTGCCTAATGATCGGTTGGTAAGAGAACTAATGATCTTACAGGGGAGTGGGCCCAGCTTGAGGCCTGTATAGCTCTCCATGTTCTCTGCCCTGGGAAACTGTGGAATGGAACTTCAGAAATCCTTGCTGTCTGAGCTGTGCAGTTTCATTTGGGGAACAGGCAATCAGTTCTGGAAGGCTGGCCTAATAGAATGGACAGAATGATAGCTCAAAATGAGATCCATCAATGACTTCGTTGCAGCCCTAGCCAAACAATCAAAAGCAAATAGTCAGCTTCTAACATCAATGTTTCGTGAGATGATGAGCCAGCCACTGGAGTTCACGTGAGGTGGGATGGGAAGGAGAATTGAGAGGGAAAGCAGAAACATAATGTTTTCATGCTACCCACCAAAGCCAGCAGTTGCAGTTCCTTGAAACAGCAGATTTGATTCCTAGCAAAATCAGAGCGGCAGTCTCCTAGCAGAACAAACAAAGGAGCAGGGGGCAAGACATTTTTGAAAACAGGAAGGCGTTTTTGGCAACAATCACAGGAGGGCTGGTAAGCCATTGTGCTCTAGGGATCCATCTGCTGAGCTCCAGAACATCCTCTTCTCTCTCCACCCCCATCTCGCTCTCAGATTGCAAACACAGGGTCAAGAGCCGGGTCACTTGTGAAGAAACAGTAAAGTGGGAAAGACGGACTCAGCCCGAAGTTGAGGAGAAGAGCCCGGATCCAATTTGTTCCACTCATGAAAGATGTGGTGTAAGAAACAGGAAAGCCTTTCTTATTCTGCCAGGGCAAGATAATAAGAGTGGGCTTAATTAAATTAATGGGAAATGCACTTAAAAATTAAAACTGGTGTGCAACTTCTAATCAGCCTAGAGTCCACTACTGTGCAGGACCATAGATAAGAAGATAGTGACTGTATCTTTAAAGACCTGAATAATTTCATAGCTATTAATAATTTTGTTAGTCATGCAATAAAAGCAAACACCAGCAAGGTAATCAAATTGCATGCTCCGTAGTAGAGATCAGGGCAAGCTTCGGGGCGGGGGGGGGGGGGGACGGGACAGTTTTCCTTCAGTGCAGAATAAGACATCTTCTCTAGACTTTTCTTCCTAATCCAGGAAGAATAGAACTTATTTAATTAAATATTATATAGATATGTAGACTTATATATAACTCAGAAGTTGTTTATTTGTTTGTTTGTTTGTTTGAAAAAGCAGACTTAATCTGATCATCTAAACCCACCAGAGTAAGACCTCAACCCTGAGGTCTTAAGACTCAAGAGAATTCAGAATGACAAACTTACATCTTTATTTGTTTGTTTGTTTATCTACAGGAACCCCATCTATATTCCAGGCTATCCTTAAAAGTGCCATTTTCCTGTCTCAAGTTCCCAAGCACTGGGATCATATATGTCACTATGCTTGTCTTTCAAATCTTTGTTCATTTCAGGCAACACACAACTTTACAGCTGAAGACTCCGAATATCACTTAGTGGACCATTAACCTGTTCCTATATGGACTTAGAGTTTCCTAGCTAAAGAGAGTAAAATAAAGACACTTAATTTGGTTTTCTTTTCCCAGAGAAATAAATAGCTATCAACATCCAGGACAGCAGGGTTCATGAAAATCTTTGGAACTTGGAGATCAACAAAATCTGATCCTCTCATGAGACAATAGTGCTCCTCTTAAAGTTTAACCAAAGATTTCCTACCAGAGGCAATCTCCTCTTGTCAGGAAGCCTTTGAAAACCCTAGCAGGTTTCCTGTTAGGTGTTGTTTGATCTCTGGTGGACATGAGATTATTGTAAAGTCACTTTTTATAAACAAAAATTACTCTATAAATGCAAAATAATTTTGTTCAGTCTGGGCAAGTAATTTTTGATTTCTGCAAGTTTCCATGGCATAGTATAAGATAGATAGTAGACATAGAATGATAATTCAGTCTCTGAAAAAGATTTCTTTGTTAGGGTGATGGTTATGATGGTGACTACCTATTTTTTTCCTGTTCCCTCAAATGTTCACTCCAATACTGACACACTAAAGGGCTTTCACATTTTGATATTTGTGTATGTGATGGGAGTCCTGATCAATTGCAATTATTTATAAATCTAAATTAAGTTATCTCCATTTTAATCAAGTTTCATCTGAAAATATTAATTGATCTGCCTACATTGAATACCATGAACTGACATGATATATTAGTTGGAGACATGGGTCCTGCTCAACATTAAAAAGAGAAGAACTGAGATCCAAGATGGCAGCCAGCAGGAGGATGAAGGAGCTTCAAGAGATCCGCAATTGTGGAATGAAAAACTTCTGTAACATCCAGGTTGATGAAGCTAATTTATTGACTTGGCAAGGGCTTATTGTTCCTGACAACCCTCCATATGATATGGGAGCCTTCAGAATTGAAATCAACTTTCCAGCAGAGTATCCATTCAAAACACCCAAGATCACATTTAAAACAAAGATCTACCACCCTAACATTGATGAGAAGGGGCAGGTCTGTCTGCCAGTAATTAGTGCTGAAAACTGGAAGCCAGCCACCAAAACTGACCAAGTAATCCAGTCCCTCATTACACTGGTGAATGACCCCCAGCCTGAGCACTCACTCTGGGCTGGCCTACCTGAAGAATACTCTAGGGACCATAAAATAAATTCTGTAAGAATGCTGAAGAGTTTACAAAGAAATATGGGGGAAAGCGACCTGTGGACTAAAATCTGTCATGAGTGATTCCAGCAAGTTTGAGCAGAGACCCCGAGCAGTGCATTCAGACACCTCGCAAAGCAGGACTCTGTGGAAATTGACACGTGCCACCAACTGGCTTGTGGCAGTTACTAACTTTCTACAGTTTTCTTAATCAAAAGTAGTCTAAGTAACCTGTAATGAAGGATTAAAAAAAATCAGATGTTAAAAAAAAAACTACATCCACAAGATATATTTACCCAAGCAGCAGTGTTCAGCTTTGATGCACAGGGGCAGTTAGTAACATATTGTGGGGACGGCTTTATAATGAGTTAAAGGGTGCTTATAGAGGCATATGAGCTACAGTAAGTCATGTGTTGAAGAAACAATGAAGAATATAATTTGTCTCAAGCATTTATTCTACTAACATTATTGAAGTGTTACAGTACAGGTTATTAAGGATACAAGCTCTGTGGTTACAAATATCAGGATTCATGTGTCAGTTTCTACCCTTTCTCTGACTGAGTGGCATTAGAAAATTTAATACAGTACCTATTTCATAAAATTGTGGGAATTACATGAGATGGTGCTTATAAAATGATTCCTATAAAGTACTTCATATTTTACATGCTTAGCATAAACCATAAAGTTATTGAACTTTCCCTGGTTGGTTCATAGAACACCATAATGCAGTATAACAGATACAAATTTCAAAATATCAGGTTAGTAGTAAGGAAGAGGAAGGCCCTGCCCTCTTGGAAGGTTTATACAACAGAGAATGAAATCTGAGGTTGTAAGAGCAGGTGCAGGCTGTTATACAGACTTGATTGCTCTGATGAAGAGTTAGAAACGTATTCTGGAAGCTAGTGGTGTCATCAAAGACTTTTGTGCTGTGGAATAACTAAGTTACCATTTCTGTGATTTGTGGTTAGTGTCGAAGTATTAAGGTTGACTTCTTCAACCTCTGCTTGCTTTGCTTACAAATTAGGTCAGCCTACCAATTCTATTACAAGTCAAATTCCAGTACACTGTACACCAATCCAGCAGAACTTGAGTATGGGCCGCTGAGATTCAATAGCAATACTGACATCCAGATATTCTAAGGCCCAGCTTTTTAAGCTGGTTTCTGACCCTAAATGGAGTCCTGTGACTGAATGTCAGTGGCATGAAATATTTAGTAACCGTACAAGATTCTGGAATTCATAACAACCTAAAATTAATTGAAAATAAAATGTGTAGTAAATTTGAGCTGTTTCAGACAGCACATGCCTCAGGCTGTAGCACGTGATTTTACTGTAGCTTTGGTATCTAATACACATCATGTACACTTAATACATGTGCTACCAATGCAATGGACCACCAAAGAATGCTTCCTGAAACACAGACGCTCACAATTAAGACCACTGTGATTATGAAGTGTATTTAGATTTACTATGCATACAACATTTTCTGAATTTTAGAAACATAATGATTTATTTATAGAAAACAAAGGCTTTTAAATATTTTCCTACCATAATTCCTTAACATTTATAAAAGTAATATCTTTGGATTGGGTTGTATTATTATGATAAAATATTAATTTTTGAGACAAGACCTCACAGTGTAATCCTCACCTAGCCTTCAACTAACTATGTAGTCTGAGTTGACCTCAAACTGTAGTAATCATCCTGCCTCAGCTTCCCAAATACTGGGATTACAGACATGTGCTTTAAAACGTTTAATTTTAAGAATTGCTATGCCGGGCAGTGGTGGCGCACGCCTTTAATCCCAGCACTTGGGAGGCAGAGGCAGACGGATTTCTGAGTTCGAGGCCAACCTGGTCTACAGAGGGAGTTCCAGGACAGCCAGGGCTATGCAGAGAAACCCTGTCTCGAAAAACCAAAACAAAAAAGAATTTTTATATGAGTCCTGACTTGAATACCATAAAATTATTAAACTAATTTTGGTTTGTGGTCGGAACTGAATTTTCAGCAATTTTTGAACTTTCCCTAAAAATATTTCTGCTATTCTGTACTATGTATTTATGTGTAATAGCATTTTCATCATAGTTGATCATAAAATAAAAATATTAGTGAATTCTGAAAAAATGTTAAAGAAGCATAAATGAAATGCTATAAATACATAAATACACAGCCTTCAGTATCAAATGTGTAGTAAAGATTTAATTCTTTTTGTTTACTTGTTTGTTCTTTGTTTTTATGTTTTGAGACAGGAACTCATGAAGCCCAGCCTGGCCTTTAACAGTTTAATCAAGGATGGACTTGAATTGACCTTCATGCTTTTACCAAGATTTAATTCTTTATGTTAAAATAAAGAAGCACACCCACAAACTTGCTTTCATCTTTAAGGAATGGTAAAATTATCTATCAATTGTTTTTAAATAAATAGTTTTATAATTTATTATTAGTAACTGATTTATCATGCCTATATTAAACCTATATACCCAACGTCATGTAGAAATTTCTTGGATAAAAGGGCATCAGAAGCCAAAAATAAATTTAAGAATCCCAGATACAAGGTGCAAGGAGGAAATACCAACAATGGTAGCTGGAAGTCTAAGACATTGTTTCCAAGAAATTAAGACTCAGAATGTTTCACGGAGGCAGAGGGAAGGGTAAGTCAACAGAAGAATGATTCACAGAGATTTGGCTACCTGTGTCAAGAGTACAAGAGGTAGGAATAGGAGGTAGTACTAACATCTACTGTTAAATTCACACTAAGGTAAGAGCCTTGAACAGTTTATACATTGCATTTAAATGAGTTAATATATTGGGAAGTTCATAATTTTGTACTCTAGACTAAGTCTTCAATCATCCTGCCTTAGATATGGCTTAGCTGATTGACTGCTGAGCTTAGCCTATGCCTACAGGTGAGTCACATTAGTAGACTTAGCTGAAAAAGCTGAGGCAGGCAAATATGGGAGTGAAAGAGGAAGCGCTGACACAGAAGGCTTGAGAGTATTGCTCTGCCATTTTGTTTATAGCAAATCTTCCTTGAAGTAAAATGTTCATTTGGTTAAGATCTGGGAGTCATTTTGAATGAAGGAGATTTTATGGTACTAGAAGTTGGTGAACCAAGATTTTATAATATGTAAAATGTTTCAGAAAATTTCCTTAAGAAATCATTTATTTATTTGACAATGAATGTTCATTGACTTCTTACTGTGTGCTAACCACTATGGAAAGAATGATCAAAGCAACTATGATTTCTGTTCTAATGCAACATTCAGAACAGTAAAGAAAAAACTAAAACAACAGACAAACCTACAGAAATTTCAAGTTCTAATAAGTGTCATGAAAGCCACAGACTAGAAACAAATGATGATGATGATGGTGGTGGTGGTGGTGGTGGTGATGATGATGATGATGATGATGATGATGATGATGGAGAGAGGTGAAGAAAGGAGAGGGGAAAGATGCCAGTCAGCTGCTGTCCTGAGTGCTTTTACATTTCATTCCTCAGGTTAATACTCTGAAAAGCATATTGATATGTAAATTAGACAGGTAAAGAAATTGAGATGTAGAAGGTCCAAGTAACTTGCTTTGCAGAGCATAGCTTAATGCTAGCCAAAACCAGAGAAATGATATGTGGTTCTAGAGCCATGTTTTCTCATCTGTTACCCAAAAAGAAGGTTGTAGAAATGAATTATAGGGCACATGATCAGGAAGTAACATTTAACAATGGATCTACATCTATGGCTAGCTACATTAATAAGGATTCATAAATGTCAAGAGATGACCTACCAAACAAACTTTATTTTCTTCAGAATGTTTGCTGGAGATTAGATTAGAAAGGTTTCATAGAAAAAAATAAGAATACTCAAAGGGTTATACAAAATAGGGGGAAAATCATGAGATATAGATTAGTATACGGCCTACTGGTAACAAAGAAAACTGGTTAACTCTGGAGACTATAACAGTATAGCTATAAAACCATGTGTCCCAAGGATTTACATAGTATTGGGAACTGAGGGTCCTGCCTTGAATAGAATTCTTCTATGGACTTCCACAATTTCTACCTGTGTCAGATTTTATGACTTCATCAGATACATGTTTTGTTCCAAGCCTGCCTTATCTCATTATAGTCCTTTCCTTGGCATAATGAAAATTAAATATATGTCTAAGAGAAACCAAATGACCAACACTGACAACCAGTCTTCCATGAGAACTCAAACAATGCTTGAATGAAGAATGGATCTAGAAAATGATAACATCTTGGTTCTATACACACATTTGTTTTACTGTTGACAGGTAGGCCAACTCCAAAATTCAGAAGATCACTCCTTTCTATAATTCTGTCATTGTTTGAATATATATTTCCCTTAAAATTCACATGTCAGAAGAACTAGCTGGGTCTTTGGGAAGTGATTTGATTGACAAGAGCAAAAATATCACAAATGTGATCAGCAAATTTATAAAAAATCAGGTCTTTTAAAATTAATTTTGCCTATTCATCTTTTCAGCTATTTTATTTGACAGCCTTTGTCTCCATTGAAGGAAAAACAACATAGTATTATCTATGAAGCAAAGAGGAACCTTCCATAGATAGTGAACCTATCACACCTTGGTCTTAAACTTCCCAGGGGACAGACTGGGAGATATATTTCTGTTTCTGCTATTTCTAAATTGCCCTGGGCCAGGTATTTTTTCATAGTAGTACAAAGGGCTTTAAAATAGATTACCTTCCCATCTTCCATTAGGAGTCAGTTATCCACAAAAGGGAATCATTGTGATTTTCCTGATCATAAAGAACATAGCAGAAATCCATTTTTTCTTCTGCCATGACTCCCACTAAATTCTGCTATGAAGAAAAACTATAGTTACCCTAAACCAGTTGCTAGGAGAGTAGACAGAACACAAGAAGGTATGTAGCAAGGCCATCAACACAGGAAAATGACGGGAAGATGGAAGCCAACTTCTTCCATACAACCTAGGTTTTACAAAGTTCGCTGACTATGGATTCTGGAAATAATTATCACAGAGGTTCTTAATCTCTGTTGATTTCTCCATGTTTTCAGACAAGAAGTTAACAGTAAGAGAACTGTCATTGGTACACTAGATTATACATCCCCTAGCATTGCTCAGCCCTAGGTTACCAATGCACTGCTTTATTAATCACAATGGAGCTTTATAACTGGTAAAGAGTACAAAAAGCCTGCTTGAGGATTCATTACTGTCAACTTGTACATTGTATTCAGTTCCTGAGAAACCAAACCCTATTCCATAATACAGTATCCCTCCCCCAAATCAACAAGCTTTTAAATAAAAAGATTTTTTGTTCAGATGAGAGAATAAACCTAGCATTCTGTCTGTGTATGACTGGCAGAAAATGAGGACAGTCCCTATTGCCGTGTCCCTCAGCCCTAGCTCAGCTCTATTTCTAGAAGTAGAGACTAAGTGCTAAGCCTTAGAGCAGTTCAGCTTTTACAAATGCCTGGGATCATTGAAGCAGTGTGAAGTCACCTCATGTGTCTAAGTCAATTATACTTGGGGCTAGAACTGAGCTTCCATCAAGCTTATCCTCACTGTTGTCCATTAGCTCCACCAGGAGGAGTGTTCTAGACAGCCATTCTGCAGCTAGTATCTGCACTAAGAAGGTCTCAGGATGCTTTCTTGTCACTAAAAGGACAAGAAGTAGATATGACCTTCTCTTCTGTGATCTTCTTCTTCAAAAATGTTTCCTCCACTGGAAAACTAAAAGAATAATCTTAAAGTAACTATTTGGAGGCGGGAAATTTTAGATGAACTTAGCCTTAATAAGTTAGTGCCCTTATGAGAGATTTGATCTCATTCTCTCATGAGACTTAACAAGAAGCTAGCCCCATGCTAACTAGAAACATGACACTTACAGGCCATGAAATATTCCAGAGTCATGTCCAATCTGTAGCCCATGGCCATCCATACATGTGCATCCCAGGATAACTGTGAATGTAGCCCAATATAATACCATAAGCTTAAAAGGAGACATTAGCATACAAAGCACAGGATTTTTGCAAATAGTTTAGTAATTCTATTTCATGGTTCTCAAGTGATAATGTCATGTCACAATTTTAAAAATTTGAGCATACCTGTTAATATTTTCTAGGTTCCAAAAAATGAGAGAAATAAATCTCTATTGTTTAAGACACTTATTTCAAACAAAGACACTAATGATCACCAATCTTCATGAACATCTAGACCTCTTTCCTATCAAAATACTTTAGACTTCCACAACAGAACATTTGTTCATCTAGAAGCCAGATTTAATAAAATGAATCATTATCAACCACTCATAGCTGAATAATATTTTTAATGATTTAGAGTTTATTTAATCAAAGAATACTATTATTCATTTAATAGTGTTAGCTAAGTATACTTATAGATAATATTTTTGACCCCTGTGCTGTGCTTCAAAAATACTAAACCACCAATGTAGGAGAACTTGATTCATTATAACAACATAGTATGATGATTAAACACTGAGGATTGGAATGAAACCTTAAGGACTGACACTATACATTGAGGTAAAGATACCTGGCTTAAGTGACAAGCAACACTACCTTAAGTGAGCTACTTAATATTTCTGTCTCCATTCCTTCTTCTCTAAACTACTAATAATATCTATTTCATAAAGGTATTGTAGAATTAAATTAGGCTGTACATATAAAACATCTGACAAAAATCTATTAAAATTATGGATATTGTCTTCTATTAGTCTGTCTTAATTACTTTTCTGTTGCTATGAAGTGACACTGGGACCAAAGCAACTTATAGAAGAAAGAGTTTAATGGGATGTACAGTTTTAGATGGTGAGTCCATGAAACATCATGGCAGGGAACATGACAACAGGCCGGCAAACATGCCACTGGAGAGGTAGCTGAGAGTTTACATTTTATCCACAAGCACAAGACAGAGAGATAGGGAGGGGGGGCTCAAAGCCCATTCCTAGTAATACACCTCCTCCAAGGCCACATCTCCAAATCCTCCAATCCTTCCCAAACAGTCCCAAGCATTCATGTATATGAATTTATGGTAGTCATTTTTATTCAAACCACAACATAACCAAATACACTTCAGAGATAGGTTTTGTTTACTTTTAGCTTTTTGAGACAGTGAGACTAACATGGAATTCACTATGTAGTAGAGGATAATCTTGAATTCCTGATATTCTTGCCTCTACTTCCTGAATGTTGTGGTTTAGAAGTTACTCATGTTGTTTTGAGACACTGTCTGCCCATGTAGCCCAGAGGTAGAGTGGCCTCAAATGCATGATTCTCTTGCTTCAACTTCCCAAAGAGCTGTAATTACAGACATGTACCACTGTTCCTAGCAGATATATGGTTCTAAGATTATCAGTGGCATTTTTAAACATCGAAACTACGACTAGCTTCAAGGAATGATTACAGAAAACTTTACAACTGTCATAATTTAGAACAACAAACCTGGTATGATATATATTTGCAAAGTTCCTATTTCCAGTTAAGATCAAATCTGAAGGTTTTGGGTGGACATAACCACAAGAGGATCAACTTTTCAACCCACCGCACTAAGAATGTCTATAATCTTTCTCTGCTTGTTACATTATTAGCAAATAAATTGTGAGCTCGACGTATTGTGGTATATCCAAATATTTCAATCCATAATTTTATATTTTCTAAGCAAAGTATAATCATGATATACTAATATTTAATAGTTCACAGAATAAAGTTAGAAATATCTAGGTTTGTTGTTTAAGCAGATCAGTTTAAAACTGTGGAGGGAGGGAAGGACCTGGGAGGGAAAGTAGACAGGGTGGGGAAAGAGGGAAAACTGATCTGGTATTGGGTGAGGAAAAAGGACTGAAACCCTGAGGGCCAGCAGAAAGAATGGAAACAGGCAACCTCAGAGGTAGGAGGTTGGGGAGGGACCCTCCAGAATGCACCAGAGACCTGGGAGATGAGAGACTCTCAGGACTCAAAGGGAGGGACCTTAGATGAAATGCCCTACAGTGGGGAGAGGGAACTTATAAAGCCCACCTCCAGCAGGAAGACAGGGGACATCAATTGAGGGAGGAGGTTGCCATCCCATAGTCAAAACTCTGACCCATAATTGCTCCTGCCTGAAAGAACTGCAGGGATGGAAATGAAGAGGAGCCTGAGAAAAATAAGGTCCAGAGACAGGCCCAAAGTGAGATACAGCTCAAGGGGAGGCCCCAAGGCCTGACACTATTACTGAGGCTATGGAGCACTCACAAAAAGGGACCTATCATGACTGCCCTCTGAAAGACCCAAGAAGCAGCTGAGTCAGATGCAGATATTTGCACCCAACCAATGGACAGCCTGACCCCTGTGGTTGAATTAGGGAAAAGCTGGAAGAAGCTGAGGAGGATGGTGACCCTGTAGGAGGACCAGCCGTCTCAATTAACCTAGATCCCAAGATCTCTCAAACACTGGACCACCAACCAGGCAGCATACACCAGCTGATAGGAGGCCCCCAACACATATACAGCAGAGGACTGCTGGGTCTGCGTTCAGTCAGAGAAGATGCACCTAACCCTCAAGAGACTGGAGGCCCCAGGGATTTTAGAGGTCTGGTGGGGTAGAGGGTTGGGGTGGGGACATCCTAGTGGAGATGGGGTGGGGAGGAGGTATGGGATGGGGAACAGTTAGAGGGTGGACTGGGGGTGGGGGTGGAACAAAATCTGGAGTGTAGTAAATAAATAAATAAATAAAGACAAAAAATTAACATGAACAGACTATAAACTGCCAACACCTTTTCTGTGCCAGTACTAGTATAAATACTATGACAGTAGGGATTAAGTCTTCCATGTATTTTGAGTAAGTAATACCTTGCACTGCGGGTGCTTAATAAGTGTTTGTCATCATCATTATCATAATTGTATCTTAGGTTGCCAGCAGAGATAGCTACTGTTCATTACTGCTCTGTTAGAGGCAGTCTCAGTGGGGGACGTCAAAGAAGAAGAATGTTCTCCACTTGCCATAGATTGCTCTTGCCATAGAGTGCTTGATACAGCAAATTTTGCCTGTGGACAGCATCTATGGCAGTTTTACACTGCTTACCTCTTAACATTCCAACCTGTCACCTGCTACCACACAATTACCATCGCCTAAAACCACAAAATACTATAAATACCAAGAATAATGATTCCTTTTTTTCACCTGTGAGAATAAGCAGATATGAAGAAAACCATTCATAAGGTGGCATCAGAATATCTTGGAGGACAAAGACTGCACAAAGTGTTCAGACAATGATGAGCTTAATTCATTAAGATATTATATGTGAAGTCTTGATGAACTAGCTTCACAAGGCATACCAATTATTACAGACTGGGTAATTTAAAACAACAAAATTACCTTGTAATTCTGGAAGCTAGAAATCAAAAAATCAAACTGTTTTAAAAGCCATGCTCCCTCTGAAGATTCTAGAGAAGAGCCTGCTCCATGTTTCTCTCTTAACCTCTGGTACTTCCCATAGTCCTTAATGGCATTCTTGTAGCTGAATCACTCTAGTCTGCCTCAGCCATGACATAAACTTCTTTCGATCACAGGTTCTCTTTGTGAATTCAAAACTCCTTCACATTATAATAACACTAGTCATTCCTTTTAGGGTCTATCCTAATCTAGCATTTGACTTTAATCAACTTAATTGCATCTGCAAAGATGTCATTTCCTGATAATGTTTAATTCACAGATTCTGAGTAGGTATGGATTTTTATAACAGAAGATATGATTCAACTTCCTTATCAATAAATTGGTATCCCTATATTTGGCCATGTCTGTACCTTTGAGGAATAACAACAAAAGTTACCTGTGAAATTGTTCACCCATATTTAGAATCCTAGAAGCTATACGAAAAGTAGAGAAACATTTTATTTTCTCCCTCTAAAATACAAGCCAATGGGGCTAGAAAAATGTGTCTCGGTTTTTAAGAGGACTTACTGCTCTTACAGGGGACCCTGTTTAGGTTGCTAGTGTCCATGGGACTTCTCACAACCATTTGTAACTCCAGTTTTAGGGGCTATGATGTCCTCTTCTGGACTCCATAAAGCAGCAGGAACACACACATGCATGAACACAGGATAAACATGTATATATGCAAGCAAACATTCATATACACAAAACAGAAATAATACATATTCTAAAAAGTACAAGTCCAATTCTTGATTCATGGTTAGTTGCTTGCAATATGAGGGGCAGGTGAAAAGAAGCAAAAACATTGCATGCTACAAAAACTACAGGTAGGTTTCCATAAAACAATGACATATATTCGGCACAATTTAATGTAAACATGTTTTGGAAATAATCACTTGTGAAAAATAAAATTGCTATCCTAGAAATGACCTTACCAAACCACAATAACAAAGCATAGAGTTTGAGGTATTTCTCACACAGCAAATCATCCACGTGCCCTCCCCTTCAAAGTCTGTATAGAACAAAGATTAATAAACCCAAGGCTACTGTAAGATTAGTCTCTGGACATTTCGAGCGGCTACCTGTACATTCCAGACTCATTTACAAACTGAACAATGTACTGTTCAACTTCCCTGAATCATACATATGGGGAAGTTCACCAGTAAGTTTATCATTATTTAGACCTAATCAACAATGAGCTTTAAGGTTAAGTTTTATAAATGAAATGTTCTTGGTTATAGTTTCCTTCTGCTGGAGGCATTCTTTCTACTTGGTTCAGTGAGACTTGTTGGTGTTCCTATGTGCTCATGTGGGAAGAGGTGTACATCCCATCAACATTACTTTTCCCTACACTAAAATGAAGAGCCATGCTGCACAAAAAACAAATCAAGAAATTCCCCTTTGGGCGAATCCTTAAATAGTTTCCCCTGTTCCCTCTCTGTCCTTAATGACAGATTGATCTGCTATACCACAAGGCTTAGAAAAATCTATCCTCTCTTTCAGCCCCAAACACCTACACTTCAGTAAAGGCTTCACTCAAATTAGGGAGATTATTTCCTATGAACATTAGGCAGGCAAGCAGCAAGACTTTTAGAAGTCTCTCCAAACAACAGTGGGCATCAAAGCCCTACTTCATTTTTTTAAAAAATTTTCTTCACTATATTTGAGGATTTAATACATGAATACAATGAAATATGGTCCTCATTTTGGCCCTTCATCTGCCACTATATTTCCACTTGTATATGCCCCTCTCATCTTCACTTCTTTATTTTATATAACCAAATAAGTCCAATTAGTGCTATCCATGTTTGTGCATGGGTGTGGAGCCATTTACTGGAGCATGGGAAACCTGTTCATGGCCATACCCTCACTAAAGAACTAACTATTCTACCTCCACCAGAAACTCTCCACTGCCAGTAGCTGCCGTACTTTTAAGGAGATATGTAAATCTGATCTCTTGGGAGGATATCAGAATAGTCAATTTCTTTAGTTAATCACACTGATTTCACTACTGAAACATTGAAAGGGAACCAAGTAGCTCAGTGGATTTGGATCAGTCTTTGCAGTTTGGATCTCATTAGTTCCTTCCACAAAAAGATACAGCTACCTTGAATTAGGGAGTCAGACTCCCTTATTCAGTTGACTATGGTTAAACTGAAACATTCTGATAGGGGATATTTGTTCCATATAGTCCCTAAAATATGTTGGAGAAGGTAGTTTTGAACTCTGAATACAGAAGCTCTTACATAGGTAATTTAGGTAGCCTTTGTACAAAAGAAGCATTTCCCCTCCCCCATCCTGCTATAGTTAGGGCCAATCTGGAAGCATGTATGAATTATCTAAATATGCCAAAAATGTTAATTTCATATTTGCTATTTTAAAAGCAAACTCAGATTTTTGAGCTTTCTACTCTTGTTTTACAGTTTAGTGTGCCTTCTATTTTGGAATTAGATTTAGTGCTTACCACCTTTAAATGCCAATCTGACCATCATACAGATACAACTGGGGCCATTGTTAAAAGATGTTGGAGGAAGAAAATATAAAAATGGGAAGTTTAGCATTGAATAATTACCTCTACAATCCCATTCCCATTCTCACTGACCTGACCGTATGAGAAGCTGAGTGTCTATTTGCAGCAGGTTAGTTGGGGAACTGACATAAGACTCTCGGACTAGTTTCCAGAGAGCAGATGCTAGCTGGTGAGCCCTGTTTATCAGGCCATGGCAGGTCTGCCAAGCAGAAAGATCCTGTGGAGAGGCTGTGGGCTGGAGGCTCGTGACTTAGCTGTTATGAGATGGTCCAAGGCTTCAGAACTGCCAGACAGGCACCTGCTCTCAGCGTTCAGATTAGCAGAGAAACCAAGCAAACAAACATTCCCATCAACCAGTATTTAACCTCCTGTTGCTCAGAGTTGAGCTTTCTTGATTCACTGGGGATGATGGGAAAACTACAAAATCTGTAGGGCATGAATTCTATGTAGGCTATTACCAAACAGGTTAAAGTTCACTCCCTGAGAACTGCGAGCACAAATTGTATTCAACCTCACGTTGTGATTAGGGGGTCACATTTCAACCACTCAATCATGACAATGAAGTTCATTGAAATTCTTCAGGCCTCCTTAAACAAACAGAGGCTTCAATTTTTACTCCAGGCTTTTGCCTGTCTCCATGT
This sequence comes from Rhynchomys soricoides, assembly GCA_019843965.1. Lineage (NCBI taxonomy): Eukaryota > Metazoa > Chordata > Mammalia > Rodentia > Muridae > Rhynchomys > Rhynchomys soricoides. The sequence continues at coordinate 9,970,284 of JADRCH010007713.1, forward strand.
TAGACAAATATGAAAATCCAGTTCAGGATTTTACTTCCACAGCCATGGACTGAAGTATTAACTCCACAGTTGGCCCAGCCAGACAACTCATCCATACTTGAATCAAGGCATTCACTTGAAATAATAACAATAATTTAGTAGCAGGGGCTTTCACCTCCAGCCAGCACAGGTAAATCCTGGATTAGTGGTCCTTTTCATTCCTAAATGGACTGCAAACCTCCTGCTGCTGAGCCTTCATTAACAAATCTCAGAAGGAAAAAAAATTAAAGGAAATAAACAAGCCACTCGCTGAGCACACATATGATCACAAAACTCCTCCTCCTCTGGTTCTCTGACCTACTAGGATTCTCAGCTCATGCTTGGGGCTTTCAGCAGTTTTTTCCTCAGTGCCTTTTCTTTTCTTTCTTTCTTTTTTTTTTTTTTTGATACTTTATTTACATTTCAAATGTTTCCCCCTTTCCAGATCTCCCCTTTGTAACACCCCATCACATCCCCCCTCCCCGGCCACTATGAGGGTATTCCCCCACCTGCCCACCCACTCACATCTTCACTCTTTGGCATTCCCCTGTACTGGGGCTTCGAACACCCTCAGGCCCAAGGGCCTCTCCTCCCACTGATGTCCAACAAGTCCCTCCTCTGCCACATATGTGGCCAGCACCATGGTTCCCTCCATGTGTATTCTTTGGTTGGTGATTCAGTCTCCTGGAGCATCAAAAGGTCAGGCCAGTTGACACTGTTGCTCCCTCCCTGGGGCTGCCAACTACTTCAGCTCCTTCAGTCCCTTCTCCAACTACTCCATCTGGGACTTCACACTCAGCCTTATGGTTGCTGTGAAGTGACTCTTGGGTATTCCAAACTTTTGGGCTAATAACCACTTATCAGTGAGTACATACCATGTTCATTCTTTTGTGACCTCACTCAGGATGGTATTTTCAAGTTCCATTCATTTATCTGCGAATTTCATGAAGTCATTGTTTTTAATAGCTGAGTAGTATTCCATTGTGTAAATGTACCACATTTTATGTATCCATTCCTCTGTTAAGGGACATCTGGGTTGTTTCCAGCTTCTGGTTATTACAAATATGGTTGCTATGAACATAGTGGAGTATGTGCCTTTATTACATGTTGGAGCATCTTCTGGGTATATGCCCAGAAGTGATATAGCTGGGTCCTCAGGTAGTATTATGTTCATTTTTCTGAGGGTCCACCAAGCTAATTTCCAGAATGGTTGTACCAGCTTGCAATCTGACCAGCAATGGAGGAGTGTTCCTCTTTCTCCACATCCTTGCCAGCATCTGCTGTCACCTGAGTTTTTGATCTTAGCCATTCTGACTGGTGTGAGGTAGAATCTTAGGGTTGTTTTGATTTCCATTTCCCTGATGAGCAAGGATGTTGAACATTTCTTTAGGTGCTTCTCAGCCCTACAAGTTTCCTCAGTTGAGAATTCAGTTCCTCATTTTTTGATAGGGTTATTTGGATCTCTGGATCTAACTTCCTGAGTTCTTTGTATATATTGAATATTAGCCCTCTATTGGACATAGGATTGGTAAAAAAGATCTTTTCCCAATCTGTTGGTTGCTGTTTTGTCCTATTTACAGTGTCCTTTGCCTTACAGAAGCTTTCTAATTTCATGAGGTCCAATTTGTCAATTCTTGATCTTATACCATAAGTCATTGGTGTTCTGTTCAAGGATTTTTCCCTTGTGCCCACGTGTTCGAGACTTTTCCCCACTTTCTCCTCTATTAGATTCAGTGTATCTGGTTTTATGTGGAGGTCCTTGATCCACTTGGACTTGAGCTTTGTACAGGGAGATAGGAATGGATCAATTCAAATTCTTCTACATGTAGACCACCAGTTAAACCCACACCATTTGTTGAAAATGCTGTCTTTTTTCAACTGGGTGGTTTTATCTCCTTTGTCAAAGATCAAGTGACCATACGAGTTTGGGTTCATTTCTGGGTCTTCAATTCTATTCTACTGATCTATCTACCTGTCATTGTACCAATACCATGCAGTTTTAATCACTACTGCTCTGTAGTACAGCTTGGGGTCAGGGAGGCTGATTCCCCCAGAAGACCTTTTATTGTTGAGAATAGTTTTTGCTATCCTGGGTTTTTTGTTATTCCATATGAATTTGAGAATTGCTCTTTCTAAGTCTATGAAGAATTGAGTGGGGATTTTGATGGGGATTGCATTGAATCTATAGATTGCTTTCAGCCAGATGGCCATTTTAACTATAATAATCCTGCCAATCCATGAGCATGGAAGATCTTTCCATCTTCTGAGGTCTTCTTCGATTTCTTTCTTCAGAGACTTGAAGTTCTTGTCATACAGATCTTTCACTTGTTTGGTTAGAGTCACACCAAGATATTTTATATTGTTTGTGACAATTGTGAAGCATGTCATTTCCCTAATTTCTTTCTCAGCCTGTTTATCCTTCGAGTATAGGAAGGCTACAGATTCCCTTGAGTTAATTTTGTATTCGGCCACTTTGCTGAAGTTGTTTATCAGCTGTAGCAGATCTCTGGTGGAGTTTTTCGGGTCACTTAAGTATACCATCATATCATCTGCAAATAGTGCTATTTTGATTTCTTCCTTTCCAATTTGTATCCCTTTGACCTCCTTTTGTTGTCTAATTGCACTAGCTAGAACTTCAAGTACTATATTGAATAGATAGGGAGAGAGAAGGCACCCCTGTCTCGTCCCTTATTTTAGTGGGATTGTTTCAAGTTTCTCCCCATTTAGTTTGATGTTGGCCACTGTTTTTGCTGTATATTGCTTTTACTATGTTTAGGTATGCTCCTTGGATTCCTGATATTTTCAAGACTTTTATCATGAAGGGATGTTGAATTTTGTCAAATGCTTTTTCAGCATCTAATGAAATGACCATATGTTGTTTTTTTTTCCTTGAGCTTGTTTATGTAGTGGATTACATTGATAGATTTCTGGGTATTGAACCATCCCTGCATCCCTGGGATGAAGCCTACTTGATCGTGGTGAATGATCATTTTAATGTGTTCTTGGATTCGGTTTTCGAGAATTTTATTGAGTATTTTTGCATTGATATTCATAAGGAAATTGGTCTAAAGTTTTCTTTTATTGTTGGGTCTTTGTGAGGTTTTGGTATCAGTGTAACTATGGACTCATAGAATGAATTGGGTAGTGTTTCTTCTGTTTCTATTTTGTGGAATAGATTGAAAAGTATTGGTATTGGGTCTTCTTGGAAGGTCTGAAAGAATTCTGCAATGAACCCATCTGGTCCTGGGCTTTTTTCGGTTGGGAGACTTTTAATGATTGCTTCTATTTCTTTAGGGGTTATGGAACTGTTTAGATGGTTTATCTGATCCTGACTTAACTTTGGTATTTGGTATCTGTCTAAAAACTTGTCCATTTCATCCAGATTTTCCAATTTTGTTGCATATAGGCTTTTGTAGTAGGATCTGATGATTTTTTTAATTTCCTCAGAATCTGTTGTTATATCTCCCTTTTCATTTCTAATTTTGTTAATTTGCATACTGTCTCTGTGGCCTCTGGTTAGTCTGACTAAGGTTTTATCTATCTTGTTCATTTTCTCAAAGAACCAGCTCTTGGTTTTGTTGATTCCTTGTATAGTTCTTTTAGTTTCTACTTGGTTGATTTCAGTCCTTAATTTGATTATTTCCTGCCTTCTACTCCTCTTGGGTGTATTAGCTTCTTTTTGTTCTAGAGCTTTCAGGTGTACTGTTAAGCTGCTAGTGTATGCTTTCTCTAGTTTCTTTTTGGAGGCATTCAGAGCTATGAATTTTCCTCTTAACACTGCTTTCATTGTGTCCCATTAGTTTGGGTATGTTGTACTTTCATTTTCATTAAATTCTAGGAAGTCTTTGATTTCTTTCTTTATTTCTTCCTTGACCAAGTTATCACTGAGTAGAGCATTGTTCAGCTTCCATGTGTATGTGGGCTTTCTGTTGTTGTAGTTGCCATTGAAGACCAGCCTTAATCCATAGTGATCTGATAGGAGATATGGGATTATTTCAATCTTCTTATGTCTGTTGAGGTTTGTTTTGTGACTAATTATATGATCAGTTTTGGAGAAGGTACCATGAGGTGCTGAGAAGAAGGTATATTCTTTTGATTTAGGATGAAATGTTCTATAGATATCTGTTAAATCCATTTGGTTCATAACATCTGTTAGTTTCACTGTGTCTCTGTTTAGTTTGTGTTTCCAAGATCTGTCCATTGACGACCGTGGGGTGTTAAGTGCCCCACTATTATTGTGTGAGGTGCAATGTGTGCTTTGAGCTTTAGTAAAGTTTCTTTTATGAATGTGGGTGCCCTTGCATTCAGGGCATAGATGTTCAGAATTGAGAATTCTTCTTAGTAGATTTTTCCTTTGATGAGTATGAAGTGTCCTTCCTTATCTTTTTTGATGACTTTTGGTTGAAAGTCGATTTTATCCAATATTAGAATGGTTACTCCAGCCTGTTTCTTGGGACCATTTGCCTGGAAAATTGTTTTCCAGCCCTTTACTCTGAGGTAGTATTTGTCTTTAACACTGAGGTGCTTTTCCTGGATACAGCAAAATGCTGGGTCCTGTTTATGTATACAGTCTGTCAGTCTATGTCTTTTTATTGGGGAATTGAGTCCATTGATGTTAAGAGATATTAAGGAATAGTGATTACTGCTTCCTGTTATTTTCGGTGTTATTTTTATGTTTGTGTGACTACCTTCTTTTGAGTTTGTTGAAAGATTACTTTCTTGCTTTTTCTAAGGTGTAGTTTCCCTTCTTGAGTTGGCGTTTTCCATCTATTATCCTTTGTACAGCTGGGTTTGTGGAACCATACTGTGTAAATTTGGTTTTGTCGTAGAATATTTTGGTTTCACCCTCTATGATTATTGAGAGGTTTGCTGGGTATAGCAGCCTGGGCTGGCATTTGTGTTCTTTTAGAGTCTGTGTGAGATCTGCCCAGGATCTTCTAGCTTTCATAGTCTCTGGTGAAAAGTCTGGTGTAATTCTGATAGGTCTGCCTTTATATGTTACTTGCCCTTTTTTCCTTACTGCTTTTAATATTCTTTCCTTGTTTTGTGTATTTGGTGTTTTGACTATAATGTAACGGGAGGAATTTCTTTTCTGGTCCAATCTATTTGTAGTTCTGTAGGCTTCTTGTATATTTATATTCATCTCTTTCTTTGGGTTAGAGAAGTTTTCTTTTATAATTTTGTTGAAGATATTTACTGGTCCTTTAAGTTGGGAATCTTGATTCTATACCTATTAACCTCAGGTTCTGTCTTCTCATTGTATCCTGGATATCCTGGATGTTTTAGGTTAGGAGCTTTTTGCATTTTATGTTTTCTTTGACGGTTGTGTCAATGTTTTCTATGGTATCTTCTGCACCTGAGATTCTCTCTTCTATCTCTTGTATTCTATTGGTGATACTTTCATGTATGTCTCCTGATTTCTTTCCTAGGTTTTGTAACTTTAGGGTTGTCTCCCTTTGTGATTTCTTTATTGTTTCTATTTCTGTTTTTAATTCCTGGATGGTTTTGTTCATTTCCTTCACCTGTTTGATTGTGTTTTCCCCTAATTCTTTAAGGGATTTTTGTGTTTCCTCTTTAAGGGCTTCTAGTTGTTTACTTGTGTTCTCTTGTATTTCTTTAAGTGAGTTATTTATTTCCTTCTTCAAATCTATCATCATTATGAGATGTGATTTTAAATCTGAGTCTTCCTTTTCTGGTGTGTTGGGGTATTCAGGGCTTACTGTGGTGGGAGAGCTGGGTTCTGATGATGCCAAGTAGTCTTGGTTTCTGTTCCTTATGTTCTTTCCCTTGCCTTCGCCATCTGGTTATCTCTCATGTAAGCTGGTCTTACTATATCTGACTGTGGCTTGTCTTTCCTGCAAGCCTAGGTGTCAATACTCCTTGAAGACCAGTTCTCTCTGAGAGGAATTTGGGGTTGGAGAGCTGTGGTACAAGGTCAGCTCTGGAGTGCAGATAGAAACAAGAAGGATCTAATCCCCTGCTGTCCCTTGTTTCCTGTGTTCTGATGGCTCTACAAGGGTCCCTCTTGGTCCAGTGAATTTGAAAAGAAGTGGTGGTCTTGGCTGTGTTTAAAGGTGTGTCTGCACTCTTGGTATACCAGCTCTCTCCTGGCACTATTTGAGTATGGAGCCCTGTGTCACAGGATCTGCTCTCCAGCCACTGAAAAAACCAGAAGCCCACTCCTCAGTCCCTGTGACCTGGGTATTCTAGGTGGGTCCCTCTGAGCATACAGGCTTGCCCACACTCCTGGGAGGCTACTTTCTCCCAGAGCTATTTGGCTATGGAGCCCTGGTGGCCCAGGCAGAGGTCTCTCCCCACAGATGGAAACCGGAAGCTCCTCAGTGCCTTTTCATACTGACAACATGTCCATTTCTTTTCAGCTCTCCTCTCTTCAACTCTTCTTTCTTTGCTTTCCAGCAGCACAATGTCATCATCTCCCACAGATTTCTTTTTGTATGCTCAGTCTACAGTTACAATTCGTGCTAAAAAAAAAAAAAAAAAAAAAAAAACTCTTCCTTCCCCTACCTTTTGCCCTTCCCTCCCAACTTGAACAGCCCCAAATAACAATTCATGCCATTGTAGGCATGGAGATAAAGGCATGTGTGTTTCATGATGCCAGAATTAGAATGAAAGGACTAACCAGCTCCATTTCAAAAGGGATCCTGCAGAAGGAATTGACATAGGCAGGTGTGCAGGGAGTTCTGAGCTTGGTACCAGCTGTGTGACTTTGACAGTTCCATGATAGTTCTCTGTACTTCTGTGTTCCCATCTGTTTAAAACAAATACAGATATATTGAAATGCCAGTTACCTACTCATTCCACAGGACACTTAAAGATCAGTTTAGCCAACAGGATACATCCACCAAAATTATAATTGGTCTTGTAAATATCCTTGGAGAGGAGGAAGAGTCTTGATCATAGAAGTAGGTTGACAAACTGCTTCCATGATTCGAGTTTGGCTATGTTCTCACTCCATTCTCTCTCCACAAGTACTATAGTCTGGATGTTTATACGACCCTCAAAATTAGTATATTAAAACATTACCCCCATGTGTAACAGCAGTAACTAGCAAGGATTTTAGGAGGTGATGAGGAAGCAGAGGTAGAGCCTTAATGAATGGGATTAGTGTTGCTATAAAGGGGATCCAAGGAAACCTGTCTGTATATTCCTCCCTTTGAGGACACACTGATGAGAAATAGGCTCTCAGCAGACATCAAATGTGCTAGTTCCCCCAGACACATGAGAAATAGGGTATGTTATCTAATTGTCTGAATTCCAAACATTTTCCTGATGCCTTTAAAGTATATATCTCTAGGCCTGATTCTCTAATAAGCTCAGTTCTCATATATCTGATTGCATGTTTATTGTGTATCTCATACACACTTAAATGTTCCACAGATATTTCACATATAATTTATTCCAAATCACCTTCTCTCACTCCTTAATTCATGAGAAGTACCATTAGCTGTTGAATTCTCATAGTAAGAAACATGGAGCTTCCGATTTTCCTTATTCCCATCTCTATCTAGTCTACTGCTATAACGTAAGCCTCTGTCCTTTCCTCTCCATCCAAACTTTGTTCTTGAAGGCCATAATGTTTCACTTCTATTACTGCCGCAGTCTCCTAGTGGCTAATAAATCTTCAGTGTTCTTAATCACCCTTTGTACACTTGTCAGTGGGCTTTCCTGTACCAGCACTATGCCAGCCTTTATTACTGTAACTAAGTATCAACTAGTGCCAGGCACTGAGCTAGGGTCTCAATCTTATTTCACCCAAACGATAACCGATTGAGTTATATGCTATTAATATCACTATTTACAGAGGAGGGAGATAAATTTAGCAGCTAATTTCAACTCAATTGCAAGTCCACCAACTCCATAGGCTATGTCCTTCCCAATGCATTATACTGATTCCCTTTATCTATCAACACTTCTAAGATTCTTCATGGCAATTATGTGGTCTTCCTATTCTTTCTAAACTACATCTTTAAATTTATTTTTTGTTGTCGTTTTTTCGCTTTTGCTTTGGAGGTTTTGAGACAGGGTGCCACATGTAACTCTGGCTAGTATAGAACTCGATGTATGAAATAGGCTGGCCTTGAACTCACAGAGATCTACCTTCCTCTGTCTCCTGGGTACTGGTTTTAAAGGAGTAGCCCCTACATCCAGCTCTACATTGTTTTGAACACAGGCAACATAACTGCTGCTGTTCATTCATTCCTGCGTCTCCAGAACTATGTCCATATGTCCAGAATAGTGTCCGTTGTCTTTTGGGTCAATGCACAAGCACTAAATGAAAATATTGACTGACTTAAATCCATCAAAGAATATTCTCCAGGATTTCACATATCTCTGTCTTTCTTACTTCATGTTTTTACTAGGGTAATAGTTCACAAATTTTGGTCAACATAAGTTGTATTTTGTCTCTATAACCTGGGAGAAAAGTATCAGACTTGTTTTGCTGGTTCTTTCTCCATTTCTTTAATAATAGTCAAAAGATTATTTTCAAGTAGATGGATTTTCTTGCCTAGTAAAAGTTTAACTGAGTTCCAACATAACCAAGAAGGCAACTGAGATGACTTGAGTTCTAGTTACCACTAAGATGAAAGATTAAAGGGTGGATCAGTTCAAACTCAACCAATGTAAGAAGCTACTCAGAGAAAACCAGGCTAGCCAAATATTGTACATTTTAACCATAGAATTTGGCCACAAGACACCATTTTGTTTAATAATGTATGACATGCTCTTGGCACCTGAACTCTAATAAGGACTGTACAGGCACTTGGCAGCACACATTCTATCAAGGGGTTTTGACAGCTGGAAAGCAAACAAAAGGACAATTTAAATGTAATATCACATCTACTCAGGCTGTCACTCAAGTATCTACCAGCATTCTGACATCAAATCAATAGTATTATGATTCATTGAGGTTGGATCAATGACTTCACGAAGTCTCAGAGCAGCAGCAGCACAGTAGCAAACTTCATGTCTCCTGTCTATTATTACAAAGGATGCAATCACTGGCTCGAATCTCTGAGTGCCAAAGTCTTAGCATGCTTCTGCCTGAAAACTCTGGGAATCATGGCATATGCTAGGTCATATTCTCCCCCACCACTTCCTTCTGTCCTGTCTCTTCCTTCTTCAGGCACTAAATTTGGAAAACATTTCACCTATCTCTACATAAAAACCAGGATAACTCATCTTACAGAAGCCCTGTGAGGAACCATGACCGGAGTGAGTGCAAGATCCCAGAGAAAACACAATTTTGTTTTTCACTTTTTGAGACATGGTCTCATTTTCTAGCCTTGGCTTATCTGGAATTCCCTATGGAGATCATTCTGCCTCTAACTTCCAGAAATCTGCCAGTACTGGTTCCAGTTTGGGGACTCTCAAGTGTTTCTCAGTCCCATAAGTAGTTATGATTTCAATTTTTCTTGACCCTGTGACCAACCGATAGGGTTATCGTTTCAATTGATAGAAGACATTCCTGAAGCAGTCACTTGCCAGGCCTTTTCCCCATTCCCTTATGACCCCCAAAGTTTATACATTCATGTATCACTTTTCAGACATTTCTACAGTGGAATTTATTCTTTTGGGACCTCATAAGGACTATACAAATGTAATATCCCAAGAAAGCTAAATAAAGAGAAAGCACAATTTTCAAAGCCCCCCCCCCCGTACCCTGGAAAAAGGTACCCTGGAATCTAATAAAGTTGAAAAACATCTAGTCACAGGCCAGAGCAGCATTAGATGGGTGCCTCAGACAGGGGATCCATTGATTTCAAGGCTCAAATGAATTCCTCCCCTGTGCCAGAGCACCTATTGCACTCACCAACCTAGCCAAAGGCCTGCACATCAATGAGATGAGGATGAATTATTGAAAAGCTTCTGTATAAAACTCTGCACTCTGCCATTTCCTACAAATCAAATTATCGAGGGAGATATTTGATTGTAAACATATTTAGAAAATGATTTCATTGTTGTTAGGTTGATTTTGCTTGCTGTCTTCCCCCCTTTAAATTTCGTTTGCATTAAAGTGCTACAAAGTTAAAAAGGTCACACACACACACACACACATGCACACACGCACTCGTGCACACAAGCACACATGCACACCACTCCCAAACAGGAGCTTGCACGCTAGCTACAAAAGCAAATAAATTAAATCAGCAAAAATGAAAACCTATTATAAGCAATAGAACATCCTTTAAATTATGCCTAACATCCTTAAAACAGAATTGCCTCCTCCTTACCCAGGCCACTAACACACACTTTTCCTGAAAACAGATGGGGTGTTTGTTTGTTTGTTTGTTTGTTTTTTAACACGAAGAGACCTAATTTCTATTTATAGCTCCCAAACTGCAGACCTAACAGTGTTGAGCAGATTCCCCTGTTAGTGCAAGAAAGTTCTCAATTTCAGTCACTGCTCATCCTCAGAGACTACTATCTCCAGAGATGGAAGTGTGGCTCTTCCCTGCTGTATGTTCTACCCAGAGGCACAAAAACCCACTCAGCTAAGGCTGAGCAGCTTCTGTTTCTTGCTGCCTTGGGCAGAACAGTCATCAGAAAATGAGGCATCAGATGACCCAAAGGCCAAATTGCTTCTATTGAGAGACTTGCTTAATGGCATTCAACTGGGATGCCATTGCCTAAAGGAGCCTCTCAGCAATGCCTTTGGCTCTAAGCACTTAAAAGACAAAGAAAGGATGGGGACTTACCTACTGAGAAATTGGTGCCAAGGAAAAGAATCTAGTAGGAAGGATGAAGGGCACATTAATTCAGTAACCATTCTTTATTTTCAATTACATATTCGGTGCTTGCCATATAGCAGATACTGAACCTATCACAGAGCTATGAAATCCCATCATCAGATTTTCATAGCCCTCAGACTCAATGTCCCTTTTTAAGAATAATAGGAAAGCATGTATGAGTTGTTGCTGTATTCTGGAATTTGATCTATTGGAAGGCTCCGTGGGTAAAGTGCCTGCTGGGCAAGCAAGTGGACCTGACATCAGATCCCCAACACCAATACAAACCTGGGCACAGCGGCATGTTTCTATAATGCCAGAACGTGGGTGGGGGAGGGAGTGTGGGGTCTGTAGAGACAAACAGATCCCAGGGTCTTACTGTCCTGCTAGTCCAGCTGAAATAGCAAACCATAGGTTAAGTAACAGACTCAGTCTCACAAAGTAAAGTAGATTCCTGTGGAGGAGTTAACCTCTGGCTGGCCCATATACTTGCATACATACATATGTATGCCACACATACAAACAAGTCCACACTGAGAAATAAATACAAAATAAATAATTAAATTTTTAAATGACCCTTTACACAAACGAATTGTCATCTGCTTTGGTATGTACTTAATGACTCTGTCCAAAGAATTGAACCAAGTACAATGACCAATTAAAATTGGGATGAGACAGGGAAGAAAGGCAGGGGAAATTATGCTCTTTCCAAATCATGTGACTAAGATGCCAATGAGGATATCAGAAGACTAAAACAGACATGAAGCCCAGTATTCATTCATGAAGGTGTTTTAATTACAATTAAATATGACTACTTTATATATTAAGTGTGGTTATTAATTTTCCTTTTAAAAATAGTTCTCTCTGTGTGTGCACTCAATTCAGTACTGAGCAATAGTAGAAAGTAGAAATAATGGCTTATTTGATAATAACCATTAATTGAGGACCTATGATGTGTTAGGTTCTGGGCTAAGTAAGTATTTTTATAGCTTTTCAATTGAACTCTCACAAGAACACTTTGTCTCAAATGGTCTGGTACATAATAATTTACAGAGGTTATTTTATATACACAAAGTGCTATCATATAATAGCTAATAGCCAACAGTGCCTTATGTGAAACTTAAATGAACAACTTGCAGGTAAGTACAACCTTAGGAAACATTACTGTTTTGTATTGTTTATCCTAATTGTTTTCACATTCTTGGTAACTGTAACAAGTACCAGTACGTATTAAAGTTCCACAAGGGTCTGGAGAGATGATTCAATGGTTAAGAGTCCTTGCTGCTCTGGCAGATCAAAACTCAGTTCCCAGAATCCACATAGCACTTCATAACTTTCCAAAACTCCAATTCCAGGGTATCAGCCACCCCTTTCTGGTCACAAGGAACACTTGACATGTACACAATGCATGCAGGCAAAATATTTATACATACTAAATAAAATAACATCAATATTTAGGACTGGAGAGATGGCTCAGCAGTTAAGAGTTGCTGTTTTGTCAGAGGACTTGAGATCACTTCCCAGGACCTAGGTGGCAGCTCCTAAGTCGGTAACTTCAGTGCCAGGGGATCAAATGGCTTCTTCTGGCTTCCCTGGGCACTGCATGCACATATTGCACATGCAAACACACATGTAGACAAACAGTTACATGCACAAATAATACACACATAAAATAAAAATTAAATTTAAAAACATTTAAAAGGGGGAGCTGGAGAGATGGCTTAGTGATTAAAACCACTGGCTGCTCTTACAGAGGTCCTAGGTTCAATTCCCAGCATCCACATAGCAACTCGCAATAGTCTGTAACTGCAGCTCCAGGGGATCTGATATCCTCACAGTAATGGTCATAAAATAAAATTAGATAAAGAAAAAACATTAAAAGTATAAAACGGCATGATAATGACTTGTCATATATCATCTGTCTTATAACAGCACCCTGTGAGGTGTTACTGTCCCTATTTCACAAGGAGGAACTGTGAGGCCCCATAGGTAGTGAAAGGCAGAGTCAGCACTCAAAATCATCTGACTAGTTCCAGAGTTCTTCCCAGTACCTTTATTTCAAGGTCGCTAAGTTTTGACTTTCCATTCTGGTTGGAAAACCAATTCAACAAATGTTAAATATGTGATTGCAGACAACTTGTTTGCAAGTTGGTGATTATGAACAAGTCATTTAACAAGATGACGTTCTCAAGTATAATAGGGAGAATAACTAACCTATGAATATTAAATGGTGATTGTGATAAGCAAGTGAAATAAGTAAGAAACATGTTTGAATTGTATCCCAATCTTTAAAGGACATAAAAGTAGTAACACATGCTTTAGACAGTAAGATGCAGCTATTCCACTAATCCGATGTCTAAGCACTTCTCTCTGTATACTTCCCCTTGTAAATCCTTTAGTCCTAATGCCTTCAAACCCAAACCAAGGAAAAGGAGGAAGAGCAGAGGAGGAAAAAGAAGCTTGAAACCTTAACACTTTCTGTTCCCTCTGCCTGAAATGCTCTTCTAGAACCTTCCATACTCATTATGTTAATAACCACAAAGAGAACAGAATGACAGTGTCTCTCTTCCTATTCTTTATCATTTTAGTTTTTGTGATAGGTATCATTACTTGCAATTATCTCACTTTTACCTTGGTGAGTTGTTATTTGTTTGTTTGGTTAGTTGGTTGGTTTTATGTTTTTGTCTATTTGTACCCATCATAATGTATTTTCATCTTGATCAGTCACTTACCAGTCTGTTCACTACTGCATCCTCTGTTTCTTGAACAGGGCATGGAACATAGAAGATATGTAGTAAGATATGTTACCTTTGTAACAAGTATAATACAAGCACATGAAATGGAACCAAAAGTATTACATGGATTTGTGATATGAGTGGGTGTAATCACACAAACTCAAAATTCAAAGGAAGAAGCAATTAATATGAGGGGACTGTCAGATGGGCATGAAGTTAAGTTCCTCCTTGGGCAGTAATGAGCATTTGAATGAGTAAAGGACAGCCACCAAGGCAGACACTTGGCAACAGGGGAGGGTCAATATAGGGGTGAGTATGCTTTGGCCCAGAACAGTGGACAGCCTAGTCTTCTAAAGGCTGGTGGAATAAAACATAAAGTATAAAGCTGTGGGAGGAATATAGAGATACCTGAGTGGTAAGTTTGGCATTTAAGGAGACATTTTTCAGAGAATTAAACGTTTTTAAATAAGTGAAATAGGAGTTTGTGCTGCATTGTCTTATAGCAATATGACAAAAGCTAGAGTTATCTGAAACGAGGGAACTTCAATTGAGAAAATGTCTCCAAAAGATCCAGATGTCAGACATTTTCTTAATTACTGATTGATGGGAGAGAGCCCAGCAGACTGTGAGTGGTCCAATCCCTAGGCTTGTGTCCCTGGGTTCTATAAGAAAGCAGACTGAGCAAGCCATGTGGAGCAAGTCATGGGTAACAGGCCAGTAATCAGCACCTCTCCATGGCCTCTGCATCAGGTCCTGCCTCCAGGTTGTTGCCCTGTTTGACTTCCTGCCTGGACTACTTTCAATCATGGACTGTGATGTGGAAATGTAAGCCAAGTAAACCCTTTCCTCCCCAACATGCTTTTTGGTCATGGTGTTCCATCACAACAATAGAAGCAATAAGTAAGACAGAGTTGTCAGGGAAACAAGCCATCATTTTATTTTCTTTAAGATCATTATCATTGGCATATGAAAGTCTAGAAAAAGCATAATAGGTAAAGAGAAGAGCAAATATTTAGAACCCAGACCTTTATTTGGTAACAGTATGGAATCTGACAGTGAGGAGCTCCCTTCTCCTCTCTTTCACGTATACTCTCAAATATACTACAGCTTAAATCCGGTCTCAAATTCCTCCACTATATCAAAAACTCATTTATATAAGCTCTTCTCAAAACAATTCTACATGCAATAATTAATTTCTTTCTTTCTTTTTTTATTTTGTATAGCTAAGATTACTGAATGGGTCTTTAGATAGCCCTGTCTTGGTAGTGTTTTCAATAGGCACTAATCTTGCCTGAGACAGTTTGGTGGCTGTAAATAAATCATGGAGAAAATTTAAAGCAGGTTGTATGGGAGTGATTGGGTTTTTTCCTTTTCGTCTTCAATTGTCTCTGATGAAGCTTATGTGAAAATAATTGTCCCGTTAACTGAACACCACTTTGTAATTGCAAAAAATCCATGCACTTGTTTTGTTGACATTCTGGGTGTTTCTATGTAAATATATGTTTTTAATTAAACAAAAAAAACTACATGATAAGGATTATCTTCACAACATAGATGAAGAAAGTGAAGTAACTTGCCTAAATATACAAGATTCATCCAGAGAAAGGAATTATTAGACAGAAAATCCCCTCTCTTCTGCATAATCTCCTCTTACAGTTAACTTCATGCAGATTTAGTAACTAAAACTTATGTTGCTGCTGACCAACTCCCCTATCAGGAAGACTAGACCCAGAGAATTTCTTGCCACTGTTAATTTTTCAAGCTTACAAGCATGCTCATGTACAGAAGTTCTCCTACTTTCATTTAAATTGGCCAGCAAAACAAGTTCACAAAATAATGGCTGATCCACTTTAGAACTCTTGAAATATGCCATTCAACAAACCACGGCCAAGACATACTGCCTTTGCACCTTCTATGAAACAGCTAGTTAGCCATGCGTTTCTGCAGAATACCGGGTCCTTTTCCAGAATAAAGTGCAAGTTAGCAACATTGCCAAATGTGGAAGAATCAAAGTCTTTCCCTACAGATGCTGCTAATTGTGATCAGCCAAAAATTGTAGTGAACTATACAGGTGTCACCAGAAAAGTCAGAAATGAGGTCTGTAAATTTGAGGGCTATGGAAGTGCCAGAAATAATAATAGAATCTTCTCGGGTAAATTGCTGGAAGTGTAGAGGAGCTGTAAGTCTGGTGAGTAAAAGCATGTGTGTTAAAGCTTTAGAGATAGGTACTTCTTCAGCAGGGTCAGTACATGAAACAAATGAGAGAAGATGCACTGAATGCCATCTTCACTGTAAATGATTTCTGCCAGTTGGTTATTGTTTATACAACAAGATCAATTTTTGGTCCAGATGGTAGAAACACTAACACACTGCACTTCAACCATTGACACGATATTGGGTATAGGAGTCATTCAACTATAGGTGTGCTTAACTGTTGAACTGATAAAAACACTGAATCTTAGCCAAAAGGCCAACCAGTGATAACATAACTGCTGTAACACAGGTAAGGTCAGTACTTTTCATTCAGAACACATGGACTTCGTTTGTCGGCTTTCTATAAGAGGTCAATGGAACATAGTATTCCTCTCATAACACTTTATTTTTAGAAAACTCTGGGGAAACATAGCTATTCCAGGGTATGGGTGATTTCAGGGCTCATGAAAAAAAAAAAAAAACAGAGGCAGATGAATTAGGCTTACAGTGTAATAGAACATGCTTCAGCTCTTCATTGGACCATTCCCCAGGTGACTTCTCTAGTTTCTACAAAATGAATTAGGCCACTTAATTAGTGCTCCAGTTGCCTCTTAAGCCTTTAAAAGATCAGCAAAAATATAACTGGTAATGTGCAAGATATGCACTGAATTAAAAAGGGAAAACTTGAAGAAAGTTGCTATACATAGCCCCAAAACTAGATTCTCTCTACTTGGTAACTTTATCTCATTTATGTTTGCATCTACCACAGGGATGGGCATAGTACCTGCCCCGTGAAAAGGTATTTAACTTTCTTATAACCAAATTGAAAAGAATTAACAGAACGATCATTTGTAAAAATATTTAACTGAGCATGTTACATCCTCACTATTCTTGGGGCATCAAGTCATTGAACTCATGTGGCTCTTAATTTGAAAACTAAAGCTACCCAAGGTTTCCTTTTGGGAAGCCCCACTTTTGGATAGCATAATAATAGTAGTAGTAGTAGTAGTAGTAATAATAATAATAATAATAATAATAATAATAATAATAATAATGATGATGATGATGAAGCTTGAAGGATTTCATTAGCATTTAAAAGAAAACCACAGGTCAAGAAAACTGTAAACCTTAGCAGTTGCTGGGAGGAGAAAGATGGAGAAGAGAAAGCCATGCCTTTTGAGTTCACCATGGAGATTTGGATGAGTGAAAAAGCCCAAAGAAATTGCACTTGGGCTATGGCCAGTATCCAAAAACAGAGACAGAAAAGAGGAAAAAGGAAAAATCAGGTCTTTCTGGGCAGAGCTAACCAACCCTCAAGGTAGCTCCACAGCAACCGTAAAGAGCATGGCGTCTGTGAAGGAAAAGTAGATTATCTCATTAAGTAGCTAAGTATACCTCCCATCTGTGCTGTATGGCATTAGAGGACTCCACCTTCCTGAGTCGTAGGCACTCAGCCAGGTGACTGTCATGCTCAACTGGATTAACTCCTTTATGTTTTGGGTAGCTTGCAATTCCAAATTTCCACCTAGGCCCAAAGTAGATTATATTTTCTTAACCAGAAGGAAGTGGCTTTCCCTTAACTGGCCTTAACAGGGCTTTCATCAAGGCTACTGTAACAACAAGACTATTTGGTGTTTGTTTGTTTGTTTGTTTACAAATACAAATTCTTTTTTAAAATTGTATCCTTAACTTACCTGGGCCTATTGGGACCCACAGAGACTAGACCACCAACCAGGGAGCGTGCAGGGACAGAACCTAGGCTGCCTGCACATTTGCAGCAAATGTGCAGCTTGGTCTTTATGTGGGTCCCCTAACAAGTAGAGCAAGGGCTGTCTTGGTCTCTGTTCCCTGCCATTGGATACCCTTCCTATACATGGACTGCCCACTTGGGCTTCAGTGGGAGAAAATGTGCCTACTCCTGCTAGGACTAGATGTCCTAGTGTGGTGTGGTACCCAAGGGCAACTCCCCTTCTCCACAGAGGGGGCAATTGAGTGGGGGACTTGTAGGGGTAGGACTGGGAGGAGAAGAGGGAGGGGATTGTAATGTGGATGTAAAGTGAATAAAATAATTAATTATTGAAGAGAGGAAGCAATATGTTCATCTTTTGGTCAATAACTGACTGACTCATTTTCAATGACAAAACCTTGATGCTATACATCATCATGTGGCCTCTAACATTGTTCAAGTAAATTTTCTACCCTTGAAGTAGTTTTATGAATTTGATCATACTAGCAAACTATTCTGATTTAGAAAATACCAATAGGGGTTAGTGATGGCTCAGTGCTTAAGAGCACTAGCTACTCTTCCAGAGAGGTCCTGAGTTCAATTCCCAGCAAGCACATGGTGGCTCACAACCATCTGTAATGGGATCAGATGCCCTCTTTTGTCATGCAAACATACACGCAAAGCAATCATATACATAAAATACATACACAAATAAATCTTATTTTTTTAAAAAAAGAGGAAAACAAATGCAAATAACAAAAGCCAGGAGATATATCTCATGCCTCCTCAGTAATCATAACTATAATTCCTGATTTATAGTTGAGGACTTTCAGAAAAATATTTGCTACCCACAAACTTTTCCTAGAAACAAGTATTTTTTTATTTTAGAATTATTATATGTGTATGATCTTTTGCCTGCATATCTGTCTGTATACCACATTCCCATGGAAACTAGAAGATGGCTTCATATCCCATGGAACTGGAATTATAGGCCATTGTTAGCCACAACGTGGGTGCTAAGAATCAAATTCGGGCCCTCTGGAAGAGAGCAAGTGCTCTTTTCCCTTCAAAATATAACTATTTCTCTAACTTTATTTACTTTTTTACTTTATGAGTTTTCTCTTTTATTAAAAATACCTTTTACTCTTATAGCACATTCTGATTATCATTTCCCTCTTTCTACTCCTCCCAATTCCTACCCACCTCCCCTACCATATGAATCCACTCCCTTTTTGTCTCTCAATAGAAAACAAACAGGCTTCTAAGGGATAATAATAAAATAAAATACACTATAATCAGATAAAGTAAGATAAAACAAATGGTGACATTGGGACTGGACAAAACAAACAGAAGCAAAAGAGCCCAAGAGAAGGCACATGAATCAGAGATCCATTTGTTTACACACTTGGGAATCCCATAAGGACACCAAACTGGAAACCATTATACACACACACACACACACACACACACACACACACACACACACAGGACATGCAGATGAATTCATATGAGCTTTGGTCATGTTGATTTTAGAGGGGTTTTTTTTTCATGGTATCCACCTTCCCCTCTGATTGTTACCCTCTTTCTGCCTCCACGTCCACAGGGTTCCTTGCACCTTGAGGAAAGGGATTTACTGGAGACATCCTGTTTAGTACTAAGTGTTCCAAGGTCTCACTTGCTGTGTAATGTCTGGCTGTGGATCTCTGTATCTGTTCCCATCTGCTGCAGGAGGAAGCTTCTCTGATGATGAATGAGCAAGACACTGATCTATGAGTATAGCAGAATGTGGTTAGGAGTCATTTTATTGCTACTTTTCTAATTTCTAGATCAGCAGTATTTGAATTTATCCTAGATCCCCAGTCTATCTAGTATCAGGCTCTTGGCCATCCTAACAGTTTTGGCTGTGGGTTCAATCTCATACAGTGGCCCTTAAATCAAATCAGATCTTGATTGGTTACTCCCATAAGCTTTGTGCCACTATTACACCAGCATATCAAGGGGTATATAGCTGGGTTTTTGTTTACCTTTCCTTTGGTAGCATTCAGAGTACCTTCCAGTACCATAAACTGAGGCTCTAGGTAGGCAACAGCTGGCCTTCTCTATGTTCAATGAACTGTATAGGTGTTGTCTTCAGCAATAGAACTGGCAGCAAGTGCTCTTAACCACTGAGCCATCTCTCCAGCCCAGAAATATGTTTCTTAATAAAATAAATTTACATATCTAGATACAGTAGAAAAATACAAAGTAATTATTCTCTAAAATTGGACCAATGTTTTATGAAGGAATACAGAATTCTGGCTATCATTTGTACATGGCTTGAACATGTCCTCTAAGCATTTGTACTTTGAAAGCTTAGCACCCATCTTGGTAAAGTGAGAGGTGGAACTTTTTGTTCTTTTCATTTTATTTTACTTGTTCACTTTACATATTGCTCACTGACCCTTCCCAATCAGCCCTGCCTGGACCTGTCCCCTATCCCCCATCCCCTTTTGCTCTGAGTAGGTGGGACTCCCTCTGGGTTTCCCCCTACCCTGGCATTTCAAGTCTCTGTGAGGCTAGGCACTTCCTCTCCCATTGAGGCCAGACAAGACAGCCCAGCTAGAACTTATCCCATGTATAGGCAACAGCTTTTGGGATAGCCCCTGTCCAGTTGTTCTGGACACATATGTAGGCCAAACTGCACATCTGCTACATATGTACAGGGTAGCCTAGGTCCAGCCCATGTATGATCCAAGGGTCCAGGTTAGTTGATTCTTCTGGTCTTTCTGTGGCGTTCCTATCCCCTTCTGGGAGCCCTAAATCCTTCCTCCTATTCTTCCTTAAGAATCACCAAACTCCATTCACTGTTTGGCTGTGGGTGTCTGCATCTGGGTGAGTCAGCTGCTGGGTGGAGCCTCTCAGAGGACAGCCATGCTAGACTCCTGTCTGCAAGCATATCATTAATAGTGTCAAGGATTGGTGCTTGCCCATGGGATGGGTCTCAAGTTATTGGTTGGCCATTCCCTCAGTCTCTGCTCCATCCCCTATCTCTGTACTTCTTATAGACAGGATAAATTCAGGGTCGAAGGGTCTGTGGGTGAGTGGGTGTTCACATCACTCCATTGAGGTTCCTGCCTGGCTACAGGAGTTAGTCTCTTCAGGTTCCATATTGATTCTTGGGTGCCTCTTTCATCCCAGGTCTCTGTCTCTTCCTGGAGATGCTCCCTACCTTCCCACCCCCATCAGTTGCTTATCTCTATTCATTCTTATGGCCATCTGGCCACCCCTCCTGTTCCTCCCCACGTCTGATCCTGAAGTCCCCCATTACCCTCTCCTGATCCTGAAGTTCCCCCACTACCCTTTCCATCTCCTCTCTCACCCAGTTCCCTCCCACTATCTGCTTTTTATGACTGTTTTATTCCCTCTTCTAAGTGAGATTTAAGTATCCTCTCTTGTGCCTTCCTTCTTGTTTAGCTTCTTTGGGTCTGAGTGTAGCATGGGTATCTAGTACTTTATGGTTAATATCCACTTATAAGTGAGTACATACCAGGCTAATATCCACTTATAAGTGAGTACATACCATGCATGTCCTTTTGGGACTGGGTTAAAGAGGTGAAAATTTAAAAATCTGAGCCTACTAAGATTTGGCTGAGTCCTTGGGAATGCACTTAGGATGTAGGTTCCTCGGGGCTTCGAATCAGTTCTCAAGAAAGCAAGTTAGTATAAAAGATGCCTTACCTTCTCTTTGGCCCCTATCTATCTCACTCTCTCCCAGAGACCCTCCACATAGCTAAAACAAGACCAGATCCAGGTTCGTAGATGTATAGAACTAAGAGCTCAATAAACCTCTCTTGTTCAGAAGTTACCTAGGCTCTGGTAATTTGTTATAGTAAAAGTAATTTGAATAATGACATAAAGAAGACTGTTTGGTATAATTGGATGTTGTTGTGGCTATTAACCATGAACTTCCTTCACACTGCACTTGTAGAAATAGAGAAAATTGAACAGAATACAGAAAGAAAAAGTTAAGTCTACTAATTCAGGCTTTCTTATGAATTTTTCTTATTGTAAAATAATATATAGTACTTGAAGAAATCAATATACAGACATCTTTAATTGGAAAGCAACTTCTCTCCACAGTCTAAAGATTATACTTTAGATTACAACCAGTATGCCCCACCCCTAATAGGAGCCACTACTAGTAATTTCTTTGATACCCTTCCTATATAATAATAGTTATATTTGACTCAAGTAAATGATATCAAATTAAGTGATTACAGCTTGGTTTTCCAGCTTAATATTTGTTAGATAATTTTATCTCTTTCTGAAGTAGAGGTAAATACAGATATTCATTGTTTGTAGTAGCTATACAATAGAGCATAATCTAGGTTACCATAAATAATACCTGGCACTCTGTTCATGAGTTTTTTATTGTTCTAGCTTTTGCTATTACAAATAATCCTCTTTGTATCCATATCTTCAGGTAGACGTTAGAATTCTCACATGAAAGAAAAGATGTGGGGATGTGAAATGATGCAATCCCTTTTGCAAACAAAAGGTTAATCATGAAATGGGTTCTCAAATGATCTAGCAATGTTAAGTACAAACTGTAACACTGAAAACTTATTGTGGATGGGGGGACCCTTACATGCAAATATTCATACCAGCATTATTTATGCAAGCCAGAAGGTGGAAGCCACCAAAATGCCTTTCAACTAATACTGGATAAGTAAAATATGGGTCACACATAGACACAGCTTTACTATGCATACTGTGAAATATGCCTCAACCATGAAGAGGAACAGCTGCTGAAAGCCATTCTACATGTAAGAATTGATAAAGCTTGAATACATAATTAACAAAAGCTCACATATTGTATAATCTTATTTATAATATATCCACAATAGAGAAATCGATACATATAGAAAATTGATTTGGAGTTATTAGAAGCTGGGAGAAAGGTGGGATAAGGTTTATCTTTAGGACTTCAAAAATGACATAAGCCTGTCAATATACAAAAAAAAAAAAAACTACTTGAATACTTTAAATGAGTGAATTTTATGGTGTGTGAATTATATCTAAACAAAGCAGTTTCTTAAACTGATAATATGAAGCTTTTCAAAGAAGAACCAGTGTAGAATGTATGCTTTTATTTTATTTGAGGATATTCCCCCCATACACCCCAGGAAAAAAAAATGTTTTTATCTAATTTCTCCCACCAGACAGTTAAAATGCTTCTACTCATTTTCTAAAGGAAATGACTGTGTTTAAATTTGAAGAGAAAAAAATTAAATCAAAGATTAGCTTTCAGAAACAAGCTTGAATATCTTTTTAATAGTTTCTGTGCTGCTGTTGTTTTTTTTTTTTCTAATTACAAAAGCAGCACATATTCACTGTATGAAATTTGGAAAATTTGGAAAACACATAAAAACCCAGAGAGAAGAAAGTAAAGATTATCTGCCTCCTTGCCACCCAGGTTTATACGGTTTTCTGTGTGACCACTTTCCAATCTGGGGATAGTTACATGCTTCCAAATTTTTATCTCTACAATTGTTTGTGTAAATAAGTCTTTTGTGTGTCCTCAATTATGCCCTTAAGGTAAATAACTAAAGGTGAAAATTCTGGGATAAAAAATATATATCCTCAAACTGTCTTTCAGAAAGCTTATGACAATGTGTAACTCCACCATAAGGCAGGTTTTGTTTCTATTTCAACCTGGTGAAAAGTGACTATGATGACTGGCTTTTAATTTTTTAGGCCTTGTTAATGTGAAGGGCATTAATTAAACACATGAGTTAAATGATGTCTGTTGGACAGCTTTATTCAGTTTTTGGTCTTTTGCTGTGTGTAAATGCTCTGCTTATCTCTTTGTCATTTTATTAATCTGTGAGAACTCCAATAGACTAATAAAATGACAATATCATCATTTTTTATTCTATATGCTCACATTTTAAATGCCATCTCCACACATACAGCACCATTGTGATTCTATGGAGTCTTTATGTCTTCCTCCGGGCAAAAATTCTCCAAAATTTAAAGGTGGGGGAAAGGACAGAAGTATGTCTTTTCCTTTCTTTCCACCACATACTAGAAGATATAAGGAACCCACAAATGATCTTAAAAATAAATGGACCACGTTATTAGAGAAATAATTCAGTCTCCCTTATGGGTTCATTAATGGCCGCTATAAACACCTTTGTCCCATGTCTCTCTGCGCATCTAATGCTTGTTCTAAATCAATAGCTCTGGAAGCTAAGGAACTGCGCAAACCCTCTCTTTCCACCAACAACTCAAACCAATGCTTTCCTCATTGTTCCAGGCTCTTTAGTAATTGTACTTACAGAGTAAACTCCTGAGTATCTGATCACCACATCTAATTACATGGAAGAGAATATTTTCACTGAAATGTTTATAAATAGTGAAATTAACTGAGATGCCATTTTCTTGACAACCTGGTAATGTGGATCTGACCATGTTTCTGGAACCTGAAACATATCTGTGAGAGGAAGATTTTCTCCTTCTTACTACACAAAGCACTTGGGAGACCCACTGAATATGTCCATGCTGAACCATGCAGTAACATGAGGTAGGGAGTGACTCAGGTCACTGTTATTGATTTAGGGCTGCTTGAAGGTCCTAGGGTTCATGTATTATGTATGATCTATTAT
This sequence comes from Rhynchomys soricoides, assembly GCA_019843965.1. NCBI lineage: Eukaryota > Metazoa > Chordata > Mammalia > Rodentia > Muridae > Rhynchomys > Rhynchomys soricoides. Next base: position 9,994,351 of record JADRCH010007713.1, read on the forward strand.
AGCATGAATTTTTTCCCCCCTTCATCCTTGCATTGAAGTTCCTATACACTAACAATTCACATACTAACCCCCCAATGTAATGCTTTTGAAAATGGCGCTTCAGGGGTATTTAAATTCAGATGAGGTTGCAAGGTTGTGGTCATATTTGTGCTCTTATTGGAAAATGAAATAGACACTAGGACTATTTCTTTACTTTGTGAAGACATTCTGAAACAGTGGTCAAATACATGCCAAGAAGAAATCCTCAGCATGAATCACATAGGGGAGCACTTTAGTTCACCCTTTCCAGTTTCTAGAACTATGTAAAAATAAACTTCACTTGGACAAGTCAACCTGTCTTATTATTTTACTGTGGCAACTTGAGCTTACTAACACACAACCAACGATTCAGTCATTATGAGTTTATACCAAATGTCCTATGTGCAAGCAACCACATGGAGGAAAAGTTATCTGTCAATGAATCGAAAGAGCCAATGAAGCATATCTGACACCTTTCACAGGGACAGCAGTAGATAAGGCATAGGCAAAAACGAGAACAATTTTTACAGAGTACTCGATGTGGCTATATGAATTGGATCTCAACACAAAACAGACTCAATCAGCTCATAATCCGCTTCAAGATAGGCACTGAAAAGGAATAGCTGCCAATATATTTGCAATGTTGGTTCAACAATGCTGCTGAATAAGAGATAGTCATTTTCTAGTAGCTAATAATATGGCTGGCTTTGTGTTCTTTTGACCTAGATAAGATTCATCTTCACTCACTGAGTCAAAGACAAGATCAAATACTGAGATTTCTTCAACAACTTCATAACAGAGCTTTTAAATAACTCTCTTGGCCAGAAAAGTTCTAAAGACTTTCAAATATGCCTGTCCAACCTGTGTCTTGTGGACTGCATGTATCTCTGAGTAGTTATGAACATGGCCCAATACATTTTTAGACCACAACATCATATTACAGTGTCAGAAGGTTAGAAAGCTCTGTGAGTTACATGTTGAAGCTAGCTAATGTTTTGGATCACCCATCAGGGTAGCTATCATCATCTTCACTTTATAGATAAGGAAACAAAAGCTTAGCAAAGAGGCAAAACCAAGACTTGAATTCAAATTTGAGAAACTAAAAAATTCATGTTCTAATTCATATTTGGGAGACATTTGTGCGTTGGTAAAATGCTCGAGCAAAAGACAATTGTTGCTCTTCTATTTCTGCTTTTTTGCTAAACCATATGTGTTCTTGTAATGGTTGATCTTCATTATCAACTTAGCTAAGAGTTAGAAGCACTTAGGAGAACGTTGAGACTTGCCAATGGGTATGGCAATGAGGATATTTCTGTAAAGTATTATCTAAGGGGGAAAGACCTGTTACAAATGGAGATAATGCAGTAATGCAGGCTTGGGACCCCACAGAATAAAAAAGAAAAATGAAGCAATGCTAACAAGGGGTGGGCACACCCTTTCTTTGCTTGCTGGCCTACTGTGACATGAACTGCTCTGTTCTACCACACCACACCTTCCCTGACATGATGGAGAAATCCATCCAAGAACATGAGCCAAAATGAATCCTTGCCCTTAAGTTTTCTATACTAGATATTTGGGCTATGGTAACAAAATGCTAATAAAGTTCTTTTGAGAATCATTGAACTGTGTATGTGGAAAACTTCTCAAGAGACTTAAAATGGTTAGGAAAATGAGTTTTGAAATCAGATGAACTTGGACTCATTCACTAACTCTGCCATGCATAAGCTCTGTGAATTTCAGCAAGTCCCTTAAGAGCCCTGAGCTTCAGTTTCTTCATCTCTAGAAATCTATTGGAAATAATGATCCCTACTTCTTAGGGCCTCTGAGTGTATGAATTTTGTAAAGGGCTAATGACAGTGCCCGGCACCTCCCAAGCACTCAACAAATAACACATACTGTGGGAGCTGGAGAGAAGGGCTTTGTGGAGATTCCAGTGTTAAAGTCCAGTTCAACGTTATGAATACCAAGAAAAATACAGAGACTCCAGCCCAGCAAGTGTACTACCAGCAAACAAGGAAAGCCTCCTCTTGAGAAAAGGAGCCAGGCAGCAATCACCCGTAGAGAAAGACTCAACAAATGACAGCTGTAGTGCCACACTGACCTGACCAACAGCTCAGTCTATGGGCTGATGGGAATTGGACTGAAGAGGGAACAGGGTGGGTTGCTACTAGACAGTAGCTCAGTCTTCACTGTCATACCTAAGAAGGCTCCTCTTTAAAACCAGGGAACAAAGCTATCCTCATCTTCAGACTGTTTATCTTATTCGCCAGAAGTTTGTTTATATTAAGCCTTAGGGAACTCAAAGGGTAAGACATCGTATTCTCATCTTCAGAGGATGAAAACAAAATAAGGAAAATATGCTTATGTATTCAGAGGCAAAAATTCTAATTAATTCATTAAGCCAAGGTTCAGTTTATTTTGAGACATTAACTGAACTTCCCTGAATACAATTTTCTGTGAAATCAGGGACAGTAAAGGTTGCTACAAAGAACAAATAAAAATGTTGCATGTGAAAGTGCTTTGCAAACTGCAAGCAATATACAACTGTGGCTATGCTAATAAAGACAAACATATGCAAAGGGAAACACTACGACTCAAAGTTGAAGCTGGGATGTTTGAAAACACTAATGCTGAATTATAAATGGTGAATCATCCTCACGTTGTTGTTGTTTTGACTTTCAAGGTTTTAAGAAAAGCAGAGATAACTTGAAGTAAGTGAAGAAGTCAGTGGAGATTCGCGGGGAAATTTTTAAGAAAGCTTGAGGGCAGTTTTCAGGTCTGTAGATGGCAGTAGTTCTTCAAAATATTTCATTCCTCTATAAATTACAAGGTTTTCCTTTTCCTTCACTTGAGTTGGGGGGAGAATAAAGAACTCCAGAGATGGTGTGCTCCTCAGGATCCGAAAGAAGTGTAAAGTGTGTGCAGGTATTTTTTTTTTTTAGCCTAAAAGTATGAACCCCAACATCCAACTCATGAACAACTCTCCCTCTGCCTTCCCTGGATCCCCAGCTGAGCCCAGGCAGCCAGAGATGCATTGACACCATGTGGCCACTAGGGGCCCTCTTAGTGTCCTCTAACTTTATGTAAACAAGTGGGAGCAGGGCAATTTTTCTCCTCGCCTTTTCTGAGAATGGCAAAAATACTTCAAAAGCGACCTCCCAGAGAAGTAAAGGAAAAACAATCTCGAAATAAGCAAAAGCGAGTCGAGAGCAGAAACTCCAATGAGTTCTGACAGCATTAATGGTATTTCTCTACTTTCATTAACTCTAATTATATAACTTGGCAGTTACCTACTGAAATTTACATGAGCATGTTCTCCAGCCAAGAAATTCCATTTTTAAGTTTCTACCCAGAGCAATTCTTGCTCATGAGCTTAACTGGGCATTTGTAAGAATCCTCACTACACTACTGTTTGTAACCGCAGAAGGAGAGTTGGAGGCACAAATAGAGGAGCAGAGCATAAAAATTAGAACGTTGACATTATTTGGTTCATGCAAACAATGGAATACTGTGCAGGTGTGTAAGACGAGATAGGTCTGTTTATAGTAACACCAACAGAAAGTGCTTTGACACATATTGTTCAATGTATAAAAAAAGTTTTAAAACGACGCATAATATCAGATGTTATTTATGTAAAAAATACAACATCCAACAATATACTTCTGTTTATAGATGGGTATAGAGTAAAACTCATATAAAATTTTAAGACGCTGCACATCAAACGGGTGGTGGAAGGTACATTAAAGAGAATCTTTGCTTTTTTCTTATTGTGTGATTTTAAATGAGAATATATTTTATATGCTTGTGATTTCACTTTCAATTTAATAATACCTGTAAATTCCAGCCGCAGACCAGAAACTCAAGGTAGGGTGGGACTGGCACTCTAACAGCTCAAGGACATCTTCTGTGCAGCTCTAGTGGGTGCATGCTATCTACTCTGGTAAAAAGTGCATCCTACTTTAGACTGTAGCCATCCTAGGTTCCTTTAATAGTCTGGTTAAAATTTCTCTCTGCCACTGGTAGAGTGGTTCTCAACCATCCTAATGCTGCAACCTTTAACACAGTTCTGAATACTGTGGTGACCCCCAACCACAAATTTATTTTATTGCTACTTCATAACTATAATTTTGCTACTGTTGTACATTGTAATGTAAATATTTCTGGAGATTGAGGTCTTTCAAAGGAGCCATCACCCACAGGTTGAGAAATGCTGCACTAGCAGAATCATTTCATTTATTAAAATCCATCAGGGATTGGTTTTGCTCCTCTGTGTACCACAGCACTTTCTTTTTCTCTGTACAGTGATACATGGCTGGGACCTAATGCTCTTATTTAACAGTAGAAAAACAAAATTCGTTGTCACCACTTAAAGAATTGAGTATAAACTACCTTGTATACATTAAAAAGATGAATGCATTTACAGGTGTAAATGAAAATGTGCTTAGCTCAAGGCATGTAACAACTAATGTTGGGCAGGAAGGAAAACATCAGCATGGGAGCTGGGTCCTAAGGCTTGGATTTCCCCACCCAGGTTGGCAAAACAGTGGTGACAACTAGTTTGCAAACCTTTGCTTGCCTCAAAAGATCCTGAAATGGTCAGCTCTGACATTAACAGCCTGCACAGATCCCCTCACAAGGCTCACACAAACCCTCCAGGCTGTGGGTTTGTTTCTCTTGCATAGCATGTTTTTCTCAGCCAATAAGTCACCAAGCCACATTGACTGAGTGTGGCTTAAACCAAGATAGATATGTACAGGGTATTAAACATATACCAGCAAAACAGTTAACAGGAATTCAAGGTCAAAAATCAACAACTTTTACAATCTATAATTGATATCAGACGTAAGCTTCAAGGACAAGCTTACTTTCAAAAGCTCATTTCAGTTTTGTGATGCTAGCCTGACTACGTAAATTTGCTAGGGAAAATTGTTACTTCAGAATCTGGCCATGGAGTAGATGCCTGATGTCTGCTCAATCCATCTGGAAGCACTTGCAGAGGACAATGCAGAGGTCCAACTCATCATACTTCTGGTTGCTGATGCATATTTTCTGAAAGGTGGATATCAAGGTCAGAAGAAAACAATCTACTGCATACTTTTGCTTAGGGAACAATGATCATGGGCTTCACCATGTTAGGTGCCAGAACTATGATCTCCTTTTGCATACTGTCAGTAATTCTTGGTGCATACTAATGCTACCAACCAGAACTGAGTTGGTTTATAAGTCTTTGTTGATGTACACATCACACTTCATCATGGAACTGAGCATAATCTATGGATATCACAAAACTCCATAGCCAGAAAGGAAAGCTGGAAGTATATTCTGGACACAGGAACTTCTTGCTCTTCAACACTAGTAACCACCTACCCATCAAGCAGCTTATAGCTCTTCACGAAGTTAAACAAGGACGAAGCCATGGTCATTCCTTACTCCAAGTTCTGGGCAACCTAGAACAGCTTTTCCCTACTCAGCAATGTTGATCAAGTTGTACTATACCCTTATCAGGATCTTCTGATGTAGTTTGTTACCTCTCAGCCAGCCAGGTCCAGGCACAAGACGGAGTAAATAAGGAAGGGAGCAACCCTGGTGAATCAGCACTCTATGAAAGACTCCATTGCTAAAGTCCATGACAGTGCTAATGGTGCACACAGAGGCATATGGCAACAACATGGCCTGAATATACAGGATGCTGAAGGTCTCAAACACAATCTCCATCTTCTTCTCTCTGTTAGCCTTTGGGTTCTGGTGTGGATGCAGGGTGCTCATTCAGCATTAGGTGTCCCTTGCAAGTTATGTGCAACTCATTGTGGAAGACACATAACCTGATTGAACTTGGTGATTGCTGTATGGGAATGCTTCCGAAACATGATACCTAACTTGCCTTGAACTTCATTGCCCATGTAGGAGTCTTTCTGACCCATGCCCACCATGATGTTGTAATGTCATGCGTTTCCAACCAAGTGAAAGAATATGGGCAGCTTTGTCCATGCCAGAACTGTTGTCAATGAGAAACACTCTGTATTATTCTTATATTGTGCTCCATGGAGGATGGAGCAACTAAGCCCAACAGGCACAGAGTATAGGCCAATTTGAACAGTGTAAGTAATGCTCATCAATTACATCTGGGTGCCCATTATTTGCTAGGGGATGAAAATAGAATTAACAGATAAAAACATACATAACCCTTCCTATGATCTGGAGACTGAAATTAATATTCTCAAGTGCAAAGAACTTAATTCAAGACTGGATGGGATATACATTTCAGTTTCCTTGTCTATAGAGTGGGATGACAATGTTACCAAGCTGATAAGGCTTTACCAAGGGTTCAAGAAAGTAAGATAAGCAACTCCTAAAATTAAAACAATGGCTTGTACATTGTCACACTAATCACTCTATAAAAATAATAGTTTTTACTAATAAGAAAGCACATTTTTTTTACTGTGTTGGGCACTATCCTAACCATTTTATACTCATCAACTAACTCAATCCTATGTACAACACAATAAGCCATGCCTGGTGTCAAGACCCGTAATCCCTGACACTTGGGAAGCTGAGGCATGAGAACTGCACATCCAAGGCCTGCCTACATTGGACATTCAATTTAATGGCAGCCTGGGCAACTTCAAGGTATCCTGTATCAAAATATAAAGTAGAAAGAGAATTGGAAATACAGCTCAGTGGTACAGCATCTGCGAAGAATGAGCAAAGCTCTGGATTGCATCCCCAGTCCTAAATAATAAAAACAAAATTATGGCAAGAAAGGAAAATTGAGGCCCAAATTAACCAACTTTCCCAGAATTTCTCAGGATCTAAAGCCAAGCAATTCAGCCCCAGAATTTGTTTTGGTTATGCTGTTTGTAAGTTTTTGTTCTACTTTTTTTTCTGTTTTATGACAGTAAGACTTGAGCTCATTCATGTTAAGCCAAAGTTAGTGTTTTGAGAAACGTTTTTAAAAGTCCTATTAGCATCTCTATCGTGTATCTCTTCCTCTTCCATGTTCTATAATCCATTTGCCTTTGTTATCATCTACTGAGTAGACATTTATTGAAACCTTATAGTATACCATGTCTTGGGCAAAATGTCATAGCAGTGAAAGCATAAAGTCCCTGCCACCATGGAGAAAAACAAAAGTCACTAAAGGCATCCCAAATAAATCATCATGTAGTAATATATGTTTTGAAGAAAATTAAACAGATACGAGCCCTAGTCATTTTGCTCAAGATTCCATGACTATATTTCTTTTAGGAGAAAGCCAGGGCTACTGTCTGTTCTGAACTGACAAGGAGGCATGGCACCTTCTTCCTTATCTTATGCTCTCTTGCCTGCTGGAAAAACTACATTCTGTTGTGCTTGTTCCCTTTCACAAGCTCAAACCTAAAAGGTCTGTCTGTGATGTTCTTATTTGAATAAGAGCCAAATCCCATTTAGTTCATTTGCAAGGCAAAGATTACAGGTGGCTCTGACCTCTCCCAGGTCATCTACATTAAAGATCCTCTTTATGTCGCCCTGTCTCAAACATATGATCTCACTACACTCCAACCAAGCCAGTATGGCATGACTAAAATAGTTCTACCATTTCAGGGCCATCCACTCCATGCCTACCTGGCCCTTTAAGCCTGGGCATTCTGCTATACTGTGCTGCAGACTACAAAAGTAAGTCAAAAGGCTGCATGCAAGAAGCCCAACCATGAAAAATGTTCTATAAATTAACAACTCTGATATGGGCCCTGACAGTGTCTCCCATGAGCTCACTTCAACTTCCCTTTTGCACCCACTTGATCCAGTAAACTATTTTCTATCACTCTCTGAGTAAGAGGCCTCAGGGCCTCTCCTTCCAGACATCCTTGATAGATCTTAGCAAGCGAATGCGTAGATTCTGGGGTCAGAGACATTGGGTTGCATCCTTAGCTCTGCCACTCATCATCTATGCAACAATGAATCTTGGTTTCCACATGATTATTCCTACTTCTTAGGGCTATTGTGAGGATTGAACTAATTAATCACATAAATTTATGACAAAATGCAAATGTTTGGCAAATGTACAAGCATATAAACATTTTAATATAAAAATGCTGAATATTCTTTAGGGTCTTGTCATTGACTTTCTCCTCACTCTTTGTAAGTTCTCTTGGAAACCTTTTCTACTTCAAGGTTTCAAACACTAGAAATATGTCAGTGGCTCCGAGATTTTCAGCCTAGCTCAGAGCTATCTATGTGTTAAGTGATGTTCTAATTATGAACTAAGGAGATTATCCAGAATTATATAAATCAATGTAATGTATCTTTTCTTTACAAGGTCTACTGAGTCCCACAAACTAGGGAGATGGTACATTGCATGAGAGTACTTGTGAACAGGAAGATCTGAGTTCAGATTATCATCACCTATGTAAAAGCAGAACATGGCAGAAAGTGAACCCACATGTCTATAATCCTAGTGTTGGAAAGCAGAGACAGGCAAATCCTGACCACTCACTGGACAACCAGCTCTGTCTTGATGTGCAATGAAAGGCCCCATCTCAAAAAAAGCATAGAGTAGAGAACAATAGGGGAAATATTCAGATTATTCCTCTGACTCCCACAAGCCTGCACACTGGCATGTACACCCCTACACATACATCACATGCACACTGACACAGACCACCAAAATGTTAAAACAAAAAAGTCTATTTCACTTACTTAGCATAATGATTGAAATTATGAAAACAGAACAGGGACCATGAAGGAAGGTAGAAGGCTGGTAACATGAAGTTAGAATGGGGGCTAATGAGAAGGTAAGAAGGAAGGGAGAAATGAACAAAAGAGTGAAGAAACGAAGGAGACAAACAAGAGTGTCACAAAAAGACAGCAGAAGGCAGTCATGAAGACGGACCAATAAGAAAAGCATGTATGTTAATTTTGTAAACCCAATAAACAAAATCTATTTCAGAGGTTTTCAACTTGTGGGTCATGACCTCCACAGGAGTCACACATCAGTTATACTGTGTATCAGGTATTTCCCTTATGATTCGTAACTGTAGCAAAACTACGGTTACGAAGTAGCAATGAAAATAACTATATGGTCTGGAGTCATCAAAACATGAGGAACTCTATTAAAGGATTGCAGCATTAGGTAAGTTGAGAACCACGGTCTATTTTATTTTTTTTAAAAAAACCAGCTTAACTGGTCAGACATGCTGGTACACACCTGTAATCCCAGCACTCAGGAAGCTGAGGCAGAGGATTTTGAAAGTTAAGCCAGCCTGAACTGTATAATAAGTTCCTGTCTCAAAAACTGTCTGCTGAGAGAAGTAGTTCGCATACTCAATTAGCTAATTTGCGATTTTGATCCCATTTCTTATCTTGCCACACATTAGCAATTGTGAGCATGTGGACATAAAATAGCAAATACATCTTTAACTAGATGTTCCTCAAACATTCAACTTTTCTCCAATGAATAAAGATAAGCTTATGATGCCTGTCCTTTGAGAGCAGTGTCAGAGACTAGTGTCATGGACGTGCCCATTGCCACTCTGTGGCAATCTCATCTATGATTTCTGTAATATCTATTCTCACATCGTAGATTTCAGGTTTGCTGTAATATAACTTGGGGCCTTTAATGAGTCTTCTGACTCCCCTTCCAACCTTGGAAAGATGGCTTTACTGCAGGAGTTTTAGCTTTATTTGCATTTTAAAAAAGGAATTCCACTCAAATATTGGTTCCGTGGATACCAATCCATCCTTCATCAGAAACTGAGTTTGTCAGCATCTTGCCTAGAGCCCTTGGTATCAGTAGCACCTTATCACTCAGCCAGGATTAAAATCTACATTTTTTTGGCTGAAGTTGGAGATATAGTTGGGAATTTTGGTCACTCTGACCTTGAAAAGCCTCCTTGAGTTAATACTGGGTGAGAAACTATGTTAGCATGCACTTTGTACATGTTTTAACATGCAACCACTTACCCGTCATATTTTACTGGTCCAGAACTTACTTGATAAAGTACAAAATGCTGGGTTTTGACCTATATCTCAATTCTCAATCACAGGAGAGGGTGACATTCTAATCTCCCATGTAACAATATGTAGAAGATTTTACTCCTAACCAAATTTTGGTCCAAATAATCCTAATTATCAACCCAACCAAAGCAAGCTGCCAAGCTAATGGATAGACCTTCACCTGGGTAGCCTAGCAACCCTTGAGTACAGCTTCCATTGAACTGCAGTTACCATCCATTGCAAACTTCTAGTTTCTCCTAATTTTTCACCTCTCTTCAGTGAAGATCCCTGCCTTTTCTTTGGCATGTAAAATTGTATCTTGAACATTTTGCCCCATTATAACTACAAACTATTATTGCCTATCACCTACCTAGCTCATTCATATTTATCTTTTCATTTGGGGCTCAGAGTGATTCCTGACTTCTCAAATCTTGCCCATACAAGACATTTATTCTTATCAAAATTGTAACTTCTACGTTTTCCTGTAAATGTGTGTCTCCTGCTTGTGATTCAGCCACAAGAATGGGACCATAAAGGACAGGAGATCTTTTCTCAATCTACCCTTGACATGAGAATAATCTGCACTTTCAATATGCAATTCCATTACTGCTCTTTAGTAATTACTGAAAGGGCTCTGTACTAGTTTTTATTTTGTTTTGTTTTGCTGGATTTTGTCAACTCAAATATGCCATGAATCACATTTCTCAACAATCCTCTTCTCTGTATAGAACTTAGTGTTGACCAAAAGTATGAGAGAGAGAGAGAGAGAGAGAGAGAGAGAGAGAGAGAGAGAGAGAGAGATCTTTTCTCAGAAGTGGTAAGAGACAGCACAGATGTTTGGACATTCTCCAGGTTGTATCCACTTTTTCCTCTTCCTCTTTTATCTTGTATTCTCTATTATTGGACCTGCTGGCTAACAGCAACCCAGGGACCATCAGATGTTGACTGTGATCTCAGAAGCAGCAGAGTTATGCATAGCCAATATCCTTCCATAGTCTACTACATCATCAATGTTTAATAGCCCAATGCCAGAAGTCTAACATTATGACCTACCAGATTTGTCTGTAATCTCCAGCTCTTCCACTGGGTCCACAATTCATGGACTTTCTGGTAATGTTTACACACATGTTTTTTACCATTGTAACCCTCCTACAGTTACCTCTAACAATTGTAAGAGGTATATATTATTTTATATAATAATATATTATATATATAAATTTTCTTATATCACAAAACTAGTCGCCAGTTGAATACTGATACAAGAGCCTACACAAACTTCTCCATTGATGTATTATTGGTTTTTTTTTAAGTTTCACTCAGTTCCAAGATGTGCTGTCTATTTTTAATTGACTACTTGACACAACCTAGAATCACGTAGGAAGAAATCCTCAATGAAGAATTATCTAGATTATATTTGCCTATGAAGATATCTGGAGAGGATTTTCTTGGTTGTTGGGTGAGGTGGGAATCTCTTAAATGTGAGTGGCATCATTTTATGGGCTGGGTCCTAGAGTGTACAGAAGTGAAAAGAGTTATAAGAATAAGCAGCAAGGAATCAAAAATGTGCTTCGTTTCCCTCTGCTTTTGACTATGGATGGGATGCTTTAAGTTCCCGCCTTTAATACTCAACAACAGTGGGCTGTAGCTTGGAATTGTAAACTAAGTAACCCCTTTTCTCCTCAAAGCTGCTTTGCCCACAGTATTCACCATAGCAACAGAAAGGAAATTATCTCAACATGCTTTTATTCTCTAGGACTTCTGTCTCTCTTACCTACAACTTCTCATTTCCCAAATGAATGCTCCCAAACCATCACCGTACATTTACTTCAAACTTTTTAATTTACTCAAATAGCAAAAGAATACAATCTCACTAATGTCAGCCACAGAGAAGTATTTGAAGAAAAATGAAAACTTTTCTTCATCAGCACTTTTCACTTTCTGTCACCTCCCCAGAGGCAATGAGCAACTTCAAAGTGAACAGTATTGTGGCTCAGTCTGGAATTTTTTTCCATGCATGTGCATACATGCACATAATGTTCAAGGTATTTTCTTAAATTAATATGAGGTCATACACTATATTTTATTCTACTTACACAGCTCATCTAAAATATGACATGGAGATTTCTCTGTAGAACTATATTGTATTTTCAATGGTAGAGTAGTATTTCAAAGCCGAAAGATAATAGTCTATGTAATCTTTCTACTGCAGATGGACCATTAGGTTATTTATAATCTTGCAAAACTATAAACATCCTTGTACAGATGTGTAAGCATTTTGTAAGTCAAATTACTGTATCAAAGTACATTTGCATTTTAAAATTAAGTATAATGGTACCAAATTATCCAACAGAATGATTATATGCATTTAAATTCCCACCAATAATGTGTAATAATTCTCCCACACCCTAGTCAACACTGAATGATATCAGTAATTTTTATCAACACATTGGGCATATATGTGATTTCTGTTTCATTTTGCATCCTCCTGCTTACTATTAAGAAATGGCATCATTTTATATGCTCATTGACTATTAGTATATCCTTAATGGATTGTATCTTACTAGCTTAGCTCATTTATTTAATATGCTATTTGTCAATTTCTTATTGACTTGTAAAAGCACTCAGTATATTATGCATATATCTATTATTTCATACAGCTCTCAAAACCTTACCTAGAACAATTAGACAATAGAAAGACATAAAGGGGATACAAATATTAAGGAAAGAATTTGAATTGTCCCTATTTGCAAATAACATGACTCTTTACTTTAAAGACCCTACTGAGTATACTAGAAAACTCTGACCTAACAAATACAGTGAAATTTCAGGAGTACAAATAAATACAAAAGTCAGGCCTTCATTTATACTAACAGTCTACTCTCTGAGAAAAAAAATATGAAAAATATTCTATTCAAAATGACTCTTGCCAAAATTAAGTATTTAAAAATATATCTAACCAAAGAAATGAAAGACCTCTACAAGAAAAATTTCAAGAAAAGAAAAAGCACAGATGATATTAGACAATGGAAAAATATTCTGTGTTCCTGAATAGTCAAGATTGATACTGGGAAAAGTGTCTATGATAACAATATTATTGTATAGAATTAATGCACCATCTATCAAAGCACTCATGCCATATTTCACAGGTTTAAAAAAAAAACAAGAATCCATATGGAATCACAAAAAGAGCACGAGCAGACAAATCAGAAAAAGAACAATGTTGGAAGTATCAGAGGTCTCAACCTCAAATTATACCATAAAGTGATAATAATCAATACAGCCCAATACTGGGATGAACATATGTAGGTAGACCAATGGAATAGAACGAAGGACCTGGGAATAAAACAGCAAAGTTATGTCCACCTGATTTTTGACAAAGGGAGTGTACTTTAGAAAAAAATATAGCCAATTCAACAAATGGTGCTGGCAAAACTGAATTTCTACCTACAGAAGAATGAAATTAGATTTACATCTTCCATCTTATACAAAATCAATTCAAAATGAATCAAAGTCCTTAAATTAAATCTTTAAATACTGGAAATTTTGATAGAATATGCAGGAGATAGCCTTTGTGATATTGCGATGGGCAAGAACTTTTAAAATAGAATACCAACAGCACAGGAACCCAAGTTTCAACAGATTGGACTTCATGAAAATAAATTGTTCCTGTACAGCAAAGGAAAGAATCAGCAGAGTTAACAGTCAACAGAAGATGAGAAAAATCTTTCCCACCTACACTTCAGACAAAAGATTAGTATCCAGAATTTACAAAGAAATATAGAAATTAAATACCAAGTAAATAAAACTACAATGAATGAGCAAATGAACTGAATAGTCTTTTTAAAGAAATATAAATGGCCAATAATTATTTTTTAAAGTGTTCAATGTCCCAAATCATCAAATTAAATGAAAACTTAGAGATATCACCTCATTCCAGTCAGAATGGATACCATAAACAAATCTGAAAAATGTTGGACTTGTGGAGAGAAAGGAATCCTTATTCACTGTTGGTGGCAGTGCAATTTAATACAGCCACTGTGAAAATCGGCTTGGAGATTTCTAGACATATTTGTACCCCAGAATTTATTCCTGCTTTGTTCTCTATACTAAAGAGTTAGAAACAACTTAGCTATCCATCAACAGATAAATAGATCATGAAAAATTGGCATATATAAAATGGAATAATACTCACCTCTAATGGAAAACTTTGCAAGAAAATGGATGGACTTATACTGTTGATATGTGTTAAATGAGATCACACAGTCTCAGAAAGAAATATTCCCTCCCATATGCATAATCTAGCCAATTATATATGCATTCATGTGCATGTGGGTACGGTATAACATGAAGAAAAGAGAACAGGAAGGGCTAAGTATAAAAGGTCAGGAAGGATTGAACACAGTGGACAGGAGTTATGAAAGAAGACAAAGCTAATAAGTTTTGTAGTTCTAGTTCTATAATATTTTTTTTTGTTTTGATGGTGTTGGATAAGTACTTAAAATATATTTGATAGCTAAAGTGTAGAATTTAATGAGAAACGCCACAGCTTCCGTTCTAAATGCCTGTTCACACTGAACAGAAGTTCCCCGAGTTGTGTAGAGTCTGAGTCTAATTTTGCTGTGTGATGTTTTTATTTGCAAGGCTTTAAAAATAAAGTTTATTAAAAACATATGTTAATTGTTTATCTTTTTACATATATTGTGAGTATTGTTTCCAATTTGTTTCCTGTCTTTTCATTTTGTTTCATGAGTCATATACCTAAATAAGTACAAGGACCAGAAAGATAACAATGTTGTGTTTCTAATCTGGCTTAAGACAATAAAGAAAACTACAGTAATGTCTACGTGGTGGTTTAAATATTTCAAATAAATGTTTAAAGTTCTGTTCATGGCAAAAATATTTTGGTTGTATAGTCGTCCATGTGTTTGAGACCTAGACTTGACTAAGTCTTTGTTACTATTCAGGTGACTTTTGTTGTTCCTACTCCTTCATGTATTTCTTTTTTGTTGTAGAATTTGCCAGTATTTTTATTTTGTCTTCTAGAATTTGTTTTATATCTTGTTTATGATGGAATTGTGTGTGTGTGTATGTGTGTGTGTGTGTGTATATGTGTGTGTATCCTCAGTTTTCAAATAGCTATCAAGAACAGATAACACATAGACTATATCTTTACCCATTGTTCATTTACTGAGTAGAAGGAAGCCTTTTAAAAAATAATTATTTTAATTATAATAATAATAACTTTTAGTTTTTTATTATTTTATCTCCAAACTACTATTTCTTCTTCCTCCTCTCCTCCCAGTCTGTCCTCCTTGCCTCACCTCCCACTGCTCCTCATCCACTACCCCTCCATTTGTATTCAGAAAAAGACAGGCCTCTATAAACTTGGTGTTATCCAGAGAGAGACAGAAACAGAGAGAGAGGGAGGGAGGGAGTGGAGGGAGGGGAGAGAGGGAGAGAGAGAGAGAGAGAGAGAGAGAGAGAGAGAGAGAGAGAGAGAGTTTGGAACAGACAGTTTGCGTTTCAGGTATATCCACAGAAAAGGAGACAGAGTGTGAGAGCCATAGGGGACAGAAGGCATCAAGAGAACAAGACTCTTTTAAATCAACTCTGCAAAGCTCAAATGAAATCACAGAGACTAAGGCAGCATTCACAGGGCCTTCACAAGTCTATACTATATATGTATCTATGTATCTATGTATACATCTTTCAATTTAGTGCTTTAATGGGACTGCTGAGTGTGCAAATGAGTGTTTCTCTGATTCTTGTGCCTTCTCTTGGGCTCTTTTCCTTCTGTTAGTTTGTCTTGTCCAATTTACATGTGATGTTTTTTGTTTTATTTTATTGTAGTTATTAAATGATGGTTAACAATGGACCTGTCACTGATACCTGCTGTGAGAGGGAAAAATCAGTTTTCTTCAGTGGAGTGACACTGGGTATACGCAAGGTAGGCCTCATGTTCTGGAGTAATTGACCAGCATACAATGGACTCCACGGTTTGGAATATTTTGTTTTTATTTTATTTTCTTTTTATTTTTATGTGCTTTTATTTGGTTACAATTTGATGGGTTTGCTTTTGCTTTCTTTGGGGAACTTTTTGATTTTTTTCTTGCTTTTGAGGAGTTTTACTGTTGTATTTGGATAGGAAGGAAGAGAAGATTTGGAGTGGCTTGGGATAGAAGAATATGACCAAAATCTATTTAAATTTCAAAAATTGTTTTAAGGAACAAAACTATAATAAACGTGATATCATCATCTTTACACATTTTTGTCTTTGTTTCCTGTAATTTTGAAGTCATATTAGAAAAATCATTAGCCAGAGGAATATATGTCATTCTAGTAATTTTAGCGTTTTATGTCTTATGTTTAGATTTTTCATCCATTTGACTTTATTTCTTGTATGTAGTATAAACTAACAATCCAACTGCACTTTCTGTTTACTGATACCCAGTTTACTCACTAACATTTATTAAAAGGATTGTCTTTTCCCATGTGTGTTCTTGACACCCATTAAATTCATTGTTCTTTATAGCTGAATAGAATTCAATTATGTAAATGCCCCACATTTTCATTATCCATTCAGTAGTTAGTGGATATGTAGACTGGTTTCATCTCATAGCCATTCTGAAGGTGTCAGCAATAAACAGGGATGTGCGGGTATCTCTACTGTAGGGTATATGCCACAGGTTATATAGCGATGATAGTGCTAGAAGATGCTATGCAAACTGTTAGAGAAGAAAGTCTACACTTAACTGTAAACTGTATGCTACAACACTAAAATGCCTGGAAAAATATGCTCACTTGTACAATAGTGATGTCAATGTTATGAGAGGTTAACCAGTGACTTCTGGAATAAAATTGAGGACTCACTCACAAGAAAGAATACATGCTTACTATCCTGGTTATGTCTTTTTGTCAGTTTGAACAAACCAGAATCATTTGGGAAGGGGTAACGTCAATTGAGAAAATGCCTCCAATGGGTTGGCCTGTAGGAATTACCTAAGTGTGTGGAGTATATTTTCTTGACTTATGAGTTATGTGGGAGTGCCATGCTGGTCAGATAAATCTTGAATTGTATAGGAGGCATGCCTTAGGAAGCAAACCAGTAAGCAACTTTTCTTTGTGGCCTCTGCTTCAGTTCCTGCCTTCAGGTTCCTGACTTGGGTTCTCTCCCTGATTTCACTGGATAAACCCTTTCCTCCCCACATCATCATCATTATTATTATTATTATTATTATTATTATTATTATTATTATTATTATTAGGTCATGATGTTTATCATAGTAACAGAGATTCAAACTAGAACACCTACCTCTTTAAAACTGACCAAAATCCCATTGCTAAAATGGGGTGGGGGACCAACAACTGATTCTGTGCCAAATGGACATATCATTAAATTGTACTCTAAGCAGGTTTTTACTCAAAGACTACTGCATCTCACAACCTTGATCAGAGAGACTTCTCTCTATAGTGGGCATATGGTCAAAGAGGGGACTCATAGGTCATGAATAAGTAGCTGCTGAGTGTTTGACCTCAAATCAGACATCTATGATGTCATCTTTTCTGAGGCCCTGAGGACCATTGCAGAAGAGAAGATTGGAGGACTATGGGAGCCGAAGGGTACAGGACAGTCTTGTGGGGAAATATCATCTGGATTTGATATGAACCTTGCAATAATGGACACATAACAGTTTTGACTGCTTGAATAATAGGCTTTCAGGAAAAACAAGAACATGAAAAGAGAGAAAAAGGTAGGCATAGACCTATGCTTCAACACAGAAGCTGGTGGAAAACATTTTCTACTAAAATTATAACGTAAACACACACACACACACACACACACACACACACACACACACACACACACACCTCAAGCATACATGAACTCCCAAATCAATTACTCAGAGATTCTACCCCCAAAGAAACAATTTAGGACTTCTGGGTTATCCAGGGTGTGAATTAAAAATAGAATAAAAAAGAGTGAATCAGTAATGCTTCAAAAGGAGTAATAGTTACTGTCTTGTTCAAGAACATATTCTAAGAAAATGAAATGTCAACAAGTATTTATGCACTAAAATTGTATGGCAGAAACTGTCTCACCAAAATCTCTTTTCTCCTTCTTCTGTAGTAATGGAAGTACCAAGCACATAGATAGCCAATTATGGTGTAGTTTTAAGCTTCATTTTCTGTATATGCCACTTCTGTCCCAGAGTGCTTTAGAAGTAGGCATACCCACCCTGTATCATTTTCTTTTCCTGTGAGTCTGAATATAGATGTTCAATGGGTACAATTTTCAGCAAGATGTGTAGAAAAAATCTCATCTGCATTCTTACATGACTTTGTTAAGTAAAACTATGACCTGACTTGCAATTCTTTCCATTAATTGAAAGAAAAACAAAATTTTCTCTTTTTATATTTAGTCAGCTTATTTTTTAACAGAAGTTGGCATTGTCCCAACTAATGCAATGCAATGCAATGCAGTGTCATCAGTATTAAGAAACTATCAAAACAACCCAGCATTAGAGAGCTTCCAAAAATGGAAAGTGCTGTAGTCCTCATAAAGGATGCTTACAATAATTCAGAAGGGCTTGCTATGTAAAGTAAAATGAGAAAGGAGGACACACATGCACATTCACATGCAATGTATTCTCTATGATGCAGAGGAAGACACATTGATAGTTAAAAAGACTTAGTGGCTGTCCTCTGGTGAATAAACCATGTGTGAGCTTTGCTCAACTGATTCTTTTGTGTAATTCCCAATTTTTCTATAGAATTATAACTATAATGATAACATCCATGATTATAATAGTGTTATCATCATAAATAATCATGAAAACTTGAAAGGGAATCTGAAGATTCCATGAAGAGACTGACAATGGCTTGTCTACAATGCTATTTGATAAAACGCAGAATGCAAAGCTGCAAATGTGTAAAATCTGTTCTTGCCTTTGGATGTAGACCAGAGAAGGGGGGACCTAGCTGCTGTGTTAGAGGTTTCTGGGTGTTCTCTTGTTGGAATGCCTTTCTTCCCTATAGTCCAATAAAACCATGATAATTTAACCTCATGATCTCCAAATGTTTATACTTCTCAGTGTTTATTTAACTAATCACTGACATTTAATTGTCAGACATGTGTAAGACTGTTCAAGATCAAGTCATTTCAGTATGGTAATATAGAATGTTTTGCTCTGAGTTTTTTCCTCGTCTCAGTTTATCTTTGACCAATCACCTTTTCAGATTCCAGACAAGGTAATCTGAAGGACAGAATTAAGTATTGAGGGTGACAAGTTTATTTAACCTAATATTGGGCTGGCTATTTGCCTTCATCTCCTGTCTTTGAGGCTACTACATTCCAGCTAACAGTTCAGGGCTGTTTACAAGTCAATAAAAGTGATGATGCAGGCATGCCACATATCCTCTGGGAGCTGGTGATGGGCTTTTGGCAATGGCACATCCTCCTGCAATGTTGGCTGCTTAAAGCCTATTAGTGGGATGCCACATAGACTGAGAGTGTTTTACTTGGAAAGGAACACATAAGCCTTACTGCTTTCAGCATATGTTCCTCCAAACACTCCACACAGTGCTAAAATCCTGCAAACACACCCTGATTTCCCCTGCACCCATTTGAACTCTGTGAGCTGCCATCTGCTACTTACTTCTCTTCTTCTCGTTGTTGATCTGTCCCAGCTCAGTTGAAATGAAAATTGACAAATTCTTTTTTCGGACAAACAAGCTGAAAGGTAATAATGGGGATGTTTGTAGGGTCTACCTAAGCAAGGAGGGAATCCAGGTATCATTCTTGCTTGTATCTTGCTCGTGTGCCTGCTCTTTTACAACAGACCACCCATGAAAAACTTAGAGAGAGCTCTGTTGGATGATCCCTCATAAGATTAAGCACATGTTAGACCCTAAAAATGGAAATCCCATGTTATTTCCTGCAATTTCTTTTGTAAATCTCTCTAAATGGAAAGAGGTTGTGTGTACAATACTCTAGCAATGTGTCCATTGTGCACAAGATAACTTACAGAGAATAGATTATATTATATATTTAGATTATTGGCTGTATCACAGTAATTTGAAGGGAAGAGTATTATCAAACTGGGCTAATCTTTTGTTTTAAAGGAAGAAAAAGTTCTAGGTTCACTAAGGGACAGTCTGTTACTTTAGAAATGCTATGACATGATTCAAATATAGGTAACCCTTCAAGTACTTCGAAGGACACAGTGCTGATATGCCACAGAGTTGAGAGTATCTTAAGCTGTAAGGATAGTCTTGCTATAACTTTGGAGTTAAATTTTCCTTAAATTTCCACTTGAATAAAGTTCCACTTAATAAAGGAGTATTCCTTAGCAAAATTATGAAGTCAGTAACTTAACTTGGGTGTATGTTCAGTCTCTTCTTTTTCATCCTCCCACTTCATGTCCACTTCACTCTGCTGCTCTATCCTCTCTGCAAAGAAAAGATGCTCACTGAAGGATCTGATGTCTCCAGGCGACTGTGGCCATCTTAGAAATGTTGGGAAAGTCAAAGATTGTGGAAAGAAAGGCTCTATCCATCCTTGTCTAAAGTAATTTTAGTCATCTGTCAGTAGATGGGAAAAGTGATATACTTTTCTGACTGTAACCTGAAGTCTTACCATTTAGTCCTTTACTGGCTTGAGTAGATTTTGAGGCCACAGATAAACCTCTAGGTACAATACTCCTGAGGTCCAGAAAAATTATTCCAACAGTATTTCATCACTCCCGTCCTTTCTGGTAAGTCTCAAGCTCTGATGCAGTTCTGGAAAAATGTGGTCCACTTTCCTGTGTGTCCATCACGTTGAATCCACTACATTGGTTTATCCGTTGATTATGACTTGCATCTAATGTTGGCCAATAAACTGTCCTCATTATAATGAATCTACTTCTAAACTTAAATTCCAGGCAGAAATCCATAGAAACTGATTGCTTGGCATTACAAATATATTCTCCCTGGAAACTCAAAAGAAGGTAAAGTCATCACTGACAGAGTGGGACTTGTTGAGGTGAAAGAAGACCTTGAGACAGATTTCACTGTGATCGAAAGTTTCCAGCCTGAGGTAGTTTACAAAAATAATAATAAAAAAAGAGTATTCTATCTTCAACTTCACATAACAAAGGAACTTTTCATGGTCACGTTTCTCTCCCAGGAGGGCAAGCTCTTCCAAGCACACCACACCCTTGAACCATGCAGGCCAACAAGAGTTAAACTGAGATTCTTTTAAAGTCCCTCGAGGATGTGATCCTGCCAAGTTTTTCCAGTGGAAAGTTTCAGATGTTTCTATTTCTGGTCTAATGGCAAGGCCCCTCCACTTTCCTCCTGGTTCTCCTTGTATGATTTTTCGTTGTTCATGCAGTTTGGAATAAAAGTATAGCTTTAAATACATAAGGAAGATAGTGCTGAGAAACGACGGGTCTGACTTGTTCATACTTATGTTGCTTTTTATCACCTCATAGGCCACTATCCCTCTGCCTCATCTCTCGACCTACTTATCTTGCCTCCAGTCTGTAGGTGCATTCTACCATCCAAGATTAAAGGCCCTCCTCAACCCATTCCTTTCTACTGGGTTCTTCAGTGATGACTCCCCCTGCCCCCATTTATGTTCCAAGATTCCAGTATCCTGTATGTCCAAAACAGGCCCAGAGAAAATTAAGTACTTTGTTGGCATAGTCTGAAACATTGCTATGGAAGGGAGACACTTTTTGTGAGGAGAGCTCTAAGGTTTTAACTTCCTGGTCCCTAAAACTTCCAAATTCTATATGGAATGGCAAATACAAGTTAGGAACTCAGCTCCCTGAGGAACCTGGCACAGTGAGTTCTATGACTGTTCTGTGAACTCTTCATGAATTCCTTTCTCTTTAAAGCAATGCCTTCACTGAAATCTCCAGGGAAAGACAGTGTTGATATGTTTTGAGCAAGTTAGTGAGAAATAGTGATAAGCATTTGTCTGTCTCTTGCTGTGCTTGTTACATCTGTTCTCCTGAGCTTGAGAGAGGCTCTGCAGGCTGATGGCATCCTACTGAGGACACTGCTTTTCCTCTTCACAAAGCAAGGGGAAGTTCCCTCTGAAAGTGTCTCATCCTACAGAAGCTGAGGTGTGCCACTTTTCATGCTCCCCAGAAAACACTCGTTGTTCAACAGGACTCTTTCATTTTGATGTATTCAGATAGGTTCTAACACACTGGCAAATAGGAATCACACCCTTTCTAGAAACAACTGTGCCCTAAATAAGGAATCTAGATGAGAGCTTGCACAGAGCCAATTACAGATACTAGTCTTATGATCTGTCCTTACTCTATACTGCCTAGTAGGAATCACTCACTCTGCTGGAGGGAGGCTTTCCCTTCAGATGCAGTCTATCAATTAGTCAAGCATGGAAAAGTAAGGAAGGACTGCTCAGTATGTCACAATTGCCTAGTACACAGCTCTTAGGTTTGCCACTGGGAAGAGCCAGCGATCCCACCCCACCCCTCTTTTTACTCTCAATCAGCCATTCAAAGAAGGGAAGCTGTGCATCTAAGGAAAGAGGTTCTTAGGTAACGCCTTTGATGAATGAGACAATAGCTCCAAGAGGAAAACAATGAACTCAAGGAAACTAACCATGACCTATCAAAAGAAGAAGAAGACAATGAGATAGAAGTCCAAATATAAAATGCCATTCAGCATAACTGCCAGAGGAAACGGAAAGGATCTAATTGTTCATACCTAATGGCTTAAGAGGCCAGTTATAGTATTAAAGGGGTTACCAAAAGTTAACAAAGGAAGGAAATCACTGAAGAAAGGAATCTCCTGGAAAACATCACTAATAAGAAAGAAAACTGCTGTTAGGAGGGCTTCAGCTACCTCCATTTTGATGCTATAGTCAATGGAAACATATCCATCTCCTTACTTAGAACTCAAGGGTATTTACTGGGCCTGAACACCTCCTTCTTTTTGACATCCTTTACTGCTCTGACAGGAATGGCACCCCACCCAGCTATTACCCTTTACTGGTCTTCTTTCCTGAGTCATGCTCTCCAAGGCCCCCAGCTGTGATTAAGCTCCAGGGTTTGATTCTGAGCTCTTTTCTTGCAAGATGACGATGGTACTATAGTAGATGAGAGAATTAACCCAGAAACCTAACTAGTTTTGAGTCTTGTCTGCTACTGAGTGTGAAATTGGACAATATGCATAAGGCTTAGAGCACTTCATACTCTATAAAGTAGGAATAATAATATAACCTACATTTTAGCATTGTTTTAAAGATTAGAAGTGTTAATATAGATCTAACATACTTTTAAACAGTACCTGGAACTTTATACTGTTTCATTAGTATTATTCATCAGCTTTATTATCATTGTCATGATTATTCTTGTCTCCATACTATTACTTGGGTAATCTCACTTATTCTCATAATCATAAATAGCATTTATCCATAAATTAACCGTAAATCTGATCTCTTTCATAACCTTTGTATTAGTCAAGATTATCCATCCCGCCCCCCCCCCCCAAAAAAAAAAAAAAAAAAACAGGAAAAAAGGAGACAAAACAAGGAGAGAAAGAATTCATTATGGGATTTGTCTTATATGATTGTGGAGGCCTTGAAACATCACCACATACTATTGATACTGGAAAAGCAGTGGAGGAAACAAGTCTGAGATGATAGAACCAGGAAGCCAGTGGTATAGTTCCCACTCTGAGGGTGAAGGCCTAAGAGCCAAGGGCTGTAATGTCTGCCAGCAAAATGAATACCTGATTCAGAAAAGAAAGCAAATTCAGTCATTCTTTGCCTTGTTTTTCTTTCCAAGCCAGGAATGGGTTGACTGGTGCATGTTCATATTAAGCGAGGGTGGGCTTTCTCTACTCATCTACAGTTTCAAATGCTAACCTCTTCCAGAAACAGCCTTGTAGACATGCTCAGGATTAATGTTTTATCAGCTCAGTGGACATGATTAACAACAAACAAGTTGACATAAAATAAACACTTCCAACTGCTAGACTCCTGCACTCAGCTATCTATTTGGTTCTTGTCTAATATCTAGTAGGCATGTCAAACTTAACATTTTATAAATACAATTTTAATTTTTACTCTAATATGCCACACAATAGCCCAAGTGGTTTCCAAAATCACAAAGAATATTAATGTCACTCCTTAACCTTAAATAGAGCTATAGCCTTTGACCACCCTCAGATTGGTCAAAAATCTTCTACAGGAGTGGGAAGGTTCTTACACATCAAGTATCTACTGTATCTCCGACCTCGTTTCCTACCTCTCTCCTCTAATTCTAGTGTCAAGCATTTGGGCTTCCTCTCTCTTCTTACAACATGTTGATTTCCTTCTAATCTCAAGCCTTTGTTTTGACCGGTGTCTCCCTTCATAGAATGATCACTTCCTGCCTTTTCATGTAGCTGTCTCCTGTTTAACCTTGATACATCAACATCAGTGTCATGCCCATAAGTGTCTCTATTGACTATCCTATCCAAATGAAGTAAGTAGCCTTCTAATAAGTCTGTAAATGATGGGTGTTTCTTATTTACTCATTTGTATTGTCTCTTCCCACATTAGAATTTAATTTGACAAGGAAAAAAACTCTACTCAGATTATAGCCAAAACTAATAGACTGAGTAAATGATGGATGGGTGAATGAATTAATGAATAAAAACACGTAATGAATACCTTTCCTATTTTATATGCTTTTAAAAGATATCATCTTTAGTAATTGTCAGTATGAGACTTACAATTTCTCTTATTTTCACTCTGGAAAAAAAGAAACTGTGATTCAATAATAGTGTCATTTTACCAAGACCACACAGCCAGCATAAAAATTCAGGTCTTTCCATTTGAAAAGCCTTATACTTTCTACTTCAGCAAAATAATTCTTTTTTCACTCAACTGCTATTTAGCATGTATTTTGCACCAAATACTATCCCAGATTCTGTAACTATAGCAGGAATATGACACCACCTCTGCCCTGCATAGTTTTCAGTGAAGTTGTGAAAACAGAAGTGTAACTGGATTAAAAAAAAAAAACAAAAAACCAGTGGCAAGCAGTGCTATATTAACTATGCTTGGGAAGAGAGAGGCAGAAGAACATGGGGATAGGATTTGAATTACAGCTAGGCACATTCTTTACTATTTCATTTTAGACAAATTGCTTAAACTATCTGTGCTTCTGTTTCGTTGTCTGTAAAATGGGAATGCTAATTTACTGTATACCTTACAGATTATAAGGATCCAATGAGTTTATCCCTGTAAAGCATGTAGCATGCAAGTCCTCAGTAATCTTTCACTGCAGTCATAAGAAAGCAAACAACTCTGAGAAATCAGTGGCCAGCTTTCGGTTTTGTTTGTTTGTTTGTTTTTAAGTTTCACAGAGAAAGGGAAGCCCGGGCTGTGTTTTATTTTTCAGAAATGTTAGCTAGCCCAGTCAGCTAGGCCCAAAAGGCTAGAAGCCTAGAGGGCTAGGGAAAGCCATTTTCTTTCCAGTCTATTTTGGGCTCATCAACCTAATCAAAATTTATTCCGAATCCTGACCCTGTGAACTTTGTTCTTTCTTGAAGCTGAAATGTTTTCCATACATCATATGCTTCCATTGATGTGCCCAGAATATCAAAGACATAAGAAATGGGTCTGAAGAGAGAATCAGAAGCAGCAGGAGCTGTGGATAGGCTGGCAAGCGTGGAAAAATGGCAGGGCACAAAGAAGAGTGTCCCATATGCACCACGTCTCTGTCCAACTGACTTGTGGCTGGCTGGGGAAGACAGGGAGAGAGCCAAAGAGAAAGCCAGGCTCACAGGAAAGGGGGGGGGACTGCTGCTGAATTAAAACAGTTAGAAGCTGGGGACAAGAAGATGAAGAGAGCTGGAAGCTGAACAAATAGAAAGAAAACTTAAAACTTTACAAACTATGCACTCCCCAAGTAAACCAGCTGACTGCAACTTCACAACGTCTCAGAAATC
This sequence comes from Rhynchomys soricoides, assembly GCA_019843965.1. Classification (NCBI taxonomy): domain Eukaryota; kingdom Metazoa; phylum Chordata; class Mammalia; order Rodentia; family Muridae; genus Rhynchomys; species Rhynchomys soricoides. The sequence goes on from JADRCH010007713.1 coordinate 10,020,298, forward strand.
ATTTAAGAGTCCCTTTAAGTTACACTTGTCCTGCAAGCAACCTATTTTAAAGAACATTAGCATAGTAGGTTTTGTAGACACATTTCGGATAGAGTCCAGTGAAAGAGCCACATGAAGGACTGCCAGTAGGCCAAGGATGCCATCCATAGCCATAGATCACATCAAAGAGTTGTAAAGAGAAAGGAAAGGACCAGCCAGCAGTCCAGTTTGTAGCTCTAGAGAGAAAGAGGCAGGCCTGATGTTTGGCTCTGTAAGCTTGCAAAGAGAATTTTTAATGTCTCATGATACCTCTTGCTTGACAACATCTGCGGGAAGGGGCCAACACAATGTGACATTTTGGTATCTAGACTCAGTACATAATTCCTTCCTGGAGTCCTTGCACTGTTTCCTTGGGATACGGACGAGTTTGATGATGATGATAACTGGTGTTTGGGGCCTGCCTTGCTTTTTATGCATTCATGATTACAGTCTGGATGCAAACTTTATAGCAATTTCCTGCTTCCTGGAAACAGCCAGCAGAGCTGAGAGCCATGGTGGGGAGGAAGGAGGAGGCACACAAGCTAGCTGAGTTTCAAAGATTCAGCAATCCAAAGCAGGACCTTAGAGACTGAGATTGCTTTCTCAAATGCATGGAATGGGGACCTGGGTTCCTAAAGCTACACACATGAAAGCCTTGTGTTTTCTTGGTTGTTGCTGTTGCTGTTGTTGCTGTTGTTTAACTGTTGGCCTGAAATGTTTCATTAGTATAGCTAGACAAACAGAACTTACATGAGTCATGTTAATTTTCTTCATTTTGTTGCAATACATTATCACTGTATCAGAGGGGTACAGAGAAAAGAATGTGATTTTTTTATGCCAGCAGGCTACCGATCTGCGTGATTTCTTTGTGGCACTGACACTTTTAAAACAGATTTAAAGTGAAAATAAGGGTTTTAACAATAGCATTCAGAGAACTAGCCTATTTGGGCTTTCCAGTGTGGGGAAGCGCAGGGTCTCTGAATGAGTCAGCCAAATTGATTTGCTTCCCCTACGCTTTGCACTCTCTTCTACTTTCCCTCCCTCCCTTCCCCTTTCCAACATGTCCCTAGTCACCACTCACTCAATGCCTGTACCTTGCTCCAAACTTCTCTCCTTACGCAGTCCCCCATGGTCCCAGTTTTTCCAGACACTCTTACCTCAATTTGATTATTTTTGGTGTTTTTAAGTACTTTCTCCATGCCAGGTACTGTGCCAGGTACTTTACACATGGTGTATCACTTAATCCCAGAAGTTTTCTCGAAGCTTCCTGCCCCCACACTCAGCATACAGGCAAAACTTTCCTAAGCTGCAGTATCCCATACTGTCAAGGCCTTTCTTGAATTGCCAAGGTAGCAATCAGTCATCTGTCGAATTCATCTGTGCTAAAATGTTAACTGACACTCCTCAAATCACCCTGTGTTGACATCTGTAAACTCCTACATTGGCTTATTGGAAACCTATGGTTTGCCCAAGGGTCTAATTCAGCACTCCTCATAATAATAATACCCTCTAGTTCTGTAACTGGTAAAAACCCTTTCACATAATTACCCACCATTATCTCTTCCCAGTGTTGAGGTGTTAATGAGGACTTTATCCTCTGTCATATAAATACAAAGGCATGTTTTAAGGTACCCTTTAGCTGCTCCAAATTGGAGCCCTGTCCTGCTGTTTCTTCTCTGGTTCCTGTGCTGCTCTAACAAATTGTGTCTGGCTGACATCAGAAGTTAGAATAGCCAAGCAGTGTAGAGACTCTGAGGGAAGGAGCAGAGACAGTAAAGAAAAAGGGAAGCAAGCCAGGAGAAGTGCTGGGAAAGCTACCTCCTTTCTGTCCTCTACCCTCATGCTGTAAGGTTCTGAACCTCAGACCAAACCCAGCCAGTCAAAGGCATCTGCTGCAATCTCTCTCTCTCTCTCTCTCTCTCTCTCTCTCTCTCTCTCTCTCTCAACTTTTATTCTTCTCTCATACATTACATTCTAACCACACTTTCCCTTCCCCCTCCTTCCCCTCCACTCTTCCCAGTCTCTCCCCCTACCTCCTTTCTCCCCCAGATAAACTCCTCTTCTGTTTGAGAGGGGGGTGGGGGAGAGAGAGAACAGGGACATCAACAGAAAATAGCCTAACAAAATACAATAACATTAAACACAAACCCTATTATCACAACTGGACAAAGCCACTTAGTAGGAAGAAAGGGGTCTCAAGCACAGACAATAGAATCAGAGACAGTCCCCACTCTCATTGTTGGGAGACAAAAACCCCAGCTATACAACTGGTAGGGTATATGCAGAGGATCTAGCTCCAACCCATACAAGGTCTGTGTTTGCTGCCTCAGTCTCCGTGTGACTCTATGAGCCCTGCTTAGTTGATTCTGTGGGTCATTCTCTCCTGGTGTCCGCCACACCTCTGGCTCCTACATTCATTTTCCCCACCTCTTCTGTGGGGTTCCCCTGCCTGCTACCCAAGACTTAAAAGTTCTGCATTCCTTTCTTTGCCTTCACCCTACACTAGCAAATCTGCAGTATGGAAGCCTACCCAGCTCAAACTCCACGCTTGAGTTTTCACAAGAGATCAAAACACATTGGTCTCTTCACCAGTGAGGATGTTCCTTGAGGTACCACTGCATGCCCAACATGTCCATCCTGACAATAGGTGCTTGCAAAGGGGGAAATAATGTCTCCTTTACAAGTGGAGAGCTGCTAGGAAGATCAACCAGCTAGAAACTGACGTTAAAGCTCAGGACGGGAGAATTCAGAAAAAGTTTGAGGTCATCTGTATCTTAAACTTTAGCATTTCTTTAGAGGTTCATTAAATGAAAATTAGTTGGCTCTTCCCCACAGTTTCTAATTCAGAAGGATTCTCTTTAGCCCATTCTCCAGTGATGCTGATGCTTCTGGTCCAGGGACTATGTATGGTTTGAGAACTACTGTCCTAATCAATTTCATTCACAGTTCACCGATTAGAGAATTGAATCCCAAAGAAGGGAAAGAACAACCCCACTTTCCTGGTAGAAACTAACAAGCAGATTAGTAACTTGCCTAAGAGCACACAACCAGTGATATTGACTTTTTAACTCAGACATCCAAATCCTGTCTTTATTGTCAGTAGACTACAGCCATCACTAAAGGTATAAACTTGATATTTGTGTCTTGGTACCACCACTTCCTAGTAATCTCTGATGGGTTACTCCATATATAAAATGGAAACAATAGTGATAATCTCTTGCTTTGGGTTATTGTGAGACTACCGTTGGATAATGTGTGTGAAAGCACACATGAAGAAACACTTGGTCCTGTGTTTCACACAGTAACTGTTCAGTAAATGAAAGACATTTACACATATCTATCATCACAGCCAAACTTGGTTTACCATTAGTTAAGGAAAGCTGAAGTACACACTTCATTTTTGCTTCCCAAATGTCTCCAACTGGGAAAAACATCAATGACCATAATTCTTTTGACTTCTTTCATTATCTCTTTTCCTTCTCCATAGGAAGAATCAGTTCTGCCTGTTGGATTAGGAAGCAAAAATTGGCTCTGTAGGGACTTCTGTACCTTGAGAGGAAATGAGCTGTCTATTCACTGCTATAAAGTCCCTCTTGTGGCCTAGACCTACAGCTTTCTTGCATTTCTCACATCTAGGTGGGAGTTTCTGCCTAATTCTGAAGGACAGAAACTGGGCAAGTACAAGTATACCATTTCTCCATCACTTCCATCAGAAACAATGTTCTCTTCATCTCTGTCTTCATTGCTATTTAATCTCCATTTGTTAGTTAAGAACTAGAGGACAAGAAAAAAAGGTGCAGTTGTGGTGGTCACCTACTTATTATTATTATTATTATTATTATTATTATTATTATTACTATTATTATTACTTGCTCTACCCTCCACCTCCACATTATTCCTGTCTGCTCCTGAGTGACAGTGGAAGAACTTACTCATTATGAATACAACTCCCACTACAGTGCTCACTACTTTCCTGGCTTTGTTATATCAAAAATGTCTTCAGGGCTAAATTCCACTTCCTTCATTTTTTTGTTTGGTGTGTGTGTGTGTGTGTGTGTTTCTCAGGAGCACACATATAACACACATACAAAAAGTAACTTGTTTTATTTCTGCAGATCTTTATTGAGGCTTAACATATAGAGAAAATACACAAGTAGTAAGGACATAGTTCAGTGAATTCTCACAAACTGAACACACTCACGTTACCAGCCCCCAAAATAAATAGAAGAAGAAGAGCCCTTCCTTCGCTACTTCTCCTTTCCATCTATTTTTCATTAACTACAATGAGATGACACTGCCGTTTCCACTATTTACATATCCCATCATCACAGCCTTGGCTTCACAGAGAGAATCAAATTAGCATTCTCAGATTTCATTTGAAAAAAAAAACCCACCAATCTCTTATTCATAAGCTATGTGTCTCAACCATCATGCAAATGATTTCCAGCATCACATGAATATGTCCTGTGCATTCACTGGAATTACCTATGCAAGAGTCAAAGCCATGCAAACATCTTCCTTTCATTTTCATTGGAAGCTGCAGTTCCTTCTTGAATAACACCAGTAGATAGACTACAGCGTTTCTTCAAGCCACAAAGTAACTAAGGGTCCCAGGAGAGCCAGATTGTGGAGCAGAAGATAGCTACACTTGGTGAGAGGTCCTACTCACTTTCCTAAACTTCCTGATCTTGCTCCTTGCTGTCATTCATATAGTCACAACCTACCATACACACACACACACACACACACACAGACACACACACACACACACACACACACACACAGAGAACACTCTCACACACATTTCTCCCAAACAAAATGGCAACTGCAACTGTTGAATTTCAGCCTTGTGTCATGCACAAGTGGACATTTAATGAATTTTCATCAAGAAAGGTTAATTATTAAAATCTGTCTCCACTTAAAGGTGGCATAGGTTTCAAAATAAAATATGAAGCTCATTCTCAGGAAATCTATCAATTTAGAACCAAATATATACAGCAGTTAAGTACACTAATGACATACTATCACACTTACAGACAGCACCAAATTTCTTTCATTACGGCCTACAGAGATCTACCTGATCTGTTTAAAAACTCACATACGCATCTCTCACCATATTTCAATATCTCCCTCCTTTCCTGATCTTTTCTTCCTATTTTTCTCCCTCTTGAACTTTGATCTATTTTCTACCTACCTTACTTTTCTTTTTCTTTTTTTTCTTGGTCTATTATTCTTTAATCATAATTGTTACACACACATACACGTATGCATATACACATATTTTAAATACAACCTGCTGAGACCATAAAGAACTGCTCACATGTGTTTTAGGGATCACCTCTTAGCATTTGCTAACCCCTCAGGGCACTTTTCCCCAGAGAAGAGTGGTTCTCCCACTCTCAGAAACTATCAATTGCCTGTATCTCTTCTTTAAGTAGTGAAGCCTTGTGAGATATTCCCCATCTGTGTTGGCATATCAGTTGGTATTATTCCTTAAGGTCTTGTTAAGGCAATCTTATGGTGGAGATTTTCTAGGTGCAGCTTCTCTGTCATATATAGAAGGAATTATCTCGCAGCAGAAATCTAATTCTGGTCCTCTGAACCTTAAAATCTTTCTACTCTTCCTTCCACAATGGTTCCTGATCCTTCCGTGTAAGAGTTGTGCTGTAGATGTATCTATTGATATTAGGTACTGCAAGGTCAGTTCTCTACATTATGACTAATTGTGGCTTTCTTTAATGGTCTCTATCTGTTACAAAAAGAAATTATTTGGGCTGGAGAGATGGCTCAGCAGTTAAGAGCACTGACTGCTCTTCCAGAGGTCCTGAGTTCAATTCCCAGCCACCACACGGTGGCTCACAACCATCAGTACTGGGATCTAATGCCCTCTTCTGATGTGTCTGAAGATAAAGACAAGGTACTTATACACATAAAATAAATAAATTAATATTTTAAAAAGAAATTACTTGATTGGCATTGACAACTAGGCTTATCTGTATGTATAAAGAGAAGTATTTAAAAAGCATTAGAAATCATGCTGTTTTACTGAGGTAACAGTAGCAAACTCTCCTCTGGGTTCCATGGCCTCATTGGACATGAGTCATGGATTAGGATGATAGTACTAGGCATACATTTTCTACTGAACAGGGCTTGACTTCAACTAGATGGCTGCTGGTTACCTCCAACATATAAGTACCACTCTTGCACCCTTGGAGATATCTTGCCACGCTGATCATTTCTATTGTTAAAGGCATTAGAGCTTGGTACAACTATTAATTGCATGTCTCCCTTGGCGACTTAATATCTACTTCTGATATTATGAGAACGAGGAAAGAAGCATCCAGATCAGTTCTAGCTTCAGTCCTCTAAATCATGTGACCAAGTTGCATGGTATTTTAGGCAATAGACACACGCCATCAGCCCCTAAGAAGAAACCAAGGTCAATGGCAATAGCCTATTTTGTTTTGGGGGTCTCTTGGACTTCCCTGACCAACAGTTCAAAAGGAGATGTTCCATGTCTGGTACTGGGGGGTGTGTTAAATACTCCACCTTATATTTTGTGTCTCTTCCTCAGTTCAATATTAGAGGTAGCAACAAAAAGGTGTTATTCTGGCCACTGCCCTAAACCTCTACATTATTAACCTTCATTGATGCTTTCTAGAGATGGTTGAAGAATGATGACATAAATTTATTGAGATATGCAGAAAAGGGTACAAATTATAAGCACACAGCTCTGTGAATTTTTTCTCTTCTTCCTCTCCTTGCAGCTACATTGGCTTCCTTTCTATTCTTTATACCTTTGTGTGAAATGTCCTTTCTTCCTAATATTTTAGGACACCTCTTGAGACATTCTAGGCTAATGTTAAGTGTTGCTGTTGCAGTCAGTTCTTCTCTTTTGTAATGTTCTTCAAAGCACTTTATTAACCAATTATATTTTATTACTTTTGTCTTGACTGCTGTAGTAGGAAGCTAGCTCAGAGGCAGCAGTGATTCATCTCATTTGTTTTCCACTGGATTTCAGTACACAAAACAGTGCTTGTCTTATATCAAATACAATTGTCCCTTGTTATCTGAAGGAGAATATCTGTGGATACAATCTGTGGATGCTCAGATCTCTTATATAAAATAGCATAGCATTTTTATATTACTAACCTACAATCTCTTACATCATATGTATAGGAGAGGAATACCTAGATCTTCATGTGTGTATAGTTCATGCATGCTGCACCAGAATAAAAAAGACCTAAATCCGTAGCCTAACTCTTTACTTCCAAGCTGTCCTCTTAATATTTTATATTTTGCATTTTTCTTGATGGTCCTCATTTTAATCTAGACATGTCTAGATATTCTTTCCCTACCTCTTTTTCCTATTCTCATGAGCTATCCAAACAAAAATAATTATAAACTTAAAACATCCTTACTCCTTACAAGGGCATAAAAAAATTTTAATCTTCCATTTCTTTAGCAACTGGCCTGTTGCTCCCTGCCTATCATCTGTCTCCTTCCATTGCCTCCTGTTGTTGTGAAGAAATCAAGCTGAAGTGCTATTAAATATGGACTTTAAGTCATAATAAATCATTCAGATGTCAAGAACCTTAATCTGCCAATCTGAGGGCAGAGAGATTGATTGGAAGGTTGTAAAAGCATCACTTGTCATTTTTAATGGTTTATACTCCTGCCCCCTCTCTCTCACACACATATACACAAAGTATAAACTCTCTCTCTCAGACTACAATTCTCTCTCTCTCTCTCTCTCTCTCTCTCTCTCTCTCTCTCTCTCTCTCCTGTGTGTGTGTGTGTGTGTGTGTGTGTGTGTGTGTGTGTGTGTGTGTTTCTCCTTGCTTAAGAAAAGTTGATTTTCCTGCATGGAAAGCTAAGTGAACTAACACCAAAAGAATGTCTGCTACAGCTCTTCTAAGGAAAACTTTAGTCACTGCGGAGTAAGCACTAAACAGTACTGTGGAAATCATTTAACTCGATCTTTTCATCTCAAAGAACTGAGACCCACAGAGACTCCATGTCATTTGTCCAATCTCATAGATAGTTTGGAGTAAAAACAAAGCAAAATCCTAAGTTTTCTGATCCTTACCATAGTCTTCTTTTCAGTAGATCAAACTGATCCCTCATTGGAACACGATTTCAAAGAAAAAAATGTGCAGTTAATACAAGTTCTTAAAAATAGAATGAGTCAAGCTGGAAGTGGCTGTGCAAGTCTTTATTCTCAGCATTTGGGAAGCTGAAGCAACCAGACATCTGTGTTCAAGGACAGCCTGGTCTACTGAGCAAGTTCCAGAACAGACAGGGCTACACAGACAAATGCTGTCTCAATAATAATAATAATAATAATAATAATAATAATAATAATAATAATAATAATAATAGAATGAGTCAAAGACAGTTGATAACAATTCTCCCCCAGATGTTTTCATAACATCTTACAGTACTGTAAGGGCAAGCAAGCAGGGAAGAATCTTCCAGCTTATTTCCAACTTTATTCCTCTCTTCTGCAGCCAGAATGCATGGTACCTCCAACTTGACATCTATGTCACATGGACAACCAACATCAATGGTAATTGCCTGTATTGTTCTATAGGCCTCAGGGACCTGATTAGTCATTCCTGGAATTTGAATTTTCATTTAATAACCAAGAGTTTCTATAACCAGCTTTATCCCCTATACAGGATAACTATGTTCAATTTTTTTATTTAATTTTAAAATTTTTTTTTTTTTTACCAAGGATCAGATTTTCTTTTGGCTTATTCATGCACTATTAGTTTTGGATACCATTCTTCTCCACCCATTGTTCTCCCTATCTCCCTGTTATCTCTCCCCACTTAAGAACTTTCATCTCCATATTCCTCCTTCTACTTCCATATCACATGTGTTCCATTAGTCTCTACCCTTAATAAAGCCTTTTTATCCCACTCTCATGGGGTCCCTTTACTTCCTGATCTCTACACAGACTGATGTCCATGTAAATGAATATATGAAAACATTGAATCCAAGACCCACAAAGAGAGTACATGTATTAATTGTCTTTCTGAGCTTGGGTTACTTAAAATAATATTTTCCAATGTCATCAATTTTCATGCAAACTTTGTAATTCCATTTCTCTTTACTGTTGAGTAAAATTCTACCTCTGTGTGTATGTATTATACATTATATATAATACTTATACATATATTTCAGTATCCATTTATCATTGTATACACATCTAGGTATATTCCATTCTCTTTTTATTGTGAATAGAGTAATAGTAAACTAGGCAAAATGTGCTCACTGGTGTAATAGTATATAGGTCTGTTATTGCAGTGACTAATCTCTTTATGATTGAAATTGAGGCCAGCTCCATAAGAGTAAATTCATGTCTAGTACCATAAAACTAGTATTTTAGTTACTTTTCCAGTTGTTGTGATAAAATGTCATGACAAAAACAACTCAAGGGAGAAAGGGTTTGTTTGGCTCACAGTTGCAGGATGCAGTCTATCATGGAATGGAAGTCATGGCAACAGTTGCTTGAGGCAGCTAGTAATACGATATCCAAAGTCAGGAGGCAGAAGGAAATAAGGGTTCAAGTTCAGCTAGCTTTCTTCTTTTAATTTTCTTGTTGCTCTGGCAAAATACATAACCAAAAGCAGCTTAAGGAGGAAGGTGTTTATTTTGGTTCAGTTTGATGGTACAGGATACAGTCCATCATGGCAGGAGAAGCATGTCTCTAACAACGGTGTGATGGTAGAAGCATGCAGCAATTGGTCACATTGCATTAAGAGGTAAGGAGCTGGGGCTGGAGAGAGGGCTCAGTGATTAAGAGCACTGACTGCTCTTCCAGAGGTCCTGAGTTCAATTCCCAGCAACCACTTGATGGCTCACAACCATCTGTAATGGGATCCAAGACCCTCTTCTGGTGTGTCTGAAGACAGTAACAGTGTACTCATATACATAAAATAAATCTTAAAAAAAAAAAAGAGAGAGAGAGAGTAAGGAAGCCATTAGAGATGAATGCTAGTGCTCAACCCACTCTCTTCATCGCTTCCTTTTTATTCACTCCTTTTATTCACATATGAGATGGTTCTGCCTACATTTGGGATGAGACCTCCATTTCCATTAAATCTCGCATGTGGGTCTGATCCACATATAGCCAGAGGTATATCTGTGTGGGGGGTGATTGTAAATCCAACCAAGTTGTTGACCAAAACAAACCACCACGCAAATGTTCTAGCACATAGAGCAGTAGATAAAAGGATAGTAGAAGCAAAAGGAAGATGCCTGGTGTGATTTGACTGGAGGAAGGGAATCAGTACATCCTGAGCAATTAACACAATTTAGACATTGCCCTTAGAAGTAGTCACATTGTGTTCATTCCTTACAACATATCCTTGTGGTACATAATATCTTCCTTATTTCACACATGAAAAATCTGAGGCCAAAATGTCATAGCAGTATGGTCACATAGCTAGTATTTTGAACGCAGATAGCAGGGGTTATATTTGTGCATAGGGCCATTTGACCCCAAAGATGATACTCTAAATTACTTCAAGGCAATACTCAATAACAGTAAAAAATGTAGAGCAATCATCTCCTGTGTTCCACAGGTGAACAGTGTGTTAGAAGAATGAGAGATTATGTTCAAGCAGTTGCAGGCAATGTAAAAGGTACACCCACTATTTAATTCCTCCGTTGCCATCACAGCTAATATATCTAGCCTTTCTCTCCCTTTCCCATAAATACTCCTGCTGAGGTGCTAACAGATGACTAATTTCTTACCCAATAATTCAGTGTTAGTCAATACTATTTTAAGGTGTTAACTCCTTACAAATAAATGTTGCATCTTAGAACATCCTCCTTTGTCATTTTACTCCCATTCAGACTTTTCTCAGAATAAATGTATGTGAACACTTGGCAATGAATTAAAAAGGTTACTATAATCCCATGTTGTTCTTTAAAGTATCTGAGGCTGCATTTGTTAAAGTGAATACAAACTGATAAACTGTGACTTAGTTACAAAAGACAACTTGATTTTCTCTTTGCTATTTTATCATGCTCAGCAGCCTCAATACCCCTAATATTGTTAAAGCTAAGTTCTACTTACCTTAGAGTTAAAAGTTTTCATGAGGGCTGACTCTAACTTCTTAAATGTCTTCACATCCCCTCCTCCAGATGGCATCAGTGTCCAGAGGTGAAATTTGTACACCTTCAACGTACCTGTGAGAGAGAATTTTTGATGAAGTTTCATCTCTGGTTTCTCTATGCCTTCTGCTTCAGTTCCCGTAACTATAGATAGATGGTTATTGTGGGTCCTGCAGAGGTGTCTACCTTAGATTGTTTCAGAAGTACCTGGCATTTTGGGAATCCAAAATTCATTGCTAATGAACTCTGTCATTCTGTTCACACTTAGCTCTAGTCCATCCTTTTGCTAATCCAAGACCTCTTCTTAGTAATCTTTCCTTTCTTAACGTTATATGCCCTACCAGAATATGTGGGAACTTAACACTATCATTGTAGCCCTTCCAGAAATGGACCAGTAAATGGGCCTAGCCTTCTTAGTTTTATTATATCACAATGGCCATTTCTACTCTACTACAGGTACTCTATGTTGATGTGAAGCATCACACAAATCTCTTCTCAGTGATTTATACTCAGGAAAGGTAATCAGCCATCTTAGTGGCACAGAGTATGGAGTTGCCATCTTTATTTTATAGAAGCATTTATTTTGACTTATTGTTTCAAAAGCATAAGAGTCCGCCATTAATAAGAGACATGGCAAAAAATGTGAGGCATGACAGCAAAACCAGTAATCTGAGAACTTATATCTTCACATCAGATATGATATGAAACACATAGTAGAGAATTAACAGAAAGTACAGTGATACCATAAACACTCAAATGCTGTCTCCAGTGATGTACTTCCTCCAGTACGTCTCCATCTCCCAAAGGTTTCACAGCTAGCATCGCCACCTTAAGCATGGACATCTTCTTCTACAAACATTCCTAGCTCCTCTGAGCATCAAAATAGCATTTGGTTTCCTGAGCCTCAGTGCCTTTTCCTACGTTAGCAGCTCTCATCTTCTCTACACAATGACTGACTAACAGGGAAGCAGTATGTTTACACTGCTGTATTTTTATTCTTGGCATGTAAAGAGAATCTTCAACTTCATCAAAGTCAGGCTTTTGAAATATTAACTCAGTGTAAACTCAGATAATTACAATTTGAAACTCAGAGGGGAACAGTAAGATCCTAGGTCATAAAAGTCTTCTACTGAAACAATTGATTCACTAAATAGAAGATGCAAGCAGAAATTATCAATAGAAATTGGAAAATAACGTTGAATATAGCAAAAAAATATATAGGGATGTTTTTCTTTTCATGCAAATTCAATCAAAAAGTAATTTAAAGCATCTATCTCATGACCAAGACACTTTTCTGGGTGTGGCAGGATGATCATGAGATTGAGGTCAATCTCAGACACATAAAACTCTGTCTTAAAAAAATGAATAATGTGCCCGGGTTCAGTAGCTGGTATCACAAAATTACTATAAAATAAAATAAAGCTATTTCTACAATATGGAAAGTCACTTTTAGCTAGATTCAATACAATTGCACACCAGCATCATTTAGTCTGAAAATAAAGTATTTTATCTACCCGTTTTGTTCTGGATAGTTAGGAGTTAACCTGAAAATCCTATTATTTTTCAAAATTTATGACTCAAAATCCTATGAGTCCAATTTCCTGCCTTAGTGAGTACAGTATAGTAAGTTATATTAGTGAACAAAATTCAATATTTGAAGATTACAGATATTGCTGGATCTTGAGGTTATTTTTCCAACCATCAATGGCATCAGTCCAGACTAGCGATGTAGTTGTAAAAGGCTTAAAAGATTGTGCTTGATCCATATGAACACACAGCATGCTAGAAATTCGATAAAAATAAAACAATAGAAGATGGTTGTCTTTTATATATCTTACTTTGCAAAAGTACAATTTCCTGAAAGATTTGGCTAATTAAGAGTCCTTTTAAAAAAGAATGTTGTATTAGTCATTTGGATACTTGTTTTAGGTTTGTAGTAGTGAGATTTTGAACTTTACCATATAAAATTTTACATAAATAATTCTGCAACCTTCTTGGCTATACCTTATTGAATGATCTTTAAGACTATTAACCATTACTAGTTTGCAATGAGTTTTTAATCTTTTAAAATATACCTTTAATAAACCATTCATAGGCTTTTTATAGCCCCCCAAAACACATTATAGTAGTGTTATTATTCTTAATTTCCCCTGATTTTATTGTCCTACCCCGTATTTTTCATAATCGGCATATTTTTTCTAATTTGAAGGAAGCTGTCATTACATAAAGGGATTTTTAGACGGGCCACTGGGAATGTTTTGTCCTTCCTCTCAAAGAGAATAATTACATATTCTACTTAATTAAAAGCTTGATGTTTTAAAAGGATCTCAAGTTCAGCCAGGCAAAAACATGAAAGGTAGAGTCACTTACACGCTTGTGTGAGAGCTAATATCTCTTTTATTTTAATTGCTAAACAAATTCTGCAGACTTGAAAAGGGCTAGTTTGACAGCCCAGGACCAAAGGTGATTTCCTTATTAGCCATTTTAGTCTTAACCAGTTGAAAAACGTTTTGAGACTAAAAGGAGAAGCAACTGTAGGGCTTCTGAGTAATAGAAGGGCAGGGAAAAGTTGCCTAGCAATTAAGGCAAAACTTGTATTAAAAAGAGAACAACACACCCCTCTTTTACTTACCCATTACCCCCATAAAGAAATTGTAGTTGATCTTATATCAATAAAAGCCATTATATTAGGGTACAGGTATCCATTTCTGAGCTCAACCATAAATCCCTCCTCCCAGGAGTTTTGTTTTGTTTTTGTTTGTTTGTTTGTTTGTTTTTCACTGAGACAGTTTCTTCCTGTAGCCCTGGTTTTCCTGGCTCTGTAGACCAGGCTGGCCTCTAATTCCCACAGATCTACCTGCTTCTGCCTCCTCCCAAGTATTGGGATTAATGGTGTGTGCCACAACCTCCTGACTTTCCCAGAAATTTTGGGGAGTAGTGGGTAGAACAAATTATTGATGTCTGTGCACCAATACCAAGCTACTCCCAATTGTAAATGAAGACGGGCTCAAGAATATGGCAGAAATGGTCTCAACAGTAGCTGAGCTGTTTCTAGTAGTAGCAACAAGAGCAGGGAAGTCCAAGTGGGGGGTCTGCTGAAGCCAAGAAGCATAGGGCTTATCTACTAGCCACATTCAAACCTATCCCTCACCAGAAAGCTCTAGCCCAAATTTCCCAAGTAAGGCTCAATTTGGGGGTCAGTTTTTCCAAAAGCTTTCTGTAAAAAGATTTTTTTTTTTTAGTGGAAATATAAGCTTCATAGAGCAATAAGGGGAAAATATAAATCTCTTCTCCATTGCGTACTCACTTTTCCTGCTGTGTTTTAAGCAAAAGAAAAACACATTAGAAATTACTCCAGTGCCAGACTCTGACCTCCTCAGCTCTTGCTCCCTCTAATCAGGCCACAGTTGACTGACAGTCAAGAAATAAGCCCTTCTTTGAAGGTGCAGCCAGAGCAGGTTTACAGCAAATGACTAATATGATCTAATCTTTCAGCAATTTTGACAGTTTTTCAATTCTGGAAGATTCATATATGTATATTTAACTTTCTGATTTTGTCCTGAGCCTGTTCATTGAATTCTCTTTCAAGATACAATCTTCTCAAATATTATAACCTTTTTCATTATCAAACTCCATTGTGATACCAGATTTCACAATGAGTCTAACCCAACAGTATTCACCTGGGATACATTGAAATGCCAAGGAAAATATTTAAAGGTGAAAGACTTCTTGGTAGAAGTAGAAAACCACTTAATCAATTAATGAACCCTAACTGAACTGTCATTAGTTATGGTTGCCACTAGGTTACATGAGTGTTATCATCTTCCATCAGTACCTAAGATATAGATAAGGTCTGCATGGCCAAAAATGTGTGCACATGCACCATGCACACACACCCCGCACACATTCTCACTGATCTCCAAAATTACGTTATTAGGAGGGAAATTCTTGAATTCCATAATTAGAGATAAAGCTTAGCAGGTGTTCCTTGTACAAAGGAAAGGTTAACTTAAATCCATACTGAGTTGTAACTGATTACATTACCGCAATTCCTCAGAGAGTAGTTTATTAAGAAGGAAGAGTAAGAAGAGACCAGGTCCTGTTAGAAACCTTAAGGAAGAGAGAGTAAGGATCTGTGACAGTGGTTGGGAGCAGTGACATCACAAAGTAAAAAGGAGAGAGTAAGAAGAAAGGCCCAAGACGAACTTTGCCAATGAAATCATTTTATCAAAGGCAGTTCAACCTGCAATTCTAGTGCTAGCCAGACTCTGCAAGAATTTTACATTTTCCTTAGAATCTAGCAATTAAATATATATCCAAAGGCATATTATTAAAATAAAAACACTGTTTCAAGTATAAAGCACAATTACTAATCTTAAAATTGCCAGGGTTTTAACACATTAATTAGGTACTCCTGAAAGATTTTCAAACTCATCGGTACATACAGTTTATTTTCTCTTCCTGACTCAAAGTACATTTTAAAAATATATTAAGAACACTGTTTTATACTTTGGTATCCCATCAGGTAGCAAAGATGCTTTATTTACAGTTTAATGCTTGTGGTTCTGAAATTTGCCAACATACAACTCCGGCTCCATCTACACTTATGTCCATCTTAATTTTCAGCAAGCTAGGTGACAACTTATGCTTTTGTGGTGTGCAGATTCTGCTGAAAAGAGTAAAGTGGGTGATAGAATATGTCTCTTCCCTGAAGGCACAAATGACTAGTCAGAAAGCTGGAGACTGCCTTTTACATCATTGCGTGCCTTCTCTGAAACTCATTTCCTTGCCAAAGAGAAGTGTCCTCTTATGGATCCACTTCCTCTGACTTGTCAGCCTTTGGACTGTAGCATTTGACCATTTTGGTAGAAGTGTTACATTCTCTTTGTTCCATCACTGTGTCTTTTAAAGGGTTAGCATAGTTGGTAAAAAAGAACACTCACATATACCTGACAACATGTAGGGTTGTTATGAGCTCCATGGGAAACAGACACTTCACATTTAGAGAAGCAAAAATTAGAGGAGGAGTTTGTCCCTGTCTGTCATTCCTATGACAGACAGTAATCTCTCTCCCGCTGCTGGATTTCAGGGCAACAAGGTTTGTGTGAGTTGCTTTAGAATTCATTATCATACATTTATGCTATAAAAATGCAATTGAGCTACCCTTCATGTGCACTATATTTACAATAATTATCCCAATAAAATCTTATTCATATAAATGACTAAGAACTCCAAGAGAGAAAAGAATTTTTTCCATTATTGGGTTATAT
The DNA here is from genome assembly GCA_019843965.1 of Rhynchomys soricoides. Taxonomy (NCBI): domain Eukaryota; kingdom Metazoa; phylum Chordata; class Mammalia; order Rodentia; family Muridae; genus Rhynchomys; species Rhynchomys soricoides. The sequence goes on from JADRCH010007713.1 coordinate 10,036,713, forward strand.
CTCAGAATTGAAGACAATAACAGTGCATAAACTAAGTACAGCAGAACATAACCTTCTCAGGGGTGGCATAGTTAGCATTTTAGTTCAGCATGCCCACCTCCTAGTCAAAGATCTTTCAAAATAATGTAGCATCTGACAAATCAGGTCACAGTCCAGACAGCTCAACTGAGTTTTCATGCTGCTTCACTACATTAAAGCTAAAGCAGGAATGGAGCAATGAGGAGTATAGTCTACTATATCTGGCTCAAACCAACAGCATGACCTTAATAGGTCTTATTCTGTTGTCTGCACAATAGGAAATGTTCCACTTGAACACAAGGTCACCCAAGATATCTGTCCACTGAACTTGGACAAGTTAGAATTATCATTCAAACAATTTGAATGTATAAAATATAAGATGAATGCAAGATGGAATTACTCTTTCTGATGCCATAGGAAAATGATGCTCATTGGGAAAAATAATGCTTAATCTTCTGCCACACAGTATATGCATAAGACCATGGAATTGACTATGGGGCTTTAGTCAGTTGTCAGTTTAGTCCTCCTCTTAGCTTCTCTTTCCTTCTAGGTTCTTGCTCTGTGAATCTCTTCTACCATTTCCCCCCCAAAATATATTTTTCCTTGTATCTAGTGGTGCTGTTGAGAAGGTGGAGATCAACATAATTCTTGTCTACCTATATATATACTATTTGATATATACATTTATACAAAATGATTTTAGGATTTTCATTCTTCATTTTGAATATTTCATATGGGGTTTGCTCCTATTTAAAACTCTATTGAGTATTTTCAACTTGATATATCTTATTCTGTTTCAATTCAAAAAAGTTTATCTCTACTATTTCTTAAAACAATAATTTCTATTTTTTCCAATTTTCAGATGCCTTTTATTTGATATACTAATATTTAGTTCTGTTTTCTCTTTTATAATTTTTCCCTTTTTCCTGATGCATTTTTGTAAAGTCCCTCAGTTTTGTCCTTAATTGTCTTTGTTCGTTCGCTGCATCCATCCTGCCCCTAATTCCATTGATTGTATTCTTCAATTAATCTTCTATATTTTAATATCTAGAGTCTCCCCTTCTAACCACAGTGTGATAACTAACATTTGAGTTACCCTCCTACTACAAATAACTTAAAAACTGGACAAAAGTATAAGAAACAATTATTTTCAGATGGTAGAAAAAGAAGGATAGAACTGTGAACTAGAAATAAAGAAAAAAGGGGGGGCATTTCTTTTTTCTGATGTGCCAGCTTGGTTTCTGAAGGTACTTTCTGGAACACAGAAGATCATGCAGTCCACAGTGATCTTGATGATTTGTACCACATGATTAGAAATCAGTCCATTTTCATCAGGGTGAGGAGCATGGTGGCACACAGAAAGATACGGTAGCTGAGAGTTCTTCATCCAGATGCAAGCACAGCAAGAAGAGAGAAATACTGGGCCTACTTTTAAGCTTTTGAAAACCAAAGCCCACTCTCACTGTGACACACTTCCTTCAGAAAGGTCACACCTACTCCAACAAGTCCACGCCTCCTAATCCTTTCAAACAGTGCCACTCCTTAAACCTTCAAATATATGAGCCTATGGTGGCATTACTATTCAAACCACCACTTCCTTAACTCAAGAATTTCCTGTAAGGCTCACTTAATAAAATCCCCAGAAACTCCTAATATTGTCATGCAAGGAACCTTTGGGGACACTTAAACCAAATCCAAAAAGCAGTACTAGATATTTGAGAAGAACTTCTAGGATGATTACACCTTGATGGTAAGCTAATCATGGCCTAGTTTTTGGCAAAACAAAATTAAACATTCTCTAAATTAATACAATAAAATGTAAATCTACAACAAGACATTCATAATATCCAGTATCCAACTAACATACACCTAGGCAAGCAAAATAGGAAAATATGAGCACTAAGAGAAATGACAAATGACAGAAAATGATGCAAACTGACAAACTGATTTTTAAAAACGATAGAATGAGTAGCCAAAAAGAGAGCAGCTGGTAAGAGTTTGAAGAAAAATGTGAATACAATAAGAAAAGAAGTAATAATTACCAAAATAACCAAGTGAAAATTACTAGAGATGAAATTTGCAATATATTTTTCACTGAATGGAATTAACAACAGATTTCACAGTGAAGAAAATGTGTAAACTTGAAAATGTAGCAATGAAAAATATCCCTACTGAAATGGGAAGAAGGTAAAACTCATGTAAGAAAAATCAAAATGGACTCAATAGTTTATAAAAATATAAATTACATTATCATATAAGTATTGAAGTAGGTTGCATAGACCGTCCCGCTTTTTGTATTTCTTTTATAGCAGTCGTTCATGCTTCTCAGAAGTCTAACTCTGCTATTTTTGTTTTCCAAGGTTATTATTAATACTACTGTATTTAATAATGCATATCAAAGAAGAAAGTCTTGGAATTATTATATTTCTAGTAGAGATACCCAAATATCACTGTTATTTCCTGGAAGCTCAGGAAGTAGCCACAATGGTCAGTCACATTAAGTTGTAATTGATCAGATCCAAGAGTTTTAAAGAGGTGTGCTGCTCAGTTTATTGTCAACTTCACACAAACTGGAGTCATCTGGAAAGAGGGACCCTCACTTGAGGAATTGCTTCCATTATATCAACCTGTTAATAAGTCTATGGAGGCATTTTCTTATTTAATGACTGATGAAGGAGGGCCTATCCCACTGTGGACTGCCCCACCCATGTTATGGTAGTCCTGACTTCTATAAGAAACAGGTTGAGCAAGCCATGGGAAGCAACCCAGTAAGCAACATTCCTCTATAGTCTCTGTTGTTAATTCCTGCCTCCATTTTCCTGCCTTGAGCTCCTGTCTTGGATTCCCTCAATGAGAGACTATGATTGGGACATGTAAGCCACATAAATCATTCCCTTAACAAATTGCTTTTCATCATAGTCCTTATTGAAACAACAGAAAGAAAACTCAGACATAGAGAGAACTGAGGATTAAAGACTAGACAGTAGCTAGTTAATCAATCCCTGTCCTTATCAAATGCTCACCCAGCAGGATGTGTGGGAAACCTATCCATGCATGAACTTGCATGCATAGGAATCCTGGAGTACTGTGATTACTACAGTGAATAGCATGACACAGGTAGTAGTAATCTCAAGGCTATACTAGAAAGAGACAGGACTTAGAGAGTGCTTAGATGCTTACTTCAGCTACATACTGCACTTGAATCCTATGCTCAAATCTAAAATTGCCTACCTTCTAAGTAAACAAGTTCAAGGCAGTTTCAGTGTCTCTAGAGTTTCTCCCAGTGGTGATGATGGAGGTGAAGCTGCGGTTGCTGCTCTTAACTGGTTTCTCCCATGTTGATCTTTGGGTTGGGAAACAGCAACTAATTTATGAAAAACTGGAAATAAAACTCTTGGATGTATACTCTGTGTGCAGACTGTGTTTGTACTATCTTACTCAATCTGATCAATTAACATCAGGCATATACTATCATTACAGAAGAAGACATTGAAGTAAAGGGACATTAAGATAGTTGCATAATTTCATACAGCTGTACAAGATGGGCCAAAGATTCAAAATCAGTCAGTCACACTTTAGAGATCAAGACCTTGTTCAATACCAGATATTTGGTGACTAAAATGTCCACAAAAAGATTTATTAAATATTTCTTGAATAATAAAAAGGATGCATGTTTAGAATTACGTTGGCAGCTTCCCCCAGCAGCCTTGTTCCCTTATATTTTCCTCTGATCCATTGCCCCAATGTCTCAGGAATAGACCTTGAAGTTGGCCTTTCTATATCCATCATGGACTAATACATTGCACTAAAAGCACATGAACTAAAACACCCAGTGTTTAAATGTATGCGATAACAATTAGTGAATTCTAGGAATGAAAATGTCCTTTCACTAGCAGATAAGGAGTAAGAAAACCAGGAATGTTAAACATTCAGGAAAACAGAATGTATAACCTGTATTCCACCCAGGAGGTTGAAAATAGAGGTGGCTAATAGTGTAGGTGACCCCTGTGCTATCTGTAGGACTGAGCTATACCTGGCTCCCCCCAGCTCCCACAACCAGAACCGGTGACCTCTGTAGTATCTGTATAGCCAGGGTCTCTCTCAGGCTCCCAAAACAGGGCTGGAGGTGGTTGATAGCCCAGATGACTTCTGTGCTATCTCTGACTGTGATCATACCAGATCCTCCCCTAGGCCTTTAAGATAACACAAGGAGCCTATCTATAGAACCTGTCTACACAGAAGCAACATGTACTTTGAGAAGTGCTTCAATGTAATTATGTCTCATTATGCACAAAAGATTGTGTCATACTATAAAAATTTTTATCCAATTTTACTGTACTAAAATATTCCTAAAATAAGCTTCCAAGTGTCAGACTCTAAATATTTGATGCAGCGCCAGCTACCGAGTCCTGTTGAACCAGACTTCCCTCTAGCCTTGTACTATACTTTACCAGCTCTGGTGTTTACAGAGACATCCACAAATGACAAAAGAAAGCATGAAGTCAAAAGAGAGCAAGTAGGGGCATATGGGAAGGTTTGGAGAGAGAAGAGGAAAGGGAGAAACTTTGTAACTATATTATAATCTCAAAAGAAATTTTAAGCCATTTTGCTTTTTTCTGAGTTAACATGGTTGAAAATGTCTTTCCCAGAAGAAGATCTATCCCTAATACTGGCTTGTTTGCCCTCTGAAATACCTTACAGAAAGAGGTCCTTCATAAGAAAGAACATAAAGGGCTATAAAATTTACGGAAAGACACCCAGCCTTACTGGTTATGAATGATACATACAGTAAAATACCCAAAGACCATTTTTCTAACTGACAAAAAAGTCAAAGAGCTGAAATAACCAGTATTGGAAAGAATTCTAGGAAATAGACCTCTTAAATATAACTTGATTCACTGGAATTTAATTTCATAAAGCTAGCATAAAATGAAATTAGACAAAGTTTAACATTTAAAAGTACAAATATTCTTACCTAAGATTTTGTTTCTAGGATTTCTTTTCTTGCTGCAAAAAGCTTCCATTGCTCAAGCCTACATATTGTAGAGAAAACTAGAGTAAATGAAATTTCTGTTAATGATGGAGTTGTTAATAGCATACTATAGAATCATAAAATAAGAAGAATATGTTTTTGGATGAAAAGGCACCTAGTCTGATGAGAGATTCCAACACTAAGAAATGTATTAACAAGTCATTACTACAGGAAACATATATGAAGTAATCTAACTTTTGTAAACCAATATATATATATATATATATATATATATATATATATATATACACAAAATACATATTTCAATATGCATATTAAAATTCTGAGTTTATATTAATCGACTAAATAAATCTGACTTTGGGAAGTAGGATTTAAAGGTATGATGAATTGTCACTTCTGTAATATTTGAATTTTGGTCACATTTAACTCTTTTATGTTTTCTCCATTGTTGAAGATTGAATCCCCTGCCTCATGCATGCTACACAAGTTCAATGCTACTGTAACCCTGCCCCATGTTAATAATTTCTGAATATGTATACCTAGAGACAAAGAAAGCAAAACTAAAAAGACCAGAGAAAAGAATAGTAATTAGTATTTGAAATCTCTTAAAAACAACCAAGAATCAGATGGTCCCTGCTTTGTTAGAAGTCTTTCAGACCTGAGCTTATACAGAAAGCATTCTAGGTCACAGAGCAATCAGGTTCTGGTGAAGATCACACCCCCCCCCACCCCCCCCAAAAAATAGACTAATGCTTCCAAACTTTATTGTGCTTGAACATAAATTGGATAAAAGTACAAAAATAAATTTTCTTTCACTTCTTTCCATGTTCTTGATTTTAATGTGAATACACAAAGAGAGACTCATGAGACTCGTGCATTCTCTCTCTCTCTCTCTCTCTCTCTCTCTCTCTCTCATACACACATGCATGCACACACACACGCAGACACACACACACACACACACACACACACACACATTCTTCTCTAATTAATACATATGAGAGGATATACCTATGTAGAACAAATACCAATAGATAAAGTTAAGATGTTGAAGATGTCTTGAAAACTTGTCCTGGGAATCTGGGCAGATAAGAGGCTTAAACACTAAGGGGGGAAGAGGCCAAGGATCAGGAGAAGGCCCAAACAACCATTTTTCTTCCAGATTCTAGACAGTATATTTCATTGTTGGATGTAAATGTTCTGTGACCTTACCTGTACGACTACCATCTCTCATAACAACAATATTGTGTACTTCATCAGCACTCAAGCCTTTCTCTTTTTCAGATAACAAAGGCTGGGTAGCATTTTGCAATTTATCTGATTTATCCAAAATTTATACCAATTTCATCATCATCATCATCATCATCATCATCATCATCATCATCACCACCTCCACCACCACCATTATCATCAATCATCATTGAGCTATTTTCTATCCATCTTTACCTTCAAAGTGATAGAAGACTATTTAAGTTGTGTAGATTATCTTGCTCAAAGAGCAATGAAGACAATGAAATGTATTAATAAATAAATGAAAGGCACAATTTATGTTGTCATTATCATAATTATTCTTATTGTAAGAATCATATTAAGACTAGCAATGACTGAAATTTGACTATCCCTGATATGAGGTATTTACCTAACAAACACAGAAGGAAATAGATATTGACTTAAACAAGGGGGTATACAATCAATAGTGGAGAGTAATGCTTGATTCTTTCAACAAAAAGACTAGAAACCTTTTCCGAGAAAAATAATATTTCTACCCATTGAGTTGGATGTCATCAGTGTGAATGTGCCACTGCAGTTTTCATCAGGTATCTTAAACTGAACTTTCTTATCAGCAATAACTATGCTCAGCCATCTATAATTTGGAAGTCTAAAAAGTTCAAGAAGAGAATCGGGACCCTCTAAGTTCTTGCTATGCCATGTATAATTCCCTAGACTAGTAATAATCAGCATGAGGAGAGAAGTTATTAGCAATGTAGAATTAGAGGCTTCACCTCATACCAGTGAATCAGAATCTGTGTATTAACACGATCCCTGCTAATTCTTATTCAGGTCTGACAAGTTTTGCTCTGGATATTAGCTGAGAGTTGGACTTGCCTAATTTCAAGTACCATAATCATACCTCGAGTATTTGCCCTTGGGATTATTTCTGACAACCAAACTCTTAGGAAATGTGATGAGATTAGCTGATAATCCAAAATCTGTCAAATGGCTACTGTGTACTCTGTCAAGTTAGGCCCTTATGTCATATTAGGCCCTTATAAGGAAATAAAAATGGAATCTCTACTCTCAAGGAAAAACTTGGGTTAGGAGAAATAGAGATACATAGATGCCACCACAATGCATTTCATACTCTGTTTATACGGATGTTGTGGTTTGGATATAAAATGCCTCCCAAAGACTCATAACTTTGGCTTAGGAGATGATTCAATAGAAAAGAGTCATTGCCCTGCAAGCATAAAGGCCTGAGTTCAAACCCCCAACGTCCACATATAAAGCTGTGCACAGCTTGCATGCCTGCAACTCAGCCCTGAAGGTAGTGACTGACAAAATCCCAGAATTGCAGGGACAGAGATAGCCAGATTTTGAGAGCTCAGTGGCTGACCAGACTTGCTGAAATAGCTACTTTCCAGTTCAGTAAGAGATCTTGTCTCACAGCAATAAGGTAAAGAATGATCAAGGAAGACACTGGACAGCTTGCTCTGGGTTTGGCATATACACACTGGGCATACACAAGTAACATATTCAAGTACTCATACCACTCATAAACAATATGTACCCATCACATACCGTATGAACAAAAGCTTTTATGTAAAAACCTCATCTCTTGTTATTAGAGCCAATAATTGAGAGGAAAGTGAATCATGAGGGCTTTTATTTAATGTCCAGGGGAGATGGTGAGAGATGGAATCTTGTTTGAGATAGTCGCTAGGGATGTACCTGTGAAGGGTATATTGATCTGTCTTCCTCCTCCTTCTGGCTGCAATGAATTAAGCCAATTTTCCTCTACCATGGCCTACTGACATGAATTATCTCACGCCCATAGCCAGGGAACCACAAATTTAAATCTCTGAAACCATGATCTAAGATAAATATTTCCTCCTAAATTGATATGGTCAGATATCTGTCACAGCAACAAAATGCTAACACACCAGGCTGACCCCTGTTTTCCACGTGTGCTCCATGCAGTCTACCTTTGTTCTCAATATTCCTTCCACTTGGAATTTGATTTTCTGGTTCCCCTTCACCAATATCCTGTCTGCAGTGACTGTCAGTAAAATGGAAGACAATGGTGCTTTCTGAAGAAAACAAAAACCAAAAAAGCCTAATTCTCATTCCTCAAACTAAACCCAGCAAGTTCATGAAGGATTTTCCTGAGCCGTCTATGCTCTCTTAACTACTGCAGTTCCTCTCCACAGGAGGGCCAGGAAAAGATTTTTTTGTGATCAAACAGTAGAACTTTGTCAAAAGTTGAACTCTTTCACTTAGAAATCAAAGTATGTGTCCCCACATGCTAAACTATAGCAACATTTTTTTGCATGTTCTTCTAAATTGCTCCTAACACAAAATCGAACAGACCCAGAATCCACAATTTCTGAGCAAGTCTCCTGAGTTGTCAATGTTGGCTGTAATTTTCAGTGGATACTCTAGATGGCAGCATTGTGCATTTTATGCTTTATATAATTTATTGGTTTCCTAAGTTTTTATTTTATACATCTGAACAGGCATGTGTGTGGAGAGAAGATAGAAGGGCAAACACTAATTTCACTTTAATAGCCATCCATGACAAGGCAAATATCAATAACAACATTTGAAATTCGATTTTTATCAGTCAAATTCTTGTCTATTTTCACTGTTGCTCAGTCCATATAATTGATTCTACTGTCTCATGCCCTACTCATGTTCCCACCTTGAGCAGATCAAAATTTTCTTTTCCCTACCTAACCCTTCTAAAGACATTATTTTATTAAAACTTCACTGTATGACCGAATCTACAGCCTTGTATAAAGCTCAAGTCCAAGTGGATCAAGGACCTCCACATAAAACCAGATACACTGAATCTAATAGAAGAGAAAGTAGGAAAAAGTCTCCAACACATGGGCACAGGGGAAAAGTTCCTGAACGGAACACCAATGGCTTGTGCTCTAAGATCAAGAATCGACAAATGGGACCTCATAAAATTGCAAAGCTTCTGTAAGGCAAAGGACACCGTAAATAGGACAAAATGGCAACCTACAGATTGGGAAAAGATCTTTACCAATCCTATGTCCGATAGAGGGCTAATATCCAATGTATACAAAGAACTCAAGAAGCTAGACTCCAGAGATCCAAATAACCCTATCAAAAAATGGGGAACAGAGCTAAACAGAGAATTCTCAACTGAGGAAACTCAAATGGCTGAGAAGCACCTAAAGAAGTGTTCAGCATCCTTAGTCATCAGGGAAATGCAAATCAAAACAACCCTGAGATTCCACCTCACACCAGTCAGAATGGCTAAGATCAAAAACTCAGGTGACAGCAGATGTTGGCAAGGATGTGGAGAAAGAGGAACACTCCTCCACTGCTGGTCGGATTGTAAGCTGATACAACCTCTCTGGAAATCAGTCTGTCAGATCTTCAGAAAATTATACATAATACTACCTAAGGACCCAGCTATATTAGTCCTGGGCATATACTCAGAAGATGCTCCAACATGTAATAAAGACACATGCTCCACTATGTTCATAGCAGCCATATTATAATAGCCAGAAACTAGAAACAACCCAGATGTCCCTCAACAGAGGAATGGATACAGAAAATGTGGTACTTTACACAATGGAATACTACTCAGCTATTAAAAACAATGACTTCATGAAATTCTTAGGCAAAGGGATGGAACTTGAAAATATCATCCTGAGTGAGGTAACCAAATCACAAAAGAACACACATGGTATACACTCTCTGATAAGTGGATATTAGCCCAAAAGCTAGAAATAACCAAGATAGAATTCACAGACTACATGAAGCTCAAGAAGAAGGAAAACCAAAGTATGGATGCTTCAGTCCTTCTTAGAAAGGGGAACAAAATGCTCACAGGAGGAAATACAGAGGCAAACTGTGGAGCAGAGACTGAAGGAAAGGCCATCCAGAGACTGCCCCACCTGGGGATCCATCCCATATATAGTCACCAAACCCAGACACTATTGCAGATGCCAAGAAGTGCTTACTGACAGGAGTCTGATATAGCTGTCTTCTGGGAGGCTCTGCCAGACCCTGAAAAATACAGAGGTGGATGCTCGCAGCCAACCATTGAACTAAGCATGGGCTCCCCAATGGATGAGGAGTTAGAGAAAGAACTGAAAGAGCTGAAGGGGTTTGCAACCCCATAGAAAGAACAACAATATCAACCAACCAGACCCCCAAAGCTCCCAGGGACTAAGTCACCAACCAAGGAGTACACATCGAAGGACCCATGGCTCCAGCCACATATGTAGCAGAGGATGGCCTTGTCAGGCATCAGTGGGAGGAAAGGCCCTTGGTCTTGTGAAGGCTCAATTCCCCAGTATAGGGGAATGCCAGGGTAGGGAGGCAGGAGTGTGTGGGTGGGTCGGGGAGCACCCTCATAGAAGCAGGGGAGGGGGTGTGGTAGGGGTTTCCAGAGGGGAAACCATTAAAGGGGATAACATTTGAAATGTAAATAAAGAAAATATCCAATAAAAGAAAAACATATAAGAAAAATAAATAAAAACCAAAACTTTTAGTAATTTTTTTATTGGCTACATCTTATTTAAACAAATGTCATCTTGATGAAAGCATGATCATTTCTAGTTCTCATTTAAACAAAAAAGATGGGCAACACCTTATGGAGTTATTGTAAGACTCTCCATCGATAGACTCCTGAATGTGAACATCTATTCATGTATAGAAAGCACTTTTACAGGAGCTAAGGAAATGACATCAGAGAGTCTACTATTTGCTTTTAACAATATTAAAAGAACATTGAGGAAGGTGTAGTAGTTACTTTTCTATTGCTGCAATAAAACACCATGACCAAGGCAATTTATAAAAAGAAGGGTTTATTTGAGCTTATGATTCCGGAGGGATGGGTCTGTCGCTATTCATCATCAGTAAGTATGGCATCATGCAGACAAGGTAACTGGAGCTGGAAACTGAGACCTGAAGGTTCAAGTCACAAACCATAAATAAAGGTAAAGAGCATGATACTCATGATGCCTCAATAGCATGACTATGTAAACAAGGCCTGAACAAAGACAACACCAATAGGCATACAACCATGGAAGAGAGAAATCTCATGAAAATCCCCACCTCTAGACAAAAACAAACAAACAAAGTAAAACAAAACAAAAACCTACAGGCAACTAAAGGATACTAACAGTAGTAAAAGTAGACTTCTACTAGCAAGGAATCCCTTAATTGCTTATCTAATTATCGAATGGCAAGCCCTGAAATCATGTATATTTAAGCAGTACTGAACCAACTAATGAGGTTATATTTATATTTTTATCCATGCCTATGTCTACACACATGTATGTAATTTTTTAAAAAGTAAAGAAGAGAAGGCCAGATATTTAAGAAAGCATGGAGGGAAGGGGAAGAGTTGGAGGAAGGAAAGAGAATGAAGGAAACTGAGGTAATTGTATTTTAATTAAAATATAACTATTCAGAAATAAATCAAATTGAACTTTAACAAAAAAGTACAGAATCTCTTCTGATGCATAAGATAATCTCTTAATTGTAACCCTTTGTAGAACTGAAAAGCAAATTACATCCTTCTAACACACAATGGTATAGAATATAAATTACCAATCCAGAAAGGAGAAATGGGGACATAGTGAGGAAATACTGAACCAATACCAGACTAGAACACGGTAGGGCTCATACAAATCTTGAAGCTCCATATTCAGTATTAAAGGACTAGGATGGGTGGTACTGGCCCTCCATTTTTGCTGCCTGCAATATATATTTCTCTCTTGGACCTGGTCCCATTTCATGTATTCTGCCATCCCTGGAAAATGTCTCAGGGTCCTGGCATTTCCAATACCTTGAGGTCTCCTGTGCAATTCAGGTTTCATAGTCTCAACTTTACATAATGGTCTCTCATAGCCTCTAGCCTTCTCAAGGCCTTCATAGAGAGAGTTCCCTTTTGTATGCTGCCTGGTCTCAGCAGCTCTCTGAAAACTTAAAGGAAGGATCCATGGATAAAGAAATTGTGATATATTTACGAAATGGAGTAAAAACAATGGAAAGATGACTCTGCAGTTAAGAGCACTGGTTGCTCTTCCAGAGGACCAGAGTTCCATTCCAGCACCCACATGGCATCTCACAACTGTCTGTAACTCTAGTTTCAGGGGATCTGGCACCCTCACACAGACATACATGCAGGCAAAACACATATATACATATAAAATTTTAAAAATCTTTTAAAAAGCCAATGACATCATGAAATTTGTTGAAAAATGGATGGAACTAGAGAAATTACCCAGAGGGAGGTAGTAACCCAGACCCAGAGAGGCTAAGTAACAAGGAGGGCTCAAGTTGGGGGTGGTGCATGGATCTCTCTGGGAAGGAGAAATAGTAGAGATTTCATGGGTGGACTGGGGGCAGGTGGGCATGGGAACAGGAGAAATCAGGAGGGGAGGTGAAGGCAGAGTACTAAGAGAGATGACTGGAATTGGGGGACATTTCATGAAGAAGATAGAAATCTAGTATAATAGAAACTCCCTGGAAACTATGAGGGTGACCCTAGTGAAGACCCCTAGTATTTGGGGATACCCTATCTGAACCAATCATCTTCTGTAATCAGGCAAGGCTTCCAGTGGTGGGAGTGGAACGTCAACTCAGCCACAACACCTTCTACCTACAATTTGTCCTGCCAGAAAGAAAGATGTGCTGGGGTAAAGGTGGGGCAGAACTTATGGGAGTGGCCAAGGGATGACTAGGCAAGCTTGGAACCCATGCCACAAGAGGGAGCTCATGCCTGACACTGCCTGGATGGTCAAGAAGCAGAAGAGGGATAGCCCAGAGACCTAGGTAGAGCTCAAACACGACTGGCAAAAATAAATAAATAAGTAAATAAATAAATAAATAAATAAAGTCAATGAAATGATTTCTAATGATATTCTGCTATACTCATAGACTCCAGCCTAGCATAATAGTCATCAGAGAGACTTCATCCAGCAACTGATAGAAACAGATGCAGAGACTCACAGCCAAACTTTAGACCAAACTCATGGAATCCTGTGGAAGAGGAGAAGGAAGGATTGTAGGAACCAGAGGGGTCAAAGACACTACAAGAAAACCCACAGAATCAACTAATCTGGGTTCATGGGGTTCCTAGGGACTGAACAATCAAGGAGCCTGCATGGATCTGACCTAGGCCCTCGGTATATATGTTATAGCCTTGTAGCTTGGTAGAACTCCTAAGAGTGGGGTGTCTCTGATGCTTTTGCCTGCTTTTTGAACCCTTTTCCTCCTACTACTGGGCTGTGTCGTCCAGCCTTAATATGAGGAAATATGCCTAGCTTTAATGCAACTTGATATGTCATGTTCAGTTGATATTCATGGAAGGCCAGCCCTTTTCTGAAGGGAAGCTGGGGAAGAGTAGATCTTGGAGTGAAGGAAGGTGGAGGGGCGTACTTTGAAGAGAGAAGGGAGGGGAAACAGCAGTCAGGATGTAATATATGATAGAGAACAAAGAAAGAAAGGAAGGAAGGAAGAAAGGAAGGAAGGAAGGAAGGAAGGAAGGAAGGAAGAAAGAGAAAGGAGAGAGAGAGAGAATTTGACACCATCACTTTTACTTTTACATCCTTCATTCTTTTAAAACTGGGACAATGAGGATGGCATTACCGAATTTGCCTATTGTCATGGGATGGACCCTGGCCCTCTAATGTAGAATTACATTAGCAGCAGATCTTTTGTTCAGTTGTTTTATAGAGGCTGAAAAAGCCTCAACCTCCCTTTCACAAGTTGGAAGCTTAGTTAAAGGGGTCTTGCTCTGAGGCATCCTTATCTTTATGCCAGTGTCCAGCAGGAGGCCTCGTCTTTCCTTTCTATTAATTCATCTCTCATACACATCCTGACTGCAGTTTCCCTCCTTCCTCGAGCATCTTCCCCCTCCACCTGCTCTTTCCACTGGATCCACTCCCTTTTCACCACCGATCAGAAAAGATCAGTCCTTCCAGGTACATCAACCAAACAAGAAGCTACAGTAAGAACAGACACATATTCTCATATCAAGATTGGTCGAGGCAGCCCAGTAGAAGGTAAAGGGTCCCACAGGCAGGCAAAAGAATCAGAGACAGGTCCTGCTCCCACTGTTAGGAGTCCCATAAGAACACTGCGCTACACAGCCATAACATATATGTAGAGGACCTAGGTCAGACCCATACAGGCTCCTTGATCTCTGTTAACCCACTTGAGCCCCAGTCAGTTGATTCCTGTGGACAGTATTCTTATGGTATCCTTTGTCCCTCTGGCTCCTCAACGACTTCCACCCCTCCTCTGCAGGACTCCTCAAGTTCTACCTAGTATTTGGCTGTAAGACTTGGCATCTCTTCCCATTAGTTGCTGGATGAAGTCTCTCTGGTCTTTCTAATGACTATTATGCTAGGCTCTGGTCCCAGCACATCCTGCAGGCAAGGCAAACTCTAGGTCAGAAGTTTAGTGTTTGGTTTAGTGTCCCAATCCCTCCACTTGAAGCCTTGCCTGGTTACAGAGGATGGCTGGTTCTGCCTCTGTGTCCCCCAATACTAAGAGTATTCTCTAGTTGTCACCCTCATAGATTCCATGGAGTTTCCATTGCACTAGGTTTCCACCTCATCCCCAAAATGTCCCCCGGTTCCAGTTGTCTCTCCCAGTATTCTCTCCCTCCATCCCCAAAACCTGTTCCTTCCTGTTTCCATTCCCACAAGCCCCCCAGTCCACCCATAAAATCTATTCTATTTCTCCTTCCCTGAAAGATCCCCTTTAAGCCTTCCTTGTTACTTAGCCTCTCTGGGTCTGTGGACTGTAGCATGATTATCCTGTACCTAATGGCGAATATCCACTTATAAGTGTGTACGTACCATGTTTGTTTTTCTGTGTCTGGGTTACCTCACTCTGGATGATTTTTCTAGTTTCATCCATTTACCAGCTGATTAATACTCCATAGTGTAAAGTCACATTTTCTTTATCCTTCTTCAGTTAAGAAACATCTAGATTGTTTCCAGTTTCTGTCTATTCGAGTAAAGCTGCTATAAACATAATTGAACACATGTCCTTGTGGTAAGATGTAGGTTCCTTTGGGTATGACCAGGCGTGGTATGGCTGAGTTTTGAGGTAGAACAATTTCAAATTTTCTGAGAAACCATTATATTGATTTCCAAAGTGTCTATGCAAGTTTTCACTCCCACCAGCAATGGAAAAGTGTCCCCCTTGCTCCACATCCTTGACAGCATGTCTATCTCTTGAGATTTTGATTTTAGCCATTCTGAGGGCTGTAAGATGGAATCTTAAGAGTTAGTTTTGTTTGTTTGTTTCCTTTTTTTTTTTATTGTATATTTTCTTTATTTACATTTCAAATGTTATCTATCCCCTTTCCCAGTTTCCTGTCAGGAAACCCCCTATCCCTTCCTCCCTCCCTCAGCTTCTGTGAGGGTACTCACCCACTCACCCATCTACTCCCGCCTCCCTGTCCTCACATTCCCCTACACTGGGGCATCCATCAAGCCTTCACAGGACCAAGGGCCTCTCCTCCCATTGATGCTAGACAAGGCCATCCTCTGCTATATATGCAGCTGGAGCCATGGGTCCTTCCATGTGTACTCCTTGGTTGGTCGTTTAGTCCCTGGGAGCTCTGGGGGATCTGGTTGGTTGATATTATTGTTCTTCCTACAGGGTTGCAAACCCCTTCAGTCCTTTCTCTAACTCCTCCATTGGGGACCCTGTGCTCAGTCCAATGGCTGGCTGGTAGGATCTGCTTCTGTATTTCTGGCTTCTTTATCAAAAATCATGTGTTTATAGCTGTGTGGATTTATGTCTAGGTCTTCAATTTGATTCCATTGATCAACCTGTCTGTTTTTATACCAATACCATGTTGTTTTTGTTATTAGTGCTCTGTAGTATAGCTTGAAAGCAGGGATGGCAACACTCAGGAGGCCTCTTCTTAAAAGCAGTAATCTCCTTATATCTTTCATCACATGTCATGGCTACAACATTAAGTTTCCTGGTGCTCCTTTTCTTTTTAAACTACATATTTGTGTTTCTTCTTGTCCTACTAGATCTTTTTGCAGTTTACAAAACTGAAATATAATTACATCACCATCTCCCATCCTTCCTCCAGTCCTTCTCTGTTTTAGGTCTCCATTTTGTTCTTCCATACTGCGAGAGACTGAAGAATAAACATCTTTTATTAGATCAGGATTATAGTGTGATGATGAAAATAGGGATGATCCAGGCACAGAGGTAGTGCACACCTTTGAAACCAGCACTCAGGAAGCAGAAGCAAGCAAATCTCTGTGAGTTCAAGGCTAGACGGACTACATAGTGAGTTTCAGAACAACTAGAGATATGTAGAGAGAACCTGCCTCAAAGAGAGAGGAGTGGAAGGGAGAAAGAAGAGAAAGAAGAAAAGGAATGTGTGGTCTGGAGCTGTAACACAGTCTGGTATACAAAGAACCCTGGGTTCTATTGACAGAATGATAGAAACTGGACAGGTGAGACACAAAGATCAGTATTTCAAGGTGGTTCTTGGAATACTTGAAATAGCAAATTTTCGGTCAACGTGGAATACATGAGACCATATCTCAAAAAAGAGAAAGAAAAAGAATGTACATTCCTTCTTTTCATTGTAGACCTTGGTAACAGTCCATAGTACTTACTGGGTGATGCTGCCTTGAAATAACCTCCTGCAAAGAAATTAGTCATTACTTTTTAAGTTTAGTTTCAGGCAAATTCTTAGGACAAGGGAAGAAGGCAAAATTCTTCACCAAAATGGCCTCAAGTTCAGTTGCTAACGTTGTTGCACTGAATGCTCTAGAGCTAGGCCTCCACCGTGGGAACTTCTCTGAGCACACTACTGTCATTTTCAGCCTGCAGGCAGGTCTTTTAATCTTTGATTACAGTATTCAACCAATTTTCTAGTCCAAATTCCCAAAGTTTTTACATTCCTCTAAAACTCAATAATGGCCAAAATCCTCCACAACAACATCCCACTATGTGTTATAGTGACTTTTCTATTGCTGTGATAAAACACAATGACAACCTGACCCCCAGAGCTCCCAGGGACTAAACCATCAGCCAAAAAGTAAACATAGAGGGACTCATGGCTCCAGCTGCATATGTAGCAGAGGGTTGCCTTATCTGACATCAATGGGAGGAGAGGCCCTTGGTCCTGTGGATGCTTGATGCCCCAGTGTAGAGGAATGCCAGGGTGGTGAGGTGTGAGTGGGTGGGCAGGTGGGGGAGCACCCTCATAGATGCAGGGGGAGGGGATAGGATATGGAGCTTGCAGAGGGGAAACTGGGAAGGGGAAACAACATTTGAAATGTAAACAAATAAAATAAGCAATAAGAAAAGCCACAATGACAATGTCAACTTGCCAAAAAAAGAAGATCTGGGGGCTTAGGGTTCCAGAGCGATGAGATTTCATCACAGCAGGAAAGTACAGCAGCCACAGGTGTAGTGAAAGGGGCAAAAGGCTGAGAGCAGCTCACTGTTTGAACAGCAAGCACAGAGCAGAAAGCGTGAACTGGAAGGGGCCTGATTAAACTCTCAGATCCTACATGCAATGATAGACTTCCTCCAGCACAACCATACCTCCTAAATGTCCCCAAACAGAGTGACTGACTGGAAACCAAGTTTTCACCTGCCTGAGAATATGGAGAACATTTTTCATTCAAGCTATCCCAGTTGTTATTTCACTTTTTATCAATGAAATTCATAGTGCAAACGTTCTAATTTTGATGAACTTCTATGATGCTTCTTACTTTTTAGTTAGTGCCCTTGGTCCCATTCCTATATAATGTGCTATTTAATCTAAGGTTGCAATGATTTACTGCAGTATCTTCTTGCAAGGATTTCATACTTTAATGACTTAATTTTTCTTTATTATGTGCTGTAGGGTCTCAATTCATTCTTTAGTATGTGAATATTCTATTGTCTCAGCACTATCTATTGAAAATACTATCATTTTCTGAGAAAATTCTCACAGCTCCTTTCTCTAAAATTAATTGGTCTTATATTTTTGTTTGAAAGCTTAGCCTTTAACAGCTGAGCCATCTCTCCAGACCAATGGGGGTGACCCTAGCTGAAACTCCTACCAGAGGGGAATAGGGAGACTGAAGAGGCCACCTCCTATAGCCAGGCAGGACTCCCACTGGAGGGACAGGTACATCTACCCACCCACAAAACCTTCAACAAAATATTTTTCCTGCCTCCAAATTTTGGGTTAAAGTTTTTCTGGGTGGGATGGTATCTGATTCCCTACACTGTAAGTCCTCCAAGGTAGCCACCTCAGTCTTCATGTCCCCAGCTGCTGTGAGTCTCAGCCAGGCTCACCCCCAGATACTCCCCCATCCCAAGTCTCTGGCTAGTGCCAGGGATTCCTCTCACACAGAGAGATTTCTGTTCTCTCTCCCAGCCCTCTCCTGCCCCTCTTTTCCTCATCCTTGATCCCCATCCCTGTTCCCTTCCTCAAGCCCTCTACCACTCAGGTAACTCCAGCCATCCACTTCTGATGTCTCTGGATCTATTTGCATTTTCTACATGTACACATCCAGTTAGACCAGCACCATTTGCTAAAAATATTTTCTTTTTCCATTGTATGGTTTAGGCATTTTTGTCAAATATCAGGTGTCCATAGGTTTCTGTGTTTCATTCTGAGTCTTCAATTCTATTCAGCCTGTCAGTTTTTCTGCCAGTACCATGTGGGTGCCCTTGCATTTGGGACATAGATGTTCAGAATTGAAACATCATCTTGGTGGATTTTTCCTTTGATGAATATGAAGTGTTCTTCCCCATCTCTTTTGATTACTTTTGGTTGAAAGTCTATTTTATTAGACACACACACACTTTGGTTTGCTGGTGTTGTGCTACTTTGTTGGGAGCCGCCTGAGCGCCCACATCCGCCATTACAAGATAGCGCCTACATCTGGCCGAGGACAAGTTGTAAACAGGCTAGTGCGCATGCACCAGGTAATTTTCCACCTCGGAGTCTCAGCCTCTCTCGTGGCGACATCTGGCCTGGTGTGCGGGAGCCAATGGGGAAGCTCCATGTCCCAGGCAAGCGCTGTGACCCATATAAAGGGCGAGTATTCTATTGTTCTGGGTCTCCACTCGTGGCAAGCTTATGCTCTCCCTCTCAAGATGCATTAAAGCTGTTACTGCAGAAGGATCCTATGTGTGCCGCGTCGTTCTTGCTGGCGAGACCGTAGCGCGGGACACTACTTATTTCCTGTTTTGTTTTGTTTTTGTTTTTTTTTTTAGGTTTTAGTTAGCCATCTTGCATTGAAGTTGTCCTTCTAGTATCTTCTTTTGGGCTAGATTTGTGAATAGACTGCTTAAATTTGGCTTTGTCATGTAATATCGTGTGCTTTGGCTGTGTTAGAATATTCAGGGCTTACTGTAGCAGGATAGCTGGATTCTGGTGGTGCCATATTGTCCTGGTTCTTGTTGATTATGTTCTTATGATGGCCTTTAGCCACCTGGTTGTCCCTGGTGTTGGCTGGATGTTGCTGATGCCAGCAGAACTCCTCGGAGGAGCAGTCAGAGCCCTGGAAGTGACAGTGGGTCTCAGAGTACAGCATGCTGCTTACCTCTGCTGGATATACCCCAGGTAGACCCAGCAGGCAAGGGATTGGTATGGGAGGAGGAGTCTTAGCTGGATGTTCTAGCCACTCCTACCCCCTCTCCCGTTCTGCAAGGCTCCTGGGGAGACAGCGAGAGTCATGGGCCAGATGATGGGGTTCAAGGGACAGTGTGCCCTGTTTTTAGTTTTATCAGAATGTTTATAGTGTTCTACAAATGTAAATTTGATGTAGATTGTCATATGGGTTAGCATACCTCATGGAAAAAACAGCATTTGAACAGAGAAATATTTTCCCAAAATTTTGATTTTGCTTATAATTTATTTTTCACATTTTCCTTTCCCACAATATTAAGATTGTATTGATTTAGCTAGAAAGCTAAGATTACCATGTCAAATCTAATACACATTGCTGGTCAACTATTTAGAATATAGAGACATCCCAACTTGCATGCAGCTAAAACTTTGTATCAAGTTGCTTTCTAAATTTCTCTCTCTAAAGATACAGAATGGTACAGCTCTCCCACCTTATTGGAGAAGTTTTCTTGTGCAATGGATGGCTGTTAATGCAGAAACTAACAACTTATGATGGTGCTTTGGATATGCTTGGCCCAGGGAGTGGTACTATTAGTAGGTACGACTTTCTTGGAATAGGTGTGGCTTTGTTGGAGGAAGTATGTCACTCTTGGGGTGGGCTTTAAAAGAGCTTCCTCCTAGTTGCCTGTAAACCAGTCTTCTGCTTGCCTTTTGAGCAAAATGTAGACCTTTCAGCTCCTCTAGCATGTCTGCCTGCACACTGCCATGCTTCCCACCATGATGATAATAGACTGAACCCCTGAAACTGTAAGCCAGCCCCATTTAAATGTTGTCATTTATAAGAGTTACCTTGGTTATGGTGCTTCTTCACAACAATGGAAACCCTAACTAAGACATTATTAAAGTCCAGAGAATAAGTGCCTGTTGAATTCCCAGTAGCAAATGGGACATTACCATGTCTTAGTCAAGTTTCTATTGCTGTAATAAAGACCATGACCAAAAGCAGCCTGGGAATGAAATCATAATTGAGAGAATCCAAGACAGAAACTCAAGTAAGGTAGGAACATGGAGGCATGAGCTAAGGCAAAAACCATGGAAGAATTATGCTTACTGGCTTGCTCATTATGGTTTACTGAGTATTTTACAGAACCAAGGACTACCTTCCCAGGAGTGATATTGACCACAATAGGCCAGGCCTTCTTATGTCAATCATTAATCAAGACATTTCCCCACAGTATTGTCTACGTACAGGCCAATTTGATAGAAGAACTTTCTCAAATGTGATTCCTTTTTCCAAGATGACCCTAGCTCATTTTAAGTTGACAAATAAAATTTTCTTTTAAAATGAAAGTAAAAATCTAATCATCATGTACCCACAAAATTTAGGGAGCATCACAGAAGGGAAGTAGAAAGATTGTGTTGCATGACTTCTCTCAGCATGAACTCTTATTTCCGCAAAGCCTCCAAGCAGAGGACTCTTCTTAGAATGCAAGCATTTCAGTTAGATGTATTTCAGGATGACCAGATAGCAAATGTGTCTTCTGGACACTATAGGATCTCTTCAGTAATGAATTCACAGCAGATGTGGTTGCATCCACAAGATCTATACAAGATCAAATCAGTCAGCATTCTAGTATGAAGGGGTAAATAGGTTCATGAGCCTCCATACCTTTTAGGAGGTGTGAACAATTAGTGGCTTCTGGAGGAGGGAGAGATTGCTTTCTTAAATGTGTGGTCACTGGTAGGTCACCCCCACACCAGGGAGTGAGGCCACGTTAGTGTATATATGAGCAACCCAAATTGAACATAGTGGATTCTTAAAAAAAAAAAAGAAAGAAATACAGGAATTTAGGAAGGTGTGGGAAGGTAGAGAGTGGATTGGGAGGAGTTAAGGGGAGGAAAGTAATAAATATGATGAAAATATGCTGAAGGAATTTTTCAAAGAATTAATAAAAGGCTATATTAATATAAGAGTAGTAAATCTTGGAGAGACAGGAGGTGGGAGAAACTGGGAGGAGTGGAGGAGGAGAGGCTGAGGTCAGGATGTACTGCATGAGAAAAGAATAAAGAAAAAGAAAAAAGCTGGAAAGTCCCATTTTATAGTTTTCTCTCATGTGTCATTAAGAGGAACTATAAAATTACTGGCTGACTTATCCAATAAGTTGTATTTTGTGAAACTTTAGTTTTAATATTATCCTAATCAAAACACACCGTCTTTCAATCCTATTGGCAGTATGTTAGGAGCCAATTATTCACAGGTCTCTCATATTTCCACATATCATGCAAGCAAAGAGCCTAACTATATTTTGGAGAACGTTGGTATTGCAAATTATTATGAAAGACAGAAATTGCCCCATTCTCCAAGGCAAAATGATGCGTTTATTGTGCCGTGTGGTATATATTATCCTCATGCTCTGTTTCTTCGGATAAGATCTCCCAGCCAAACATGACCCTTTATCAAGGAAACAAGAAAGTCACTCTTGTTTATTAATCATTCATGCTTAAACCATGAATAGCAGGTTTCTGTTTATTACCATATTGCAGAATTATCCCAAAGAACAATCCTACTTTTCCACAGGAACCAGAAGAAACCTCATCTTTATGAAACTACAAAACTTTAATCTCATTGTCTCTGGTTATTAACTTTGTTGCTGGTGCAGTTACAGGTGGCACTGCAAAGTATTCAGCAACTTCTTCTGGGTCATCATGATGTATAATATATTGTGAATATCATCTGTTTCATGTTGAATATTATATATTCGGCCATTTCTATAACCCATGGAGTAGCTAAGTAAAGAAGCTCTGTATGTACATATGTGTGTGTGCATGCATATATGCATGTATGTATGCATGAAGTTTTCTTTCAGATCAAAGGTTATGTATGCATCCCCTAATAAAGATTTGGTTTCCTTACATTTTAGTGTCCCTGAGCTAGTATGTGATCTGACCATGTTCATAGCTTCCATCTTGGTTGCCCATTCTGTGTCACTGCATGGGAGAGAGTGGTCACAGGGATCTCTCAAGAGCATGAAGTTCTTGTTTCCTGTATAGTGAGTATATCTAATTTTATGTCTAATCCAGAAAATTCTCACCTTCTGCCTGCTCCTATGAAACTGGCATACAAGCAGAGTTGAAATCTCATACCCTTCACAGCTCTTCACACATTGGATAGCCTGATATAACCTGCGAGAGTCTGAAGAGTCTTTTCCTGAACTTCTTTTCTTTATTAATGAACCACTGTAAGCATATTTGGCAATGATTCCAGGTAGAGACGGGTCTGAATTAAATTAAGTTTAAACACTTTAACAATTGGGCTCATTGATGTAAGTATTCTTTCTCATAGATTATTGAGATTTACACTTTTGGCATCTACTGATTTTAAAAATATCACTACAAGGAACAAAATTTGACACATCATAAAAATATTAATAGCACTCTAGCCATAATCATGCTGAGCCTTAGTTAAACATCACTTATTAAATAGCATTGGTACCTTGTTCCATCCATGTCTAACAATTGTCTTTCTATCTTATAAATATCCAGCAATGTACAGTGCAATTTTGCAAGGTAAAATACAAAGTTTTGTAAAAAAAAAAAAATACATAAATACAAGTAGGTAAAGAAACTTAAAGAACTGCTCAAATAATTCATAAACTCACTGTCAAGTGATTCCCTGCCCAACTTACATAAATCAGCCTTTAAAAATGAGAAAATAGACAAGTACAATGACAGAATTTCAAAATATTATTTGAATAATAAATTTTAGCACAGGCTCACGGAATGATATAATTCAGCTCTTGGTGTTGCAAGAATGGCCCTCTAATCAGAACCAAAACTAGAGTGAAGCAGGTTACACTCATGCTATCACATGTTGGTCTAGAGAATATCCCTCTAAAAAGAAACCACAGATATTTTAAGTACTAGAAACTAGTTTAATTTGAACCTACATTTAATATGACATAAACCTCTTTTCATAACTTTTGTGTCTTCTTGAAACAAGGACTCATTCTATAACCTATACAGGCCTGGAAATAATTATTCATCCCAAGCTGGACACAGTTTCTCAATTCTCCTGCTTTAGACCCCCACCAAGGGCTAGGATTACAGATGTGCATCACCCCACCCAGATCTAGTTATTTCACTTTTGAACTAAGATCTCAGTCATATAGATTTTTTTCCCTACTGTTTGTCATGGAATGTTTCCTGTTTGCCATGCATTCTCCTCAAGTGCGTTCTGCCAGCAGCTCTTCCTGGATGCTGACAGTTCCCTATGGTTAGACTCATCAGGCTTCCTGTGACCCTGGAATATGTATTCCACTGACACAGTCTTTCCTAAAGGTAGTATGTATGCCACTTAAAAGAATTAAATAATTTTAAGACATTTATAAAATCACTGTCAAAAGTATATCAAAGCCATGATAATGTTTATTACCTAAGTTTTCACTGATTGTTATGGCTTTAAAGTTAAAAAAAATCAATGGCTATATACATACAAGTAGCATTATATGAAGTGTCAGGTTGTATTAATATATGTAGGAATATATTAGTGTGTGTGTGTGTGTAAAACAACAATTAAAAGAAACAGGGTCATGAATTTGAGAGAGAGCAGGAGGGGTACCCAGAAGAGGTGAGAGGAAGGAAAAGGAAGGAGGGAAATGATGTGATTATATCAGAATTTCAAAAAAGATAAAAATATTATTACAAGTGAACTTATTTTAAGTTTTAAATGCAAATCTATTGTCTGTGCCCAAAAGGTAGATCCATGTGCTGAAAGTTACAAGTATGGCTTACAAATGATTGAAGCTTAGGAAACACTGCATAAAGGTACTGTACGCATCTCAGACACTTTGAGAAGATGTCCACTGGCATCAGAGTCTAACAGTAGGAATGAGATAAGCCTCTTCGTGTTGTAATTGTGTAACCAAATTATTCAACTCCCGGAATTCAGCAGATACACATGGAAATGATGAAGAGAGAGGAGCTATACATAAGAAGATGGGTAAGACTGGGTTCATGTCATAGACATGAAGTATGAAGGAAAGGATGAGGCCAGCTCATTTCCTGGTTCTAATTCTCTCATAAATCTTTTGGTTTTGGTGTTGGATAAACACATAAAATATATTCATTCACGAAAGTGTCAATTTGAATGTGCAATTCCTCAGCTTCCATTCTGAATGAATGTCCTAACTGTATAGAATTTTATAGAGCTATATAGACCTTACATCTGATTATTTTTGGTGTGTGAAGTTTTTATTTATTTGCAAGTTTTTGTAACAGCATTTATAAAATTTTATAAAATACTAGAGATAAATACTGCAAAATAATTAGAAAGAGTTTTGTCACCCCTACCTCCTGCTATCTATGTATGCCACTGTTTCTATTATCTGAGTGGCCTTACTCATCCCTCTCCAAATCCAGGCTAATGGCCAGGAATACTTCAAGGACTCCACATGAAGCATTCCCCAAATTGGAGAAGCATAATACTTCTACTCAGTGAAAGCTTATGTATCTACACTGGCGGGTGGTGAAAGGTTATATGGTAGCATAGATTTTTCATTTAATTTTCAACCCAAATGCCTTCTCTAGGAAATCATTTTGACTTAGGTAGACAAAGAATGTAAAAGTTCTCATGAAAAAAAATGTTTTATCATCTTTGAAACATTTATAGGAAAAGTAGAGGGGCCAAGAAAATTTAAAGCTTCACGATTTACTGCTTTTCAAAAAGTAATCTTTGGGGGTAACAGATCATATTTTTAGGTATTTCAGGCATCTACCACTTTCCAAATATTAGGGAGAGTTTATAAAATAAAATCATTGTGGTTTCAATATGGATTCTGTTGAATCTGTAGGTTTCATTAGATAAAATTGAAATCTTAACAATATTAAGCCTATGAATGCATACGATGTCTTATCATTTGTGACTGTTCATATAATATGTGCACTTTTCTTTTCCCTGAAGTTTTTCTTTACATTGATTTATTTTTTAAATTTTACCTTGTCTTAAGCAATGACACTTGCAAAAGGATAAGTGTGTCTTAGTTTCCTTTCTTGCATATATTTTAAAATACAGAGAACTATAAAAACACTCATTAAATGAGTACTGTTAGCTAGATACTGTTCTGAATATCTTGATTACCACATATAATCCTAATATCAAGTCTATGAGCTACATACTATCACTATCACCATTCCATGGATAAGGAAACTGAGGCATACAAGGTTAAGTAGCACAATAAAGGCCAAATCACAATGTGTAAAATCTAATATATCGTTAATTTAGTAAAATTGCAAACTATAAAATCAACAATTAAAAGCAAAGCCCATTGCTTTTCTTTATACTATCAAAGAACATTCCAAAAATAAATTAAAAAGAAATCGGTAAAACTGAAATACTTAAGAATGACCTTACACCAGCAGGTGAAGGACACTGAAAATTATAAAATGGTATTACAAGTAATTAATAAAAATTAATAACAAGATATCTATATTGATAAATTAAAAAACTTAATATTTTTAAGATTCTAATTCTACCCAAAGTAATTGAAGACACTGTTCTAGTTAGCTTTTTGTTGTTGTGACAAACACTATAACCAAAAGCAACTTAGAGAGGAAGGAGTTTGTTTGGTTTACAGGCTAGAGTCCAACATGAAGGGAAGCCAAGGCAGGAACTCAAAGCAGGAACTGAAACAGGGACCACAAAGAAACAGTGCTCACTGGCTTGCTCCTCATGGCTTTCTCAGCTTGTGTTCTCTTTTTAATGCTCATGAAAAGAGAGAAATAACAACAGACTCTGAGGAAATTAAAACAATTCATCAGATCCTACTACAAAAGCCTATATGCAACAAAATTGGAAAATCTGGAGGAAATGGACAAGTTTCTAGACAGATGCCAATTACCAAAGTTAAATCAGGATCAGATAAACCATCTAAACAGTCCCATAACCCCTAAAGAAATAGAAGCAGTCATCAAAAGTCTCCCAACCAAAAAAAGCCCAGGACCAGATGGGTTCAGTGCAGAATTCTATCAGACTTTCAAAGAAGACCTAATACCAATACTCTTCAAGCTATTCCACAAAATAGAAACAGAAGGAACTCTACCCAATTCATTCTATGAGGCCACTGTTACACTGATACCAAAACCCCACAAAGACCCAACAATAAAAGAAAACCTCAGACCAATTTCCCTTATGAATATCAATGAAATAATACTCAATAAAATTCTTGCAAACCGAATCCAAGAACACCTCACAATGATCATTCACCATGACCAAGTAGGCTTCATCCCAGGGACGTAGGGATAGTTCAATAACCGGAAATCCATCAATGTAATCCACTACATAAACAAACTCAAAAGAAAAAACCACATGGTCATTTCGTTAGATGCCGAAAAAGCATTTGACAAAGTTCAACATCCCTTCATGATAAAAGTCTTGGAGAGATCAGGAATTCAAGGAACATACCTAAACTTAGTAAAAGCAATATATAGCAAACCAGTAGCCAACATCAAACTAAAAGGAGAGAAACTCGAAGCAATCCCACTAAAATCAGGGATTAAACAAGGGTGCCCTCTCTCTCCCTTCCTATTCAATATAGTACTTGAAGTTCTAGCTAGAGCAATCAGGCAACAAAAGGAAATCAAAGGGATACAAATTGGAAAGGAAGAAATCAAAATATCACTATTTGCAGATGATATGATGGTATACTTAAGTGACCCGAAAAAACTCCACCAGAGATCTGCTACAGCTGCTAAACAACTTTAGCCAAGTGTCTGGATACAAAATTATTCAAGCAAATCAGTAGTCTTCCTATACTCGAAGGATAAACAGGCTGAGAAAGAAATTAGGGAAATAACACCCTTCACAATTGTCACAAACAATATAAAATATCTTGGTGTGACTCTAACCAAACAAGTGAAAGATCTGTACGACAAGAACTTCAAGTCTCTGAAGAAAGAAATTGAACAAGACCTCAGAAGATGGAAAGATCTCCCATGCTTATGGATTGGCATGATTAATATAGTGAAAATGGCCATCCTGCCAAAAGCAATCTACAGATTCAATGCAATCCCCATCAAAATCCCAACTCAATTCTTCTTAGACTTAGAAAGAGCAATTCTCAAAATCATATGGAATAACAAAAAACCCAGGATAGCAAAAACTATTCTCAACAATAAAAGGACTTCTGGGGGAATGAGCATCCCTGACTTCAAGCTGTACTACAGAACAGTAGTGAAAAAACTGCATGGCATTGGTACAGTGACAGGCAGGTAGATCAGTGGAATAGAATGGAAGACCCAGAATTGAACCGACACACTTATGGTCACTTGATCTTTGACAAAGGAGCTAAAACCATCCAGTGGAAAAAAAGACAGCATCTTCAACAAATGGTGCTGGTTAAACTGGAGGTCTACATGTACAAGATTGCTAATTGATCCATTCCTATCTCCCTGCACAAAGCTCAAGTCCAAGTGGATCAAGGATCACCACATAAAGCCAGATACACTGAATCTAATAGAAGAGAAAGTGGGGAAAAGTCTAGAACACATGGGCATAGGGGAAAAGTTCCTGAACAGAACACCAATGGCGTGTGCTCTAAGATCAAGAATCGACAGATGGGACCTCATAAAATTACAAAGCTTCTGTAAGGCAAAGGACACTGTAAATAGGACAAAGTGGCAACCTACAGATTGGGAAAAGATCTTTACCAATCCTACATCCGATAGAGAGCTATTATCCAATGTGTACAAAGAACTCAAGAAGCTAGACTCCAGAGATACAAATAACCCTAGTTCTAAAATGTGCTTATATTTATATAGTCATATGTGCATCTAACAAAAACAGCTGGAGAAAAACCACAGATTTGAGAAGGATTGAGATGGGAACATGGAATGGGTTTAAGGGAGGAGAAATGTGAGGGATGGAAAGGAGGAAAAAGAAGGGGGGATGAAATAATTATATCTTAATTAAAATTTTAAAATTAATCTATCATCTTTCTGTAGCACCTGGCATCTCTGATAGCTGATAAAATTCCAGATCTTTCTCATGAATTAAAGTTACATTTGAAAAAATACTGAAAGAAAAGTCACAGTTGCCTGATAAAGCCAGCAAATTACTGACAGGTTTAAAAATACTCATGTGCACAGGAGGATAAGAAGGCATTTACACAAGGACTTTGCTGTTCAATCACCACTATTATGTCTGTCGATATTTTAGTCTATATAGGAGTGCAATGAGAATGGATTTCCTCCAAACAAAATTGAAGCATGAGAAAAATCTCCCACAGAAGTTTGGAAAATGCAATAGAGAATGTTCCTGTCAGTGTATATCGAATCATAAGAGAATTTCAAAAAGGGCAACATCAGGTAGAAAATGAAAATGAACCTATTCTCCAAGAAGAGCCAGGCCCTAATAAAATTATAAGACAGCTATTCACCACAATGTGAGACTTCAAAGTGTAATGATTGATAAAGTTGCCTAGCTTCTATAACCACCCAAGACAATTTCCTTTAGTCCATGGCTGCAATAATCCTTCTACTGATAAACGCTTTCAGCAAAGCAGACATCTGCAAAATTAATACACAAAATCAGTAACCTTTCTCTACACAATTGGAAAACATACTGAGAAGGAAGTCAGGCAAACAATACAGTTCAGAATAACCTAAATAATAATAAGTGTATATACCTATATATAACCTTTATATTGAAAGGCTATTGACGACATTAGAAGATAGAAAGAGTTCCAACGCTGATCTATCTGTAGCACAAATCTTGTGAAATGGTCATCCTACCAAATGCACTCTACAAATTTAATGCAATCAGCAAAACTCCAATACAGTTCCTCATAAAAATTTTTAAAAATAACCTTAAAGTTTGTAAAAGCACTAAAAAACATGACAACAAAAATATCCTGAATAATAAATGACTACTGGAGGAAATCACCATCCCTGATTTCAAATTGTATTGCAGTCAAAGCTATAGTAGTAATAACAGGATGTTACTGACATAAAAATAGACACATTGATCAATGAAATCAAACTGATGAGAGAGACAAAAGTCCACACCTATGGACCCTTGATTTTTGACAAAGAAACCAGATGCACAGTGAAGAATAAAACAGCATCTTCAACAAATGGTGCTGGTCAAACTGGGTAGCTGCCAGTAGAAGAATGAAAAATAGATCTGTATCTATCACATTACATAAAACAACTCCAAATGGATTAACGGCCTCGACCAGATACCTATACCAATATGCATGGCTAGGTAGATGGGGGGAAGCCCATGAGTCCTCAACCCTATAGAAAGAGCTACAGACACTAAAGAATGCTGAGATTGGGAAAAATAATCATCACCAGGTAAAAGCGTCCCAATTGGTTATCCAATACCAAATGGTGAGCCCTGAAAACTTAAATACAAATCACATACAGACTAAGCAGGCTATAGTTACAAATACATATGTATACTCATTTAATAACAATAACAAAAGATACCATAAATTTGAAAGAAAGCAAAGAGGAGTATATGGGAGGGTTCAGGAGATGGAAAGTGAAAGGGGAAATGGTGTACTTATAATCTCAAATAAGAAAAGAAAAAAAAAGAGAGAAGGAAATGCCATTATAAAATGATCAGACACCTTGACTTCTGGTAGAAGAGAAAGAAGAGAATATGCTTGAACTTATGCACACAGGAAAGGACCTGAATAGGACCCGAGTAGCACAGACATTAAGATTAACAATTATAGGTGAGACCTTATGAAATTTTCTTCTGTATAGCAAAGAACATCATCATTCAAGCAAAGAGGCAGCCTACAAAATGGTAAAAAAGAATCTTTAACAATTACACATCTGACAGAGAATTGATATCCAGAACAAACAAAGAATTCAAACAACTAAATATCAAGGAAAAAAACCCAATTTAAAAACGGAGCATAGAACTAGACAAGAGTTGTTTTCTGTATTTCCGAACTTGGGGTATTTTGTTGTTGCTGTCGTTTGCTTAGAGGTTCTTTGTTTTTCTCCTGCTATCTTAAATTTCCAGAAATTTTTAAATTCACTGTACTATTCACTTATCTTTTCATCTTTTCCAACACTAGAGATACAAATTGAAACCTCTGGTGATTGGAATGTGCTACATCTACTTAATCATGAGCCAAAGAAGCCCAACATCCCAGGCTATTGTCAAGGCTATATGGTTTTTCTCCATAGACTGATGATAGGGCCTTATTGCTGAAGACAATACTTGCATATCTCATTGAACATGAAGAAGTAGAGCTGGTGACTAACTAGAAGCTTCACTCCTACTGACTGGCACTTATAGTATTAGTATGTATTCTGCGTGCTACCAGAGAAGAAAGGCAACCATCTAGCTACAAACCATGTGAACTACATCAGTGATCTGCCTGCAAGTTATGTTGGCACAAACACTGCAGGAGTAACCAAGCACTCTCTGATTGGATTCGAGGTCCATTCAATGAGATAGAACCCAAGTCTGATTCTGCACAGGTACCTGAGACTAGATAGGCCATGAACCTAGGAGAAAACCAAATACTATTGTTCTGCTATAGGAACCTAGCAATAAAATGATTCCTACTAACTTTCTGCTATACCCTCAAATCATTGCCTCATCCAGCCATCATCAGGATAGTTTCTTCTTGTAGTACATGGGAACTAACAGAGACTCACAACTAGACAATATGCAGAGAGTGAGAGACTTTGGAGCACTCAGCCCTAAATTAGATGTCTTGGTTTTCATCAGCAGAAGGACACTGAGTGTTTTAACCACACTATAGGGCAGAAGCCATGCCTAGGAATAGTGGGCCAACACAAAATGGACTTCATTTTGTGCATTTTTTGTTTTTATTTAGTTTGATTTTGTATTTTTTGTCTAATAAAAATTTTTGTTTTGTTCTTGAGAAGAAAAGAAAGAAAGAGCATGAAGTTGGCTAGGCAGAGAAGTGAGGAAGATCTGGGAGGAGTTGGAGTAAGGGAAAGAATATGATCCAATTCTTGTACAAAAACCCCACAAATTTGAGTTTTTATAATATATTTTAATACAATATATTTATTTTGTGATACATGCTTTGAAATGTCTTATATATTTTTTTTTTGTTTTTGTTTTTCACATGAGCTTAAAATTTCCTTCCCAGATTAAAAGAGAAACTGGTAGTTTTATTGAAGCTTAATTCAATTTGTGAATTAGTATAGAGATATCTGACTTATTCACAATGTGGGTCTTCCAGACTCTAGAATTAAACATATCTTACTATGTATTGAATTAAACTTCATATTTAAGTAATGTCTTCCTCAAATGATTTAAACAGTCCTGGCTAAGCATTTTGTCTCTTGTTGCTATTTCAAATACTATCTTCTTTTCAGTTGTATCTCTACTGTTTTACTTTTATAAAGTGAAAGCATTGAGTCTTGTAGATTCTTGACATTATCATATTTCTTCTATTGCTATCTCCAGATAGAGAGTAGACAGCTAAAAACCTAGAAAATACATCGAATTAATGATTGATAGATAGATGGATAGATAGAAAGAAAGATAGATAGATAGAAAGAAAGATAGATAGATAGATAGATAGACAGACAGACAGACAGGGATGTTTAGAGTTAGATCAGGATATCAAAACTAGAGGAAAATGGTGTTCCAAAAAGGATCTTTTCAAAAGAAACCATTAATATCCTCAATGAGTTAAATAATTATTGAGTTACTAAAATAAGAAGATTCTAAAGAAAGAATAAAAAACAAGAACACTTTATTTTCATATAATATTGCAATGTCACATTGCCTTCCTGTTTATGTGAAAAATATACATATTATGCTTTTTGCAATAATGCACTTTGAGTTTTATTAGGGAATGAATAAAAAATTATTGTGGAAAACTAATAATAGGTCTGTTTATGCTTCTAATTACCTCTTTTATCTGGCCAGATGAATTACCATGGTTGCCTACCTGTAAAGTAACTGTTGTACTATAGTATGTAAACTACATGTTACTTTTAAGGCCAGTGTATGACTAAATTATTTAGCAAGTGATTTGTGCTTTTTAATTTTTTACTAGACATTTCACAATAAGTGTTGTGGCAAGCTTGTGAGCAGAATCTACTTCTTTCACTGTAATGGGATTTAAACACAACCAAAGATTTGGGGGAACTTATGGCCTCAAACTTAGTGAATTTGAAACCATTACAGAAAGTGTTTTGAATCATATACAACTTGCACTCTTAACTAACAGTATACATAATTCCGAGTGCCACTTTTATCTATGCATTGAGTTTTGCAGTAACCCATGGGGATCAAACCTGAGGCCTTGTACATACTAGGCAAGCATTCTGCACTGATCTATAACTTGAGTCCACCTTTTAAAAACTATTGATATTGTATACATTTAATTTATGTAATTATACTGGCTAGTTGTACATGTCCACTTGACACAACTTATAGTCATCTGAGAGAATGGAACCACAATTGGAAAAAAAATGCTTCCAGAAGATTTTGCTTTAAGCAGAAACACCTGTAGGGAATTCTCTTAATTAGTGATTGATGGAGGAGGCAGCCCATTGTGGATAGGTTATCCCCAGGCCGTTGATACTGGGTTCTATGAGAAAACAGGCTGAGCAAGCCAGTAAGCAGCATCCTTCCTGGCCTATACATCAGCTCCAGCCTCCAGATGCCTTCCCTGTTTGATTTCCTGCCCGAAGGTCCTTCAATGATAGACTATGATGTGTGCATATAAACCAAATAAACCCTTTCCTCCATGACTCGCTTTTGGCCATGGTGTAGCAGTAGTAATCCTAAAACAGTAAATAACATAATCCTTAGATATACACATTCCGTGGAATTATCACTATACAGAAGAAAAGTAACATCTGTTGCTTTCTAAAGTTGTTTGATTTTGTTTCTAGTCAGAGCACCTAATATGTACTTTCTTAATTGTAGTCTTCCTGCTGTATATTAAATCACTGGACTTTTCCTTCTTGCATAACTGTATAGCTTACCTCTCATTTTCTTCCTCTCTTGTTCCCTAGTAACCACTATCTTGTAATGTACTTATATTGATATTTACCATACAAATGAACTCAGGCAATATTTATCTTTTTTGTGCATTTTTTGTTTTGCATATGTTTGTTTTAGCACTGTTTCTCCTATTGTTCATTTTGACTTTAGTTTTTGTTTCAGTTTTTAGAGAGAGAACATGAAGTTGAGAGAGTATGGAAGTGGGAGGATCTAGGAGAAGCTAGGAGAGGGGAAAGAACAGGATCAAAATATATTGTATCAAAAAAGTTTTGAAAGAAAAAGAAAACAACACATGTATGTTAAGATTCATGGTCCGTCTTTGTCATCTTCTCCAGCTCATAGTTCATTATCATGATGTCATATTCATGACATCTTATAAACAATGAAAGTTAAACTGGTGAGAACAAACAAAAACGAAATAGTGAAATATTTCTTAACATAAAGAATTAGGCTTAAATTACAATCAAGCTACTTATAATGAATTTTTGTGACAATGGACAGAATTTAGACATAATAATTTCAGAACTGTAATAATGTGCAAATAATAATTATTTCATTGCAATGTAATGTTTTGTCATCAAAAGTCATACTTACATTAAACACGTTAAAGACTGAATAGGTGTGTGTTGCTTGAGGTCATGGTTTCTAAGAAAATGAGTTATAGCCGAGTTTTTCAGGGTAAGAAAGTGACTACATTGGAAGAGTGCTTACCCATCATACAGAAGACCCTGGGATCTGTCCCCAGCAGCAGAATCCCAGAGTTGTGGCACAACCCTGTAGTGCTAGCGCTTGGAATATGAGGGTGAGGGTCAGAAGAATAAGGTTATCTTTAGTTATGTAAATCAATTGTAGCCAGTCTGAGTTTCTTTGAGACTGCCATTTCAAACAAACAAACAAACAAACAAACAAATAAATAAATATGATTTCCTTTACAGATACTTAGAAAATTGGGAAATGTAGGTAAAAAAAAAAAAAAAAAACCATAAAACCACACTTCTTTTTGTTTTTACTTTTTATTTAAAAAATAAATAATTTTCATTTGTTTTGTGTGCTCTTCTGTGTAGCTTCTTGGCTTCTTCCCTGGCCTCTATTGTTGTTAAAGAATGCAGTAAGTCTGCCAAAAAGCAATGATAGCTGAGACTGACATAATTCCAAAGGCTTGACCCTTTCCATATGCTGATTTTTTTTTTCAAGAAACTACTGGATCTTGTTTAGCAACCATGCAGCTATAAGAAGTGAAAACCAATATGGACATACTTTGTGATAGTGGCAAAAGGTGAGACTCAGCCGATCATCCTGCACTACCCACCACTGTCTGAAGACAGGCATGTGCCCTACATGTTCATGTACTTAGCATTACCATAATATTGTCCTGTATAGACCCCAGATCTGGGGTGGCCTGTTCTCCTACTACCAAAGAAGGCTCTTAGCTGAAGCAGCATTCAGCAGTGGATCCATTCATGGTGTGTTGAAAAACTTAATTTAAGACAGTCCTTTGCCCTGTCCTACTTACCTACTCCCTTCAGCTGGATTCATAATGACCAGAAATTGGAAACACCAATCTCTCAGTAGGTGAGTGGGTAAACTCTGATTACATTCAGATGATTGCACATTATCCATTGCTAAAAATAACTGAGCTATCAAGCCACAAAAAGACACGGGGGAACTTGAAATGTGTGTTGCTACGTGAAAGAAACCCACGTAAGAAGGTTACATACAGCAAGAATCTAATTATATGATGTCTCAGGGAAAGCAACACTGTGAAGGATGATAAAAGAATTGGCAAGTTTCCCAAGGACAGAAGTGGAAAGACAGATGAATAGATGGAGCACAGAGGATTTTAAGAACAGTTCAACTACTCTGTGTGCCACTGTAATGTTCAACAAATGTTATTATACGTTTATCAAAGCCCGTAGAATATATAAGACCTACAGGAACCCCTAATGGAAACCATGGACTTTGCAAGATAAGAATGGGACAGTGTTAGTTCGACATCGTAGGGAGTTTGACAGTGACAAAGGCCACATGTATACATGTGTGTACACATGTGTGTACACATGTATACATGTGGACACAGGGTATAGGACTAGCCCAACCTTCCATTTAATTTTTCTGTGGTCCTAAAACTTCTTTTAAACAATAGACCCAGTTTAGTAAAATACCAAAGGAAAATTCTGGAAGTTGTATAAACGGGACAGAAACAGCAATGAAGCCCAAGGATGTGTTTCTGAGGGTCAAATGTCTATCTACACATAGTTTATAAGAAAGTAAATGGAAGAGATGAAAATAGAAAATAATAGTTCAAGAACATTGCTCAGGGAGCAGACCTTGGATGTGAACTCCTCAGCAAGTTCCACAACACCCAGAGGAAGCGCCATTCCCAGGCTCTGTAACATGCCTAGAATCATAGGATCAGAGGTGAGGAGGACACAACATCTATCCCAACACGGGGGGAAAAGCTGGGACCAGCGGGATCGAGGGATCCAGTAACCCTGCCACACCAGTGGCAAGGGTTCCTTCCATTCTCCTCAGCCAGTCTTAAAACACCCAGATGAAGCTCATCTCCCAGGTGCTCTAACACGCCCAGGATCACAGGATGACAGGGTCCAGGAGCTTGGTCACACCAAGATCTCAGGGTCACAAAGGCAGCTTGACTCCCTGGAGCTCTGTCACACCTTGGATCTCAGGATCAGAGGATCCCAGAATCACAGGATCCCAGAGACAGCTGGTCTCCGAGGAGTTCTGAGACAACCAGGATCACAGGAAGGACAAGCTCCAGTCAGATAAAATGAGGGCAGGTAACACTAGAGAAAACCAGATGGAAGGATACAAGCACAAGAACATAAGCAACAGAAACCAAGGATACCTGGCATCATCAGAACCCAATTCTCCCATCCAAGTCCTGGATACCACCATCACAAAAGAAAAGCAAGATTTGGATCTAAAATCACTTTTCATGATTAATGACTTTTAAAAGGACATAAATAACTCCCTTAAAAATTTTCAGGAGAACACAGGTAAACAGCTAGAAGCCCTTAAAGAGGAAACACAAAAATCCCTTAAAGAATTACAGAATTTCACAACCAAACAGGTGAAGGGATTGAACAAAACCATCCAGGATATAAAAATGGAAACAGAAACAATAAAGAAATCACAAAGGGAGACAATCCTGGAGTTAGAAAACCTAGGAAAGAAATCAGGAGTCATAGATGCAAGCAAACATCACCAACAGAATACAAGAGATAGAAGAGAGAATCTCAGGTGCAGAAGAGACCATAGAAAACATTTGCACAACAGTCAAAGAAAATGCAAAACACAAAAAGCTCCTAACACAGAACATCCAGGAAATCCAGGACACAATGAGAAGACCAAACCTAAGGATAATAGGTATAGAAGAGAGAGGAAATTCCCAACTTAAAGGGCCAGTAAATATCTTCAACAAAATTACAGAAGAAAACTTTCTTAACCTAAAGAAAGAGATGCCCATGAACATACAAGACGCCTACAGAACTCAAAATAGACTGGACCAGAAAAGAAATTCCTCCTGTCATATAGTAATCAAAATACCAAATGTGCTAAACAAAGAAAGAATATTAAAAGCAGTAAGGGGAAAAGGGCAAGTAACATATAAAAGCAGACCTATCAGAATTAAACCAGACTTCTCACTAGAGACTATGAATGCTAGAAGATCCTGGGCAGATCTCATACAGACCCTAAGAGAACACAAATGCCAGCCCAGGCTACTCTACCCAGCAAAACTCTCAATTACCATAGACAGAGAAACCAAGATATTCCATGACAAAACCAAATTTACACAATATCTTTCCATAAATCCAGCCCTACAAAGGATAATAGATGGAAAACACCAACACAAGGAGGGAAACTACACCCTAGAAAAAGCAAGAATGTAATCTTCTTTCAACCAACCCAAAAGAAGATAGCCACATAAACATAATACCACCTCTAACAACAAAAAATAACAGGAAGTAACAATCACTTTTCCTTAATATCTCTTAACATCAATGGACTCAATTCCCCAATATAAAGCTATAGGTTAACAAACTGGATAAGTAAACAGGACCCAGCATTTTGCTGCATACAGGAAATGCACCTCAGTGACAAAGACAGACACGACCTCAGATTAAAAGTTTGGAAAACAATTTTCCAAGCAAATGGTCCCAAGAAACAAGCTGGAGTAGCTATTCTAATATCGAACAAAATCTACTTTCAACCAAAAGTTATCAAAAAAGATAAGGAGGACACTTAGTACTGGTCAAATAGAAATATTTAGGGGGTAACTTCAGCAAGTGTTATAGGTATATGATGACTCTCAGTGTAATGGCCTTGGGATATGCAAAGGAATGTTGCTCTTTGCTCAGAGTGAAGCTAACATATCTTCATGGGAGAACATTGGAGGTATTTCAATTTTATGTTCACATTAGGGAGGTGAGTCCTGTATATGTGAGAAGACTAATATTTATTTTCTCTGACTTTAGTCAGGAGTTGTCAACTTATTTCTAGTTGAGTGTGACAGTAGTAAGGTTTTCAAAGCCTACTGAAAATAAGTAACATTAAACGTGTGATTTATGAGACTAGGTTATGTGCTATTTTGACTGAAGTCAACTTTCCTTTGTCATTTCAAAAGAGAAAAAATGAATGGCCTATAAAACTGTAAGAATTAATCTGTCAGAAATAATTTATTGCATAATATTTTTACAAAGTGATTTAATTTATTTTAATCATATTTATAAAGTGAAAGTATAAGATGATGATAATATTGCTTCGAAAGTTTTAGCCAAAAAATAGCATTTTAATTATTGTAGAAATATCTACAAGTAATTTCACAATTTATTAATTCTGTATTTAATGTTGACATGCGTCTCATAACCCACCATTGTATATAATACTGTGATAGATAACCCACAGTACATACATATTTTTGTCTACATAAATTCCTAGAAATAAGTTTACTAGATAAAATTTTATGCACAATTTATACTTTGGTACTTGTTGGTAAACTGTTTATTAGAAGTACTATACTGATTTGTACTGTTATATGGAACATTTCTCTAAAATTTTCTTTTTTTGTTTTTTTGGGTTTTTTGTTGTTTTGTTTTGTTTTGTTGTTTTTTCGAGACAGGGTTTCTCTGTGTAGCCCTGGCTGTCCTGGAACTCACTTTGTAGACCAGGCTGGCCTCAAACTCAGAGATCTGCCTGTCTCTGCCTCCCAAGTGCTGGGATTAAAGGTGTGCGCCATCACTGCCCGGCTTCCTCTAAAATTTTCTAACAATTAAATTTTATTATAAAGAAAAATTTTAAAAATGTGCTGAGGGGGAAAAAGTATATTTTTCAGAACTAAATAATGCAAAACCACAGACAAACAGAGCCCACCAATAAAAATGCACACACACGTGAGTGATCACTCTATAGCTACTTGCTTATCATCAACAGAAGAGCCTGGAGTAAGATTATCTTGTGAAATATGTCCCTCTTTGTTTTCAATAGTTCTCATTTAAAGTGTAGAAATCCATCCCAGCTGTTTCAGTGGTGCTTCCATTTGAATTAGTTGGCTGAGCCAGGTTGTTAATGAGGCCCTAGTCATGGGCCCAACTCCTGTGTGGGCCATGCAGCCTCTTTGGTTTCCTGGCCAGAAGCTAGAGAGAGGGGGGGAGGGGGGGAGAAGCTGAGTTAAAAGTACAGAGAAAAGTACAGTTGCTCTAAATCCATCAGCAATATAAGAGAAAGAAAAACCATTTCTACATCTTCACCTATAAAAGCAGCCTCCTCACTCCTCACTTTGGATAACAAAAATATTCATTAGCTACTTTACATAACAGATGACTACCAAGAACCTCAATTTGGACCTTCAAACATTCTTTGGAAAAGGAAACGCTTGGGTTCTCTTGTGTTTTTGGTAGTTTCCTAGTCTTCTTTATTGACATAAAAATTCAAGCAAGAGCCCAAGAGTAATTTTTCAGGCCAGTATTTCCAGGCACACGAATTTTATATGCCAGTCAGATTTATTGTAATAGGAATAGAATGAATTAAGTCAGCTGCTTCTAGATGCTGTTTGTGATTGATTTTCCAGAGCACGTTGGAGACTGTCCCTTTATCTACTTCTTGCTCTCAGATTTTTTTTTCTGAAATAAGTTCTTTGGCAAGGCACCTGTGGCTTTTTAATTGTTTCGTTTGGATTTGTTTGTTTATTTGTTTCACCTCTTGTCTTTGTTGTCCACAAATGCACAAAGCCACACATTTTTTTTTCAACCAAATTGCTTGCCTCTGTCACAGCTCCCCGGGATGCCTCGCCCTCCCTCAGTCGCTGTTCTCTTGTCAAAATCTCTTTGAAGGATCTCTTTCTTTTCCTGTCTCTTTCTATTTCCTGCTGACTTCCTAATGACTCTTTTGGTAATATCTGAGGAGATTATTGTGAAGGAAAAAAAGGTCAGCAAGAAGAAAAACACCTCCCATTACTAGTGGGTTTTTTTTAATATATATATATATATATATTATATATATATATATATATATATAACACTATATCCATCTTATAGAGTTTAGTTGAAAAAAAATGTAAAGCGAATATTAATGAAACCATATTGTGAAGCTGTGAATGAGTCTCCTGGCCCCTTTATGCCTCCATCTTATCTTTGTAAGCAGCAGTCAGTGTCTAAGCTACTTTCCTGTTTTTTAAGGCACTGATTTCTCAGGGATTTCTACTTAAACACTCCAAGTAAAGTTTAAAAAAAAAAAAGAAAGAAAAAAGAAAAAAAAAAACAAGGGAAAGTACTTGAGCATAATGTGATGAAGGTCTCATGGTTTGTCTGTGGCATTCAGAAATAGCCTGGTAAACTTAGTACACCAGACAGTCTTCCCCTCAATTGTAAATCATTTAAACTGAGATTTAAGTATAATACCTTTCCTTGCTCTCGGTGCCACAGTAGTCATTTTATTGTTTCTGGCAAAGAATGGAGGAAAAAATGAAAACTAATATAGTGGTTGAAAAGTGAAATCTCTTTAACAGACTAAGCTTTAAAAACTTACTGTTTTCCTCCAAGTCCTTCCTTCTGCAGTCGAGCCCCAGTCGTGTTTGAAGAACATATGAAAATCATTAGTTAGTCTTCGCTAGGGATAAGTATGCCTGCTTTACTGGGAAGAGCCCTGGAAAGGGGATCAGAATGCCTAGGCTCCAGTACTAGTTGGACCACTAATTAGCTGTGCTAATTTGAACAAGTTGTTTCGTAGCTCTGCCTTTCAGCTTGCCTGTTTTATAAATAATAGGGTTGGAACAGAAAGTTGCTAAGATCCTTGTAGTCCCAACTTTCTTTGATGTTACGGATGATAAAAGAAAACAAAACATCCATGAACTTGTGAAGCAAACAGGGACCACTATGAGGCTAACTGGTCAATCAGAGAAGTGCAAAGAACAATGCAAAGTGCCAGGATGCTATGCAGTACAGAATGGAGTTAGTTACTTACGAATGGCATTAAATGCTGTTGAGTATAGGCCAGACACTTCAGAGAGAGCCAGAAGTCCCTTCCACAATTAAGTTGTCCTTTTCATAAAGCTGATGCATTTGCCAATCAAAGGGGAGATGAAAAAACGTATCTTCTTTTGGCCTCCTATAACAGGCTGCCACAAACAGTGTGGCCTAAGCAACAAGTATTTCTCTCAGTTCTCAAGTCTGGAAAGCCCTAGATCAAAGTGCAGGTCAATTTGGGATTGGAGAGAGATAGCTTTTCAGTGTATTTTCTTTACATGTCAAAAAAAGTGAGAGAGCTATTAAAGGGTTCTTTCTCATTTCCTTTTTCTTTTTAGTTTTGGCAATACTGGGATTGAACCCAAGACTTAGTACACGCTAGGGGAATGCTCTACTACTTTACTGTATCCATAGCCCTGGAGTTTCATTTGTAAACATATTAATACTCTGCATGAGAGCTCTACTCATACAACTTAGTTATTTCCTAAGTCTCTACCTTTAAAATGGCATCACAATGGCAGCTAGAATTTCATCATGCATTTTGAGAATGCAAATATCTTCAATTTACAACAGATTGGATAAAAGCAAAGAGTCTTGATCTTTAACAATATTCTACAGAAACATGGGGTCTCCTAACTAAAGACTTTATGACCATTTGATAACCAAAAAGGACAGACATTATTGTTTCTGTCAGGCTCCAATGGTATCATAGGTAATATGAGGAAATTAAGCTGAAATATGCTGTTCTAATCTCACCCATTCTGGTACTGTGACAAATATCATGACCAAAGTGACTTTTGAGGTCTAAGGGCTTATTTTACCTTATAGTTCATCAGAGATGGAAGTCAGTACAGGAAGTCAAGGCTTGCTATTCCACAAAACATTGGCTATAACCGAGGAAATCACTTCACATGATGTACATGAGTACAATGTGCAACATGAAACATGGAAGATGCTGCTGATTTAATGGAAACAAGCTCATATTTAACTAGCCATCTTCTATAGCTAAGACCCCTCTGCTTAGGAATAGAGCCAGATATAGTATACTGAGCCCCTAGTACCTCAATTAGCAATCAAGAAAACCCTCCACAGACATGCTCACACGTCAGAGACTCCCCTATCATGTGATTCTAGGCTGCTTCATGTTAACAGTTAACGTTATGTAGGAAAAATGGCATACACTCTATGTGGCCATTCATCCATATACAGAAATCTAGCCAAATTAGTTTTTGTGTTCTCTTTGCATAGGTATATTATCTATTCCCCTTGAATAAACAAATAAGCTTAACTTTTACAGGATTCTTCCAGAACCATGCTTCTGAATTGAGAGATGCATAAGAATTAACTGTAGAAGATTGATAACATCAAGACTCCAAGGTATTAGTCCTGGGTTTGTTATTCAGTAGTTCTGTGATTATAACTATCAATCTGCATTTAATATATCACTGGATATTCTAGTATACTTTAAAATACACTGATGTAAAGAGCCGTGGTCAGGATCCTTATACTTACAATCTACTCATGTATGCCTCATTAAAAGAAATTCTCTCAAGAAAGACTGCCCTAAGGTAAATTCTCACCACCAAAATATATGCAATTATTAACTGAAAGAATGTAGACTACTGATTATACTCTGTTTCTAGCACTTTATAATCATCATCACTAGCTTTATTGCTTGAGGATTTTAACGTGCTCTAATTTACCCCAAATTTCTTAGCAGCATTTGTAGCTTTTCATCATCTTCAGACAACTGATATTTCCCACTTTCTTGCAAGGTGTTTCAATCATTGGCTAAGATTAAATGAAAGTCTTTCTTTCTTTAGCTTCCATATAATCATGTTACCAAGATACAACATCTATTCTACAAGAGCCAGAGGTGTTGAATGACTCCAAGGGAACAGCATGTTCCAGATACAACATGACTAAAAGGCATATAAACCCACATACATGCACAAGATCTGCACAGATTCAACCCAGCATGAAGGGCAAAGCTCTACTCAAACAAGAAGTTAGTTGCAACTGAAACCTCCTGGGAAAGGGAAAAGTCCATTTTCTCCAATGGAGTGTCTCTAAGTATATTAACCACATTCCAAGGCAGACCCCTAGGCCTAGGTTCATTGCTGATGCAGTCACTGTGAAAAATACTTCAGTGATTCTTCAAAAGCTAAATTATGACCCAGAAATTCCACTCTGTGATACACAAACGTATTTAAAACATATGTTTGTACAAAAGTTACCCTCAAAAATTCATAGAAGTATTAGTCATAACAACAAAATAGTATATCAAGGCAATGCCTAACTTCAGTTGACTGTTTAAATAAAATGGACTATATTCACATAATGGAAAATTGTTTGGCAATACAAAAAATTAAATAATTATACATGATACAATATAGGTGAACCTCAAAAGCACTATAATAAATAAAAGAAAACAGAAACAAAATATAATATACCATATGGTAACATTTATATGAAATGACCAGACTAGGCAAATCCAGGCAGACAAAAAGTAGATTAGTGGTTGTCGGGAGCTGGTGAATGGAAGGAGTGATTGGCAATGGTTGCAGATTCTCTTTAGTGGTGATGAAGATGTTCTGGCCTTTCATAGCAAAGATATGAGAGGTCAGAAGTCTCATGATTCAACCATTTCTGGAAACACTACCCAGACACTCCCAGAAGTAGTCTTTACTAATATCTTAGATGTTGTTCAATCCAATAAAGTTAGCAAGGCTGTGACA
This sequence comes from Rhynchomys soricoides, assembly GCA_019843965.1. NCBI lineage: Eukaryota > Metazoa > Chordata > Mammalia > Rodentia > Muridae > Rhynchomys > Rhynchomys soricoides. The sequence continues at coordinate 10,080,784 of JADRCH010007713.1, forward strand.
GGGTCAAATGATTTCTTTTTAAGTACAGCAAGAGTTACAGTCATGTATCATTTAATGATATAGATAGGTATTGAGAATTGAGTCATCAGAATTCTGTCTGTGTCAAACATAGAGTGTATTTATACATACTTGAGGGTCACTCATTGTGACCTCTTTTTCATAGTTTTTTTTTTTTCACATCTTCCCTATCAGTGTATACCAGGCTACTCTCCAACTAATGGAGATCCTCCTGCCTTTGCCTCCCAAGTGTTGAAATTAAAGGCATGCACCATCAGGCCTAGCCCATTGTGGGCTCTTGATGCAATTTAGATGGAGTAAACACAAGGTAGCTGAAAGTAAACTGGTTTAACATGATGATTCTTTTTACAGGAACCTTTTTTTTTTTAATAAACAGAAGGAACACACTAATAATTATAGCAAGGAAAATACATGAGAATTATTAGTAATATCAAGTATTATATACTGTACATATTTTTGAATACCAAACTTTTTTTATGACTGACAGTGAAGATAATCTGTTTACATGAGCAAACATGTAACTAGTAAATGTAATGTTATTTCACAATTTTACAATGACTATGAAGTCACAAGATGTTCCATTGTAATCTTATGTGATCAGTCATATATGCACCCATATTTGAACAAAACATGTTTGACACAATGGTATAACCTCTTGGGGATAATATGGTAGTATTAACATTTTAATAAGTTTATTTAAAGACTCAAAATTCTTCTCCTTGCTAAACTTAAATTTTGTTGTATTTCTGTAATGGTCTCCATCTACTGGAAAATGAAGCTTCTGTGATGAAGGATGAGAGCTACACTTATCTGTAGGTGTAAGGCTAAGTTTTTAGAATACAGTTAGAAATTATATTTGTTCAGGAAAATAGTAGTAGTGGTTTTTCCTCTGAAGTCTGCAACTTCTCCAGCCATGCGTAGGGGGCAAATTTACAGCACTGGGTATGAGTTCACTCTTCTTGAGGGGCTCTTAAGTCTAATTACATGGCTGCTGGCTACCTCTAAAATAAATTGCCACTATTTCACCATTGGGGCATTTTGCCAGGCTGATCACTGCCTTTGTTCATAGGCTCTGCAGCTGGCTAGAATTTTTGATTGCTTTTTTTTTTTCTCTTGGCAACTTATGTAGCACCTTCAGACACTAGGATAGCTATTCCTTGGAGCAAAGACTTCCAGATCAGTACAAGTGTGATTCCTCCAAGTCCTTTGTCCAAAATATGTGATATTTTCTGCACTAGATCTTACCATTAAATTTTAGGAGGCAGCCAAGGACAGTGGCAATAGCCTATATTGTTTGGGAGTGTCTCTTGGACTCCTCTGCCCAACAACTTGAGAGGAGGTATTTATTAGATAGTTTATGGGCTCCTGGGAGAGCATTATCACCCCATGTGGTATAACTCTACTAAATACAAATACTCACACATACACACACACACACACACACACACACACACATAGACACAATGCATGTTTTAAGTAATCTTGTAAAATAATATTTCCTATGGTGTTTTCAAACATTCTTATTTAGCTCTCTTTTTTCCTTCCCTCTGTGTATTACTCTCACTTTTCCTCATCAGTTAAGACCTCCCATTTCCCCTCTCCCTTTATACAACCTCTGTCATGTTCTCTCCCTCATCAAAACTTCCCCTCTCTCACTTCTGTGGTATCCTCCAACTTTCCTGGGTTCTGGGATTACTCCGGGTTACGTCCTCTAAGGATTATTTTTATATTGATAGTAATTTCATTCATGAGTTATCTACCTAGATTAAATGTCTGGTGAGAGCCTCTCTTCATCAGCAACATATCTAAAAGTACAGACCCCCCTCAACTAAAAACTAAAGTCAGAGCAACTGGAGCTAAAATGCAGATTTATACTGGTCTGCCTCTATGCTGGGGGCCTTTAATAATTAGCAGACAGATAAAACTAGCCTACAGAGGAGAGTTTTGTGGAGCCAGACAGACAGATGAGTGCACCCTGTGCTGTTAAAAGTGCTTTGGTCAAGAACCACATTGGATAATATAGTGGATGCTGTAATCATCAGACAGCTCAAGAATCAGCCCACATTGTCACTGACTGATCTAAATGGTGGTGTATCTAACTGGTTATAGTAATCATAATTGGATCTAGTCCTTACCAACCTAACCCTTGGTCAGTATGATGAGGAGTTGATCTGTTGTCAGTCTTCTACATTTCTATATCTAGTTTCCTTTACACCAATTGTGTCTTTTCTTTCCAGTGTCTTCGTTTCCTTCAGCAAGAATCAGATGGCAGTAGCTGCATAGTTGTATTTACGAACCTTTTATTCCTTTTCACTGCTCTAAATATCTGTTCTTGTGTTAGTTCTGCATGGCTTTTGTTACTTGGGATTCTTCACTTTAGTTTGGAGTTGGGTATTATGATACCTGCAATATTTTCCTGTTTGCTCAGGACTTCTTTGGCTAGTTGGTGGGTTTGGGGGAGTTGTTTTCTTCTGGTATTCTCTCTCTCTCTCTCTCTCTCTCTCTCTCTCTCTCTCTCTCTCTGTGTGTTTCAGTATAAATTTTAGAATTGTTTTCCTATACCTGAAACGAATTCCATGGATTTTGATGGGATTATATTGATTCTGTAGAACATTTTCATCATCAGGGATATTTAACAGCATTGACATTTGTCAATCCATGAACAAGCTAGTACTTTCCATCGTTTAGTCTATTTACTTTCTCTGTTTGCTGTTTTAATCTTTTCTTGGTCTTTAACCTCTTCAAGAGTTGATGATGTAGATCAGCAATAGAGCACTTCTGCTGCAAACACAAGGCTTTGCATTGGTGTTCAGTCACCAGCACTGAACACAAAAACAAAAAGCCCTCTTCAGTTAGGTACATATTTAGGGATTCTACTTTATGACACTATTGTAAATGATGTTGTATTCCTGACCTCTTTCTTGATGAGCTCACCAAAATCATATAGAAAAGCCTACTCACTATTGAATGTTGGCTTTGTACCTTCCTACCTTGCTAAAACTGTTTATCTAGTCTGAGTTTTCTGCTAGCGTCTTTAGAGTCTTTTAAGAACAGAATACGATTGCCTGCTAATAGTGGACAACTTTGTCCCATTCCAAATTTTTTTCCGATTGAATATAATGCTGCCTATAGATCTATTGCACATAGATTTTATTATGTTGAAATATGATGCTTCTATTGCTCTTGAGTCCATTTACATTATGTTTGTTGATATGTGTATGTTAAAACATACTTGCATCTCCACAATGAAATTAATTTGATTATGATGTGTGCTCCTTTTAGTCTATTCTTGAATTTGGTTTCCAAGAATTCTATTGAACACTTTTATGCCTGTGTTCATTATGGCAATTGGTCTGTAGTTTTCTTCTTTGAGTTCTTATCTGGTTTTGGTATCATGTTGTTATGGTCTATAAAGAATGAGTGACTTTGAAAGCATTCCCTCCCTTTCTATTTTGTGGAGTAGTTTCAGAAATACTGATGTTAATGATTTTTAAGGTAGAATGTAGCAATTGACTCTGTCCAGTCCTGGGTTCCCTTTTAATACATATTTTAGACTATTTTCATTTCATTGCTTATTATTGATATGTTTTGATCATTTATACCCTCTGGGTTCAACACGATTTCTTCTAGATTTCACAATTTATGGTGTTAGCAGTTTTAAAAAACATTTTCTAATGATCCATTTGTTTGAAATCTTGTTTTCAATCCTTGCCAATAAGGTGTATTTCTTATAGGCAATCACATGGATGTTTGTTTTATACAAACCAACCAATATACATGATTTAACTGGATACCATATTATTGAGAGGTGTATGTGTATTTCTATCATTTTGTTGTTTTGATTCCTGGTTTGGGCTGTTCTTTCTTCTTCCCTTAACTATGCTGGTTTGCAGAAGTGAAAATTTAATCCTTTCCCAATTGTCAATTATCTCTTCTTCTAGTGAGATTTATTTTTCTCAAGTGCTTAAGATTGTGAATTTCCTTTTTCTTCTTCTCTGTGTATGATTTATTTATCTTCTTCAGTGTTGGACTAATGGTCACAGAGGATTTTAGGTTTTTTATTATCTTGGAAGGTCTTTATTTCTCCATCAATTTTAAAGAATAACTGATATAGTAATTTTTGTTGGTAGTTATTTATTTTTAAGAGTTAGATAATAATGTAGCATGCTTTTCCAAATTTTAGTGTTTCTTCAAAAAAAATCTGTTATAATGAAAGGGTAATTTTTTAAATTAATCTGTCAATTTCCCTTATAGATTTGAATATTGTTTCCTTTACATTTTAATTATGACATGCAGTTGTCTTTTTTTGTCATATCTGTTTGGATTCTAAAGTCTTCCTATTCTTAGATGTCCACATAGTCCCATGGGGTTGGAAAATTGTCTGCAATGATCTCATTGGATAAGTTTTGTATGCTATTAGTCTACATCTCAGTTTTGTGTCATACACCAAAGTTTCATTTGTATCTTAATCATATCCCAGGGACAATAAAGGTAATGGTCATGATTGGGTTTTTGTTTTTTGTTTGTTTGTTTGTTTGTTGCTTTATTGCTATCTGAATATAGTAGTCTCTCACCCTTGTGTTCAATTCTTGAAATCTTCCAATATTTTTTATTGATGATGGTTTCTCTTACTTTTATTTCATCAGTTGATCTTATCTACAAGATTGCCAAAACTATTTTCATTTATCTCTCTCTTTCTTTGGTAAATTTCTCCTCTAGGTCTTAAATTAACTTTACCTTATTTATGTGTTTATTTATCTCTTCTTAGAAATTATTGATATTTTAAAAAATAGTTTCTTTGTGGTTGGACACCAGCAGAGCAAGGTGGAAAGATTGTAAGATCCAGAGTAGATGGAGGACACCAGGAGAGCAAGGTCCTCTGAATCAAGTAAGCAAGGCATATATGAGCTCACAGAGATTGAAACAGCAAACACAGGGCCTACACAGGTCTGTACCAGGTCCTCTCTGTATATAGTATAGCTCATAGGACTCCTGACTGTGAGAATGAGTGGGTCTCTGACTCTTGTGTCTGCTCTTGGGACTATTTTCCTCCTGATGGGTTGCCATGACCAACTTGGATATGATAATTTTTGCTTCATTTTATTATATTATATTTTGTTTTTATCTTTGAGAAGTCTGCTCTTTTCTAATGAGAGAAAGAAGCATAATGGATCCAGATGGGCAGTGGGGTGGAGAGGAGCTGGGAGGAGAAGAAGGGGAAACTATAACCAGGATATATTGTATGAGAGAAGAATATTTTCAATAAAGGAATAATGTAGAAAACTAAAAACATACTCTTAAATTCTTTGTCATTTTGATCTTTCATTAGTTTTGCATGCACCCAATTACAGAATTTTATAAACTGTTGGAGAAGTCCTGCTGTTTTTTTCATATTTCTTCTGTTTCTGTCTTGTTATTAATATAGTTATCAAAATGGAAATCACATCCTATTTTATATGGGGTCTTCTTAGTGAGTATATTTGTCTTGTGGTCTTAACCTAATTAATACTTACATGAGAAAAAGGAGAGATAGATGTAAGCAAAGTGATTTCCAAACTAACATAAGGAGCCAAGATTAATCTCCAAGAACCTACACAAAAAGCCAGGTAATGCTGGTTCATGCTTTTAATCTTGGTGCTGGGGAGGCAGAGAAGGGAGGCTAGCCAATCTAGGTGAGTTGTAAACTTTAGGTTCAGTGAAAGATCTTGTTTGGAAAAAAAAATAAGGTAGAGAACAATTGAGGAAGACACGCTCACTCTTAATCTTTGGGTTCTATAAGCAAGCAAGCAAGCGCATGCTCACACACACACACACACACACACTCAAGAACAGAAAAGCATACACAGTAAAAGCATTGCAACCAGAGCCTGCAATCCTTTAATCTGAGCTGAGGTTTTGAGACAGCTGTTGCTGCAGCTTAGTGGAGGGATGGTACATGTGTTGTCCATTCAGAACAGTAGTTGCAGTGATGTTGTGGGGTGGGACAAGGGTGGAGAATATTGTTTCCTTCTATTCATTCCTCACCTCTGGTTCCCAAGAGTTTTCTGTCCCCTCTTCCACAATAATCCCTGAGCCTTTGGAGAAGGGTGTGTGATATATATGTTGCATTTAGGGGAAGCATTCCACAGTGTCTCATTCTCTACATTTTGACCAATTATAGGCCCCTGTATTAATCACCATCTACTGTCAATAGAAGCTCGTCTGATGAGAGAAAGGCTTTTATCTACAGGTGTAATGGTAAGCTCTTAAGGAGCAAGCTACTTGGCAGCCTATGTAAGGAGGATCATTTGAACTCAGGAAATAGAGGCCAGTCTGGGTAATGTGGCAATAATACAGCTCTTTTAAAATTATATTTGCAAAAATACCATTTACAGTAATCTTACTAAAAACTTTACATCCATTTGTTAATCCTGAATAATAAAATTAATGCTCAGAATAAAACTCATTTATCTTAAAGTAGCTATCATTTAGTAGCTTTTCCCTATCTACCAGTAACTGTAGTGTACACTTTAAATGGATTAAGATTTTAAATTATGATAACATCATAAATTGAAAAGGTAATATAATTTTCATCATTTAGTTTGAATAAGGGAAATGAGGTACAATAATGCTTATTCCTGCCTAGTACAGCTTTTCTCCTCTTAAGTTTTTCTATATACTTATTTTACAATTAGTGTGTATCTTTTTATAAAAATATGAAAGCCATTCTAGACAGGCTTTTAAATAAATAATTGTGAAAACCTCCTGAGAGTCAGTGAGCAGTCTTCTCTGGCTACTCTAAACTCTTTTTCTGAACCATGCCATTAGCTTCCATAGCTTTCACCAGAGTAAATGGCTCCAAATTTGAATTTTTACTCCAGTAACTAGGTTATGAGCTCCAAATATCAATTAATAGAAACTAGCCATCCCTTCTTGGATACCTCAAAAATAATTCAAATTAACAAGTTCTAACCACACTTACCATTTTCAGAAAAGTGGTCCTCCTCAGTGCTTCTTAATATCAATTAATGAATGTGCAACCCAGATCTCTGTGACTTGTTCTTCACTCTTTCCTTTCTTGTCCTCTTTATTCAACCTACCACCAAGTATAAATTTCTCCTAAAATATAGGTCAGATCTGTGCACTTATCTCTTTTTTTGACACCATTTTTTCAGCTCAACCACTGGCATCTCTTTTGATGAGCTCTCTTGATGTTCTTCTTTCCTCATAATTTATTCTTTTTAAAGCACCCAGAGAGATTTTACTAAATATAAAGAGAATTCTGCTCAAATATCTATTAAGCCTTTACCATGACTGTTAAGGCAGAAATTGCAGTTTTAATATCTAGTATGTTTCCCCAGTTTATAGAAAAACAGAATATTGTTAGGAATAGTAATAATGTGTGTAGAAAATAAAACCCCCTTACAGTATTATAGCTCAAGTGGCCATCCAACACAGTTCTGGCCAGCATAATAATAAAAAAGTCTGCAGGATAGCATTTCCAGGAAAACATTGCTTTCCTGATGGAAAAAACTGGCATATATTCTTATTGACCCTTGCTATCCTTTTTCTCCTTTCCAGAGGTGAAGCCATATTAGAAGATAATAATGGAAGATATACTCATAGAATCACAGAATGGAAAGACAGAAGCTTAGGTTCCTTACATTTGAACCAGACCTGCACTGGACTATCAGGAAGTGCATTTGCTTGTACATTACTGAAACATATATCTATCCTCTGTAACAGTGACTGCCACATAGGGAGTACTAAATAAACATGGACTATCAAAAGGCAAAACTACTGAAATATCGCATCCTTTGTGCCATTTTCTTTGTCTCCTGAATCAGAATTTATTATGACTCCTTCTAGGTTTCCATGGCATTTTGTTTTAACCCTTGTTTTAAATAAATCCTTTTGAACAAAAAGGTGTTACAAAGAGTCTCAAGCCTACTTATCAGTGAAGCATATAGAAACTACTTATAATACAGTATTCTGAGGGCAATCAATGGTTAAAACATCAGCAAGACATGAAGATAGCACAAGGACAAGGCAGATGAACACAAGAAGGTGTTGGCGATAAGACAAAGGAAAGGCGTTCAGGAAGTGGTAAGATCTAAGCAACATTTTGAGGGCTAACTGGAGATATTCCAGCTTAACAAGGAGTAAGGAAATACAGAAAATGAGGGTAACATACAATGAGCTATGGTGTGGAAAAGCTGAGTATGTCCATCAGCAGAGTATTAACTCTGAGAGTGGCATCAGAGGTATTTTGAGTGACATGCTGAAGGAAACCATCTGTTCTCATAATCATGGGTTCTCAATGGAAATGCTCTTATGATCTTTTTTTTAAAAAAAAAAAAAAAAACAACTTAACCAAATAATTGCAGAGCAAACAGAATCATGATCTCTGTTTGGTTTGGTTTTGTTCTTTGTAATTTGTATGATCAAGTTCAGGTATAATCTTGTCTCTAACAGAATTTATCTTTCTTTGAGACATCACCAGGAACAGTCATGTGCACCTGCTCCATTGCCCTGATCATCTAAGATCACAACCATCTCCATGTCTGGAGGAAATTGTTCAGAATCATGGCTAGGGATATAACCAAACTCAAGACAATAAAATGCATTATGTGTCACCATTAGTGGCTCATCAAAGAACTTGAAGCAGAGGAGAGGTTGTCCTCAGATTCCTGTCATAAGAAAACTTTGATTTCTGTCATAAGAAAACTTTAAAGGCAACAGAAAATGTTAGAACTGTATTATAACAGTAAACATAACTATAGACCCTCAACTGAGCCACTTTAGATGGAAAATCTACACAGTAGGATTGTCAAGATAATCCAGAGCAAGAATTAATTAGATGTAATAATTGATTAGGCACAGGAATGAGTCAAAAAGGAAGGGATCATGAACTACTCTATTTGTGGTATAGAGTCCACTCATAGTGTCCTCAAAGTGAGGAAGATAATAGATAGGGAGAGTATGATTTAGAAGAAGATACAGTCAATTCAGGTTGGGTGATGTGGCATCAAATACATCCGAATGGAGGTATTCAGCTTGTCAAATGGGCATATGAGTCTGAAGCTTCAAGAGAGCAGCCTAGATGAAAGACATAGATTTGAGACTTGTCTGAGATGATAACAGTCTAACCCAGGGGTTCTCAACCTTCCTAATGCTGTGAACCTTTCATATGGTCCCTCACGTTGTGGTGACCACCAAACATAAAACTATTTTTGTTGCTACTTCATAATTATAATTTTGCTACTTTTATGAATTGTGATGTAAATGTCTAATATACAACCCAAAAGGAGATGCAACTCGCAGGTTGAGAAACACTGGTCTTGTCAGTGACTATAGAAGTGCTGTTCAGTGAGGGAAGAACATGTTTTGCAAGGTGTAAGAATTTAAAGTACGTAACACCTGATGACTAAGCAAATAAAACAGACAATTAAAGGTGAGGTGATTGTAAGACAAACCTATGGCTTCTGGTTTGAAGACTGAGTTACTGCTCCACTGTTATGACTCAAGCTGGATCACTTCAAATTTTCTATGGAGAAACCTTAATCCCCAGTATCTTAGAATTTGACTGTGTTTGAAAATATGATCCTAAAAAGGGTAAGTAAAAGTGAAATAATGTCGCGCAGCTGACCCTTTATTCAATGTGACTGCTCTCCTTATAAGAGATCAGGACCTGCGTGATCGTGCTCATCTTGAATTCGAGCACTTGGGAGGCACAGACAGGTAGATCTCTATGAGTTTGAGGCAATGCAGGGCTACAAAGAGAGACCCTGGAGTTGACAGGGGAGGTCAGAGGAAGGAAGGACAGGATACTAGATTACAAACCCACCCAAAATACAAAGGCACCATGTTACCAACAAGATAACCATCCAGAAATAAAAGACAGTTCAAGAAACAAATAAGGGTGGTCCTCTGGCAACTAGAAGAGAAACACCCAAGTATCCCGAGCCACTTCCATGAATGAATATGTGATGGAAAGAAGGAAAAGAGGGAGTGGAGAAGTGGGGGAGGGAGGGGAGGAGAGAGAGAGAGAGAGAGAGAGAGAGAGAGAGAGAGAGAGAGAGAAGCCAAGTGGTTCATGCATTGTGGAGAGAGGTGAAAATGGAGACACCCTGTGGCCTTCCCAGCCTTGAGCAAGCTCTACAGACCTTGAGCGCCTGCCACAAGAGACCTTATCGACCTTGGTGGAGTCATCTGCCTTGGTTGCAAATACAAGTTCCCACAGGAACTTAGAAGAATAACCTTACTTTGCAACATAATCCAGCTGATACAAACGATGAGTTCTGTGGGCTTTCCCTATATAAACGCAGTACTGAATATTAAACTTGGAGCCTTGAAGCCTTGTCTTGGCTTCATTCTTCTCTCGCTCCCCCTCCCCCATCTCTTTTTCATTTCCAGTCCCCCTTTCAGGTAAACCCAGTTCGTCCTTGGCCGCTGGATGGCTACCACACACAACAGTGAGGAACCGGTGGATATGAGGAGCCTGAGCAACCACCTGGGGCTATGGTGATGTCTGGGTCCCAGCTGCAGCTGAGAGCCATGGTTCTCCTGCATCTGGGGTCTGTATCAATGTCTGTGTGAGTTACTACCAAAAGTCTATGTGGATATCAGTGGTCTGGGCTGCCACTTGAGACTATGTGGATGTCTGAGGGCTATGCAGCCACCAGGGGACATACTGATCTGAGTGATCTGTGCTGCCACCGGAGGACATGGTGACATCAGGATCCATGCTGCCACCAGGGGCCCTGTCTGAATTCCTGCTACTATCTCAGTCAGGAGCTGTGTTGAGGTCCAAGGCCCATATTACTACTAAAGGCCATGTGGATGTCCCTGGCCTAAGGCCATATTGATTTCCAAGCACTGTGGTAAGCTGTGACTCCTCCATCACCCTAAGGGTGAGCTGGCCCTACCCCTCATCTGCCCTGTGATGGTGTGGGCACTGGAGAGATGAGTTCACACACACACACACACACACACACACACACACACACACACACCTGCAGCAGGCTAGTGAGCTGGTCCTGAAGTCCTGAGAGAAGGGGAGCTGGCCACGCCTCTTGCCTGGGAGAAACAGGAGAGTTGGGCCTGGTGGCACAGGCATAGATTTGGTAGGCTGACGAACTCAGCTTCCAACTAGGCCAAGATCCAAGGCTCTAAGTTGGCCCACCCAAACATCCATCCCATCTATGAACTGCTGAAGCATATGAATGGGTCAGTCCTGCAGATCCAAAGCTGTGGGATCTCCATGACACACAGCAACAGTGGGATGTCTAAGAGGGGTTCCAGGGAGGATCAAGTATTGGTGGTGTGGCAGAAGTTAGAGGCCTCCAACCAGGCCAATGTACATTTGCAAGTAAAACTGTATGGGCAAAAGGGTGTACTTGGCAACACACTGGGACATAACTATGGCTTCCACAATGAGATAAGGTGGTTTGGTTTTGGGGGGGAGGGTATGTATTGTTCTTTTTTGTGGGGGAGGTTGCAGAGAAGGGGGTGAATATGAAGGGATGGGGAGTTGAGTGGGATTAGGGTGCATGATATGAAATCACAAAGGATCAATAAAATATTTTAATTTAAAAAAGAAACAAACAAATATGGAGCAGGCAATGAAATTGTGAGAAGCAGAGGCGATAGATGAGAGCATGGAAACAGTGTCTGCAAACACAACAGGACTGACACACACATGAGCTCCCAGAGACTACAACAATACTCATAGGGCCTGCACAGGTCCAAATGTCCCACCACTGAGACAGGGAAGTAGATGCGAGTTCCCATCCCCCACCAAGAAGCTATCTCCAATGAACAGCCACTCATGAAAGAAAAATAAGTTTCTCCAAGGGACTCTCACTGGATATATCAACACTTTAAGAGCATGCTCCATGCCCAGCAGTAGATGGCCAAGCCAAAGTGAACTCAATGGTATTTTGGCAGATTCTTCTTTCTTTTTAGTCTCATACTGCTTTGTTTGGGCTTTTTTTTTTAACCTCATTTTGTTTGTATCTTATGGTTTCCAATTTTGCGTCTTTATAGGATTTGTTGGTGTGTGAGTATGTCTTTGCACATGTATGAGTTCTCATGCTCATTCCTCCTTCCTTCCTTCCTTCTTTTTTTTAATTTTTAGTTTGTTCATTTTGTTTTAACCCTGTTTGTCTTTTTTATTTGCCTGTCTGTTTTCTTAAGATAGGGAAGGGTGGAGAGGTGGGAAGGATCTGGGAGATGAGGGAGGGGAAACTGAGATCAAAATATAGTCTATGAAAATAACTTTATTTTCAATAAAAGTAAAATTAATATAAAACTAAATAAAATGTATAAAAGAAAGGAAGGAGAAAGACAGAAAGAAGGAAGGAAGGGAGAGAGAGAGAGAGAGAGAGAGAGATGACATCTTGATCATGAACTGTAGCCTCTGGAAATGTAAAGACTATATTTTTTAAGGACTAGAGTTTTTATATGCAAGTCAGTAATTCTGTAGTGCTTTGTGATGGTAGGCTAAACACTAACTGTAATCACCAATCAAGATTAGGATTAGTAAAAAGAAAGTAAGTTGGGGGAAGGAAGTATTAAAAAGGAAAGAGTTTGATAGGTAACTTACTGAGTTTGCAGTTTCTGAGTTACATTCAGATACAGAGGCTCTGGATACTCAAATGACTTTGAAAGTAAAAGACAGAACTGGGTTATGGGCACCGAACTGAGTTGCATTGCTATATAAGTGATGTATTAACTCCAGGACTGGATAAGATCATTTAAGCATTATATGCTAAAGTGAGAAAAGCATGAAGAAACATAATAAATACCAGCATTGAGAGACCAACTAAAGGAGAGAAAACTAATCAGAGAGATGGAATGAAGAGAGAAAGCTCACAATTGTTCTTCATTTTATCCTGCTTTCAATTATAATTAGTCAAATATATGTTGGTCTTGGCATACAGAATACTTTTACATAGTGAGGCATACTATTTTATTTATTTCTGACTCTCCAGCACCCCAGAAAGTACCTGATACTTAATCTTCCTACAATAAATACTTGTTTAATTGCATGGAAATGAAATTAGAACTTTGTCCCCCCCCCCATTTTTGCTCTGTTTGCTTATTTCTGGAGTGTGCAGCATGTATTGCCACTGGTATTTTAAGTTCATAGTGAAAAATCATTTCAGTGTGTCCTAGGCTTGATCCCCTTCCAACCCAACCCCCAGGACAATAGTTTTCATTATAACCTTCTGTCTTTGCCATTCTGGATGGAATTTTGTGCACAGAAGTTATATACATATATGGGTATATCTATGTAACAAATCGTAGCACGGGAGCCCCCTGGGCTCCCTCCGGCTCTGGTATGACATATTTGAGCCATATAAATTCAGCTTCTCCTCTGGCATCTGTTAGCCGACTCACTTGCAACTCCACCTCAGCAGTGGTCTCTCAGTCCTCTCGAAGCAGGGAAAGAGCACTGTGTGCTGGGAGACCATGGCAAAGAATCCTCCAGAGAACTGTGAGGGCTGTCACATTCTAAATGTAAGTTGATTCATATATTTTCCCTTTTGAGCAGAAGCATGGTTTTGCAGATTTATCGTATTGCAAAGTGAACATTAGACAGTGAAATTGAAAGAGACTTTGAATTATGTCTTACTATTTTGAGGATTATTGTACATTGTTTCATCCTTTCTGTTCTTTGCTTAGGCAGAAGCTCTGAAATCTAAGAAGATATGTAAATCACTGAAGATTTGTGGACTAGTGTTTGGTATCCTGGCCTTAACTCTAATTGTCCTGTTTTGGGGGAGCAAACACTTCTGGCCTGAGGTATCCAAGAAAGTAAGTAACAGAAACTTATCCAGTGTTTCTTTTCAGAGTTTGATTGATTTTAATTAGGGATTAACATGGACATTAATTTGAAAATGAAAACTCTTTTCATTCTTTTTTATTCACTTGGGGGCATAGGAAATGAAATCAAGGTTTTTCTTTCATTTGCTTATTTAGGTGAGGAGAAATTGTCTTCTACATTTTGGTTAGTGGTGACAGGAGATAAATTTACCTACTCCTTTATGGTTGACTTTAAGGAGTTAAATCTCCTGGAAGCTTTTTTTTTTTTTTTTTTTTTTTTTAATGTAAGAAATAAAAAACACTTTCCATCTCTCTTTCCATTATCTGGGCAGAAAGTGATGGAAAAGTAACCAGACAGCCACATAAGAAGAAACTACCCGCAATGGCAGCAAATGATTTTCAGCGATTATGTTCTGACTTAACACATCTGCTGTGAGGACAGGCAGTAAGCTCCTTTTTCAAAGAAGCGATTCTCATACCTGAGTTCAGAATTATTTGTTGCTTAACCAGAAGAACTAGAGCCTTTCAGCTCCTCAGCAGTCACAACCATTGTCCCAGTGAGATACTAATGACACAGGTAGATACAAGCAACACTAAGTTATTAATCACAGATATGTCAGAAACCTTCTGACACTGACGACAGTTGGTGCCATTGTAATTTGTATTCTCCTGCTACCTTGTTATTGTGATTTCTTGGCTCACATGCAATGGACACATTTAGATGTGACCCAAATAAAATCATGGTCTTTTCTTGCTAACAATTAACATTTGAATGAAAATGAGATGAGCTGCAACCCATGAAGACAGGTTTCTGGCTTTTGCCATATTCTTCTCTATTTGTAGGTCACTGTTGTTGCTGCAGCTCCTGCAGGTGTTGTAGTTAATTTTTTTGGTCATGAGATACTCATTTCTACTTGGTAGCAGATGTAGGAAAGAAAAGGCGCAGATCCTGGAGGGAAAATGAGACAAGAAAATGGTTTGGCATGGACCATTAGGAGCCAAAGGAGCAATAGGAGCAAAGAGTTCATGGGGAAAGACAGACAAAGGGGCAGAGAAAGAAAATAAGCTGGCTAAGTGTCCAACTGAAAACAAAAAGGAAGGCATAGCCACCCTGGGATTCTCTACCTCTGCTGCAATACCTGTTCGCATTTAGTCTCAAAGGATACCTTATAAAGTTTAAGTGGGAGGGAGAGCAAGCAAGCCTACTTATTTGTTTCCCTTTTTATTTACATCATGTTCCAGAAAGGTTTTCAGGCATCACCTACTCCTATTAGCCCACCCCCACTGCCCTGCCGCTTTTGAACTATTTACTATTCAGCTGTCTTTCTAAGGAAGCCAACTATGTTAAGGCTAGCAAGGTGTGCAAAGAAAACGAATCGAGAGCCAACATTCATTCCAGCACAATGACTTACTTACAGTACCATTTAGCTAATTCCTAAAGTGATATGCTACCCCAAAAGTTGAATCAGTGGTTCTCTTGGAAATTGTATGAGGACCATAATTATATACAGGACCATAAATCATTTTAGTTGCTGCAAGTATAATGCCTTCACTGGATGTGGTAGGCAGCTAATCTTCTTGAAGATTCATAGATACCTGTCTGAACAGAGAGCACATAGCCTTTCTTATTTTCTTGTATTCATTGTCAGTATAAATGTCATTCTAACAGTATTAATGTGTTTTTCTAATCTTACAATGGTGTTTGCCTCAGTGCAGTAATAAATGCCTAGGGAGTGACTCAGGAGATCTTGCCTTTATCTTGTAAGAATTCGCACTCGCTAACTGAGTTCATGATCTCCCCCTCTTTTCCAATTATGTTACCTTTGTTTCCAATTCCACTCCTTTTAAATATGATTTCCAAAAAGTAGCTCTGTCATTCCTGAAACCAAACAAAAAACTCAGGCAGTACATACAAGAAAAAGGTGGTGTGTGCTATTGATTAAAGTTTATTTAAAAAAAAAAAAATGAAAGCTCTCATGAAGTATTTCATCTTAGGATATATAATTTTCACCAAAAGGAGTGTAAAGGAAGGACCAAAGGTATTAAGAAGTGCAGATAAAAGGTGTTATGTGTCTCCCAGGATAAGTTTTTCTAGTGTGAATAGGTACTATTTATTTTCTATTCCAATAAGAAATTGCAATATACCTATTTTTCTTATGTAAGTCCTGGCCTTCACTACAAAATTAGGTTGGGGTCACTGCAAATCAGGAGACCAGGTAGCAGCATGCATTCTGAATTCACTCAACTACTTCCTTCTAAGTCCCAGGCCAGGAGCTTAGGAGGCTAGCCATGTACCTCCTAGTGACCAAGATTCTGACTAGACCTGCATCTGAGTGGTTAAGAATCCAGGGGGGAAAAAAACAGTCAGATTAGTCTGGGAAGAATATTTCCAGAGGAAAACGATCCAAGCATCTTGTATAAATTTAAGACTCTCTCTGCTTAAGAGTATGAGCTTGGAATGAAAGGCTGATTAACAAAGTAAAACTCGTGGTCTTCTGCCTGTGGGATTTGGGAGGATTGTGTGGCCTTTGGTAGAGAGAACTATTGATGCTTTTCTGTTCAATGGCTGTAGTGATACCTTTGTTGCCCTGGAGTTTTCTCCAAGTTCTCAGTGTTTGCTCTTCCAGCCCTCACAACACTCCTTGTTTTCTCTTTCAACATCTGTTTATAGTAAACAGTGTTTATTTAACATCCTACATCTGGTGCTGACATTGCCATGCTAAGTCTTTCTCTTCCCTCCCACTTTCATATGCACAAAAGATCCAGACTCCGATCTCAAAAAGGAGTAAGCAGTATTTGACTCCTAATATACCTCAGTCACCCATGTGAGTACGTGTACACACACACACAAACACACACACGCACACCCACACACACACTTATCCAGGAGAAAAATAAGTAAAAGTTAAGAAGGATCAACTCTGAGTGAGCTGTTGTACTTTCTTCCAGAACCTAGGCTGCCTGGGCCACAGCCATACCTAGGAGATTTGAAGAGACTTGAGGAAAGCCAAGTTCATAAGGCTCTGTGTTCAGCTTTCCTAACCAAGCAGGGGAAACATATTCAGTTCCAGAGATTTCTCAAGGGCACCATATTGAGGATCCACTTCTAAGCGATAACTTCCTTAAGATCTATGAAGTAGACTTATTGGGGGAAAATATGCTTACTTAAAACACCCTGTGTTCCACATTGAACTTGAAAGAATTAGAAGCCAACTCCTCGACTAATCAAAGCAACATGGAGGAAACAAACCAAAAAGGCTGTAGCTCTTAAACCAGCAGTTTATAAACACAGTACAGATTTTGTAGCCCATTCTTCAAAACTTTTGTGGAATGAGACATAAACATAATAAGTTATGTGAAAGAAATCTTATGTGCTTTTTCTGCCATACATCAGAACTATGTGGTGATTTTTAGTGCTGCTGGGAGGTGGTCACTCACTCCCCAACAATCAGCATGTTCTTGGAGACTCTCCTTCAAGTTCCACATTCTAGTCGAATGAGATGAGAGGTCATGGGTCATGAAGATAAGAGAGCATCCTGCCCATGCAACCTCAACTGCAGAAGACCCCTGAAACAGTCTCATTCGTGTTTCACACCCAAGATCATTCTAGGCTGAAAATCCTTTACACAAAAGAAACACTTCCTTGCCAAGTGTGAGCCCAGCTTCCCTCGTGACTTTTTATTTTACTACCAGCATTGGCTCCAGACCAAGTCTCTTCAGTCATCTCTAGGCACACAAAGGACAACTTTTCTCTCTAGATTACCTAGGCTTTTAACACAACTGTCTGAAGGTTGAAACAAGGAACTGGAGAAGCATTTAAAACCTCAAGGGAAAAGCTGTAGCTGGAATCTCTTAAGCAGGGAACTGAGTTTCACCAGATGCTGCCACATCAGCATTTTGGAAAAGAGAGCATCTCTTTGTTTTCTTTTCTTTGCAAGATCCAAATCTTACTCCTGTACAACAATCCTTATTGGGCCAGTTGTTACTTTGGACTATTCATGTCTAACTCTTACAATTTCCCTGATGCTAGATTCTGATTGCTATAAGTATACCCTGACTCCTTCCTTATCCCGAAGGTTGTATTTGTTTAACAAGTACTTTAATGTGGCATAAGCAAGTAGAGTCTCCAAACAGAGCTATCATGAATGGTGGAAATGGAGAAGAAGCCCAGGTGATCAACAGGTAGTTGCAATCCACCAAGCAACCTGACGTGAACCAGACCAAAATTGAGAAAAATTGGATTTGCGAACAATCCAACATTGCAACTGGAGTGAGGATGCGGATAGTGACTGAACCTTTAGAAGTTACTTGTCCAAAGTCACACAGCTTGTAGGTGAAAGAACTAACATTAAAACTAGAACCTTTTCTGGGATTTTTTTTTCCTGTTTTCCAACTGAATTTTGGAATTAGAGAGAGGATTGTGGATACAGGAAAACTTTGCTAGTAGCTCAATTCTGTAGATGGAAGAAATGGCCTTTTCTTTCTTTCTTTCTTCCTTCCTTCCTTCCTTCCTTCCTTCCTTCCTTCCTTCTTTACTTACTTTTAAAAAGGAATGTCTGGCTGCTTATGCCAATTTTTTTTAGGGCTGAGAACTGGTGATTGAAGATGCAGAAGTCCAACTATGCATAAGAAATAATCTGTCGGCACCGTGTTGGTAGAGAAATACCCAGAGGCCCTTTAATTCTCACAGACTAGATTAGTAATAATATGGTGCAGTGCTTTCCCTTCCCTTCCCTTTCTTCCAGCCTAACACCTGCTAGCCAGCTATTCTGAGCATGTATTTCATCTTTGGAGAGTGTACCTCATAAACAGACAGTAAAGGATGGAGGTGGAAAAAAAGAGCAGCTAGATTAATCACAGGTTTCAGAAAAACAAACCTAAGCCAAATGTCCTCAAATCCCTGTCAGGACAGGCTACAGCTACTTGCCCCCAAGCAGATCCATCACACTAAAGTGTGAGTCAGCTTTACTCTTTATAAAAACCTTTCTTTTCTGATCTCAGAGACTGTCACCAACAGAAACAAGAAAACAGGGGAAAGTGTTCACATTGCAGGAGGAAGTCAGGGCTTATTGGCTACCCAAATAGAAGATTTAACTGGACTGGGGACAGAGAATAAAAATGGAATTGTGTTTCCCCCATACTTTGTCAGTGTGGTCTTCATACACATTGCCTGGGTTTACCCATACACCCACTATCCCACTGGCCTCTCTGTCCTATTCCAACATTCTGACTCTCATAAGGCCACTAAGAACCCATTTGGACTGTGTTGGAAAGATGCCTTTAGCACCCTTCCCCATATCTTCTGCTCCTGGTGTCACAGTACCTAAAATGCACCATTGCATCCCCATTCCTTTGAGTGGAGCATGTCATTCCATTTTTTTCAAATTGACAAATGTCTTCTCTGTTGCTAATATCTAAATGTGAAATCATTTGTCAGATTGGTTTCCTCTCTTCCGTAAAATCCCTAAAGCACTGGCAGATTCCTGGTTGTCTAGACAGGAGAAAAAGGGACAGATGGAAATGAGAAAGGCTATGAAGATGCGAAGTGGACAGGGTATGGAGGTACCAGAAAGGGGGCTCATCCATTTGCCAATTTGGCAAGGGCCCATTCCATGTCATACGCTGTCCTTGCTCTGTCCCTCCTGGAATAAAGCTAAGTTGGGGGCAAAGTCTGAGGAGAGATGAATGGAGGCCCAGTCACACCTTTCTAAGGTCAGCCATCCTGTCTCTACTTTAGTTTGTTCCTGGACAGGGCAAAGCCATTTAATTCTTCATCTCCAGAAGGCACTTCAACCCAGGAGCCAAGGAGCTTAGTAGACAGCAAAGTCCGTCTGATGCCAAAGGCATGAGCTCAGTCGTCATATGGGCCAGTGAAGCTTGCATAGCCATTACCCAAGCAGTGAGCTCCACGGGGACCTGAGTGAGACAGTATGTCTGGACTTACTCAAACGCATCCCCACAGAGTCCAAAGTAAGTCGCTGGCATCATTGTCCTAGACAAAGGACAGTCTGTTTCAAAAGGACACCTTTGATAGCAGAATTCCATCTGGGTGAATATGTAGCTCCCTACTCCTGCACCCTCCCACACACTAAGGATTCAGACACAAATGAAGTCATTCTGATCTCACTCTATTTAAGAAGCTACCATTGCTAATACAAAATCAACATGCAGATTAACAGGTACAATTAACATGGATGCCTCTTCCCTCACCAAATAACAACAAACAAACAAAAAAACAAAAACTATTCTTTGCAGAAATGTTGAAAATAATGAAGATCTGCTGAGCTTGGCAGTTTCCAATAGTACTCATCCAGAAAGGTGTCCAAGTAAAGTGCATTGCCAACAGTGCAGGAAAACTCATTCCACAGAAGTACACTGAAATTTTAAATGTCACCAGCACAGTCCCATAGTCTTCTACTGATGATTGAAAATGCAGTCTGTATTTTCTTTCTTTTGCCCAGGTAGGCCACAGTCCAATATCCCTTAGTCTCTAACCCAATTTTTCCATGCAATAATCCATCAGTCGTGCTACTGATGAAACAAACACCCCAGTCCAACCCCTGGTAGCTAGCACTGTCAACATTTGTCTCCACAATGGATAGTATTTCTAAAGAAACTACCCCGTACTGGGAAGCCTGACAAGACTGTGTCTGAAGTGGATGCTTCTGTCCTTTGCTTAAGTCAGCCAACTGACTGTGAGTTGTTTTTTTTTTTTTGTTTTGTTTTGTTTTTTGTTTTTTTTCTTTTTGTTTTTTTGTTTTTTTGTTTTTTGTTTTTTTTTTTTTGCCATACCTAGAAGTTTCTCTTCTCTAGCTGGCTCCAAAGCTGAAACTGAGAGGATATTTAGAAGCAGAGGTAAATAACAAGCCTAAAGTAGTTTTTGACCTTCCACAAACAAGGCTGGCCTTCCCAAGTTAACTCTATAGCTGCTGGAGAGTTCTTGATATTCTTTTTCTTGCCTTTAAAAAAATACCTTGACAATCTTCAAGACCTTCCTTGGGAAAAAGGAGAGCGTGTCACTGGCGACAATACTTATTCAACAAATAATCACTATCTATGTCTAAGGCACTCCAGGGCACAGGGAGGTAAAATGGCTCTGCCTCTGTTTTTCTTTTCAGTGGCTCCATCAGACTTTTCATGCTTGAAGTAACACTTGTTTCTACAAACCCATTCAACTTGTTTTTCTACTTGAGCTGGGAAAATTTTGACCAGGTTAAACTAACATGCTGTCACAGACATCAACCGACACTAAAAACAACCCAACCCAATGGAAACTGAAGGAGAAGGGTGCTGCTAGGAACTGTGTTATTAGAAAGCAACACTGGCTCTGTAGGCAACTTGCTTCTTCAGAAGGACAAGTGAATGTGCAGAAACCTAACAGGCAAAGGCTTCCAGGCCATGGGGAGACGATAGGCTTGCAAATGGCACCATTAACTCCGGCATGCTTTCCAACAGAGATCAGACTCCTCTGGAGTTCATACTTGCTTCTAGCCCCAAATATTTCCCAAGTTATAAATTGCATGCTCAATCCTGAAATAGAATAAATCATGAGACTGGGCCTCTTGGTCTGTAGTGAGAGAACTGTCTCTTTTAGAGAACAGAAGGAAGTTCGGGCATTTGTTTCAGCCACTCAAGAAAGGCTTGATAAACAGCCTTTCAGAAGCATTCTCCTTGGAAGATTCTGTTAATTTATGGCACCTCACCCTGTCACCAAAGGCTATCTATCCAGAGGAATCTACAGATGTTGAAAACAATAGAATCAAGTTTTTAAAACATAACCCAGTAATAACCTGAGTGAGGGTGGTTATCATATAAAATAGAAGACAAAGAGAATGCAGGTGACTGCTAGATTTTTAAAAACAAAGAGAAATAAATCAGTACAAGATAAGACTATGAGTTAATATTAGCTAATAACCTCTTCATGTTCTTAAAAGGGCAAACACAGTACTATTAAGACACTACTAAAATCCAGATAGATATGGGAATAGAGAGCAGTGCCTAACCACTCTAACTGGTTTCCCATCTCTTTCTAGGATGTAATGGATTTCACGGAAGGGATGGGGAGAGAAATCACAGAACACTTAGGAAAGGAAGCAGCCACTCCAGGAAGCAGCATAGGCTTGAGGTGATCCCTAGGCTTAACAAGGGGAAAATAGTATACAGGCTGGTTTGCAGAGTATCATTTGCTACTTAGCCAAGGTTGCCAAGAAAACCATTGGAATGCTTCATAATTAGCTCAGCTATTTGGCTTAAATACAAAACACTGACTCTGAAGGGATTCCCTGAACACCAAAGAGCACCACGCTTTAATCATAAATTTTAGAGCTGACCCCTCAGTATAAAGAAAGAGAAGGTGGCCCAGGAATTTCCCCAGTTAAAGCATTTTCTAAAGGGGCACCCAGACTATCTTAGAGCGTGCTTTCCTTCCTCTGCTTCCCAGACCTATGACATGGAGCACACTTTCTACAGCAATGGTGAGAAGAAGAAGATTTACATGGAAATCGATCCCATAACCAGAACAGAAATATTCAGAAGTGGAAATGGCACTGATGAAACATTGGAAGTCCATGACTTTAAAAACGTGAGTTGACTGTTTCTCCTGAAGCTTTTCACTTAAAATATTACAATAATTGAATCACGTTAAAAAAAAAATAGCCTTTAACCTTCATTTCATTTACGACAAAGCTTTCTCTTTGAATTCAAAGTTTGCTAGTCTGGGGCTCTGATGGGTCATGGAACTCATTAATTGAAACAATCACAGGAAATTAATTAATTGTATTATTGCTTTGTTTTATAGGGATACACTGGCATCTACTTTGTAGGTCTTCAAAAATGCTTTATTAAAACTCAAATCAAAGTGATTCCTGAATTTTCTGAACCAGAGGAGGAAATAGATGAGGTATGTGAGAGCAATGATTGTACTGAAAGGCATCACTTACTGGTTGGTCACTGGACTAAGTGTTCGCTTCTCATTAAATCCTCAAACAGTCTTATAAATCGGATTATTATTATCCCTGTGTTCAGATATAGGATCTGGGATTTAGAACCAGAGTGACTTGCTGAAAGTACACATCTAGTGAATAACAAATTGTGCTCTTTAACTGAGGTCTTTTAAGAAAATGAAGTTTATGGGTTTGAGTATCACACTATACTTTTATAGCCAAATACCTATTAAAATATCAAAACCATAAAAAACTATATACTTTTTGTTCCTGAACCAATAATGTCTAGTGAGAGGAACAAAATTAATCATCAATATGACAAAGACTTGAAGAAAATTATTCCAAGGATGGAGAGATGGCTCAAGGATCCTTAATTCAATTCCCAGTACTCACAGTCAGCTCACAACTGTCTATAACTCCAGCTCTAGGGGGATCCAACACATCTAGCCTCCAAAGGCAACTTCATTCTTATGCACACATGTATCCCAACAAAGATACACATGCTTATCCAAAAGTAAAAATATAATAAAAAAATAGGGGCTGAAGGACTGGCTCAGAGCTTATGAGTACTGGCTAACTACTCCAGAGGACTCACATTTTCAATTCTCAGCACCCATATGGTGGCTCACAACAATCTGTAACTCTAGTTACAGGAGATCCAATGCCTTCTTCTGGTAAAGCAGACATACATGCATACATACACCTAAAATACTTTTTAAATAAATAATAAAAATAAATTGTGCTTAAGATGGGGAATTGATCCCAAGGCTACAAGAAGTTCATGCCACTTCTGTCATGCTCCAACATTCATCCACTTTAAAGGTTCTGTTTGTTCACCTTATACTGAGCTGCTGGTTTAATAATCCTCAGCTCTCCTCAGAAGAAGCCAAAACAAAGGCAAAAACGTCAACCTAACATGAATTCTCTGGATCCACTAATACACTGGGATGACTTTAGTGAATGAATGATCTCAGGAAGCCATGGGACATGGGTCATCACCTGCCTAAAATACATCAATCCTCATCATCCTTGAGGTTCTTTTGGGTTAATTTTATTTGGTTTTGTGTTTAAAACTTGAAAATCTGAAGTGGGGCTATGGCAGTGGTATAATAGACTCTACAGACACTGGAATGTCATTCTCCTCTGGATCCCATGGCTTTTTTTTCACAATCTTCCAACTGGTCAACTCCATGTTTATCTTTGTCTTTTATGGGAAGTGCTGGGGGATTATACTATCTTTCCACACCCAAGACTCCTCAGAGCTGTTGTTACTTCCCATGTTACTGTTCTTCCTGTTGATAGAAAAGTTACAGAGCCCTATTTCTAGAATTCCCCCTCAAAATAAGAAAGTGTCCCCAGAGAGGATGTTTTGTTGCTGAGGCCCATAGTGGTGAAAGATTTTGCAGAGTTTCATTTTGTTTCTAATTAGCTTATATTCAATGCTTATGAAAAACAGATTGATTTCCAAGAAATTAGGAAGTACCATGGAAGCAATGATAACATGAAAGAAAATTAGGATTTAAATGATACTACAGAGCTAGAGAGAAGAGTCAGCAAGTGATGGCACCAGTAGCCAAGCCTCATGAACCGAGTTCAAGTCCCATGATCTGCATAAAACAAGGAGAATCAGTTCCTGTGGAGTTGTGCCCTGTTTCCCCAACACACAATAGATTAAAGTATTTTAAAAGCTACCGTATAAAAAATCATATGGAAATGTTTGCAGAAAACATTTTTCTGTTCTGTACAGACAGGAAACAATGAGAACCTAAAGCGATATAATAGGATTTTTCTGGAGTGATATAGAAACAATGGTACATACTGGTACTTTCCTGGGCCCTAATTTTTTCTTCAGTTAATTTGGTGAGATCTTTTAAATAATCCACGTATTCACCTCCTGATAATAAAAACATCTTGTCTCCAAGAAGTCACACACACTACAGGTCTCTTTTAGTGCGACAAATTTGTGGTTGGAAAATTACAAAAGCCCTGTTATCCTGGACTACCCTCAATACAGTATCCATGGCGTGCACCTGGGAAACATGCAGAGTCAGTATCTAAATAGTCCCAAGTTTGCTAGCAAAGCTAGGGAGCACATCAACCTCATTTTCTGAAATCCCTTTCAATGTGTTCCAAGATCTTTACAGACTCAAGGGTGAAAGAGCCAGGACTTGAAAGCTGTGAATGGTTCAGAGAAAAATTACACAAAGACATATTTTGGTGAATAAATAAACACACTGAAAACCCATAAAGCCAGGAAGAAACAAAAGAGGGGAGAAAAGGCCTTATTAAGAGCAGGGGTAAATCAATGAAGCCTCATTGACAAGTTGGGTATTCGAGTCAACTACTCCCAGCCCTAGAATGGAAAGAGAAGGTATTTTTAACAAAACTTCAAAGTGATGAAAACCAGAGCCCTCTGTGAGATAAATGTTAAACATCTAGAATGAATGGGATTAATGAGTTCACTTTCCATAAGCGGAAGACTTTAAAATATGAAAAGACAAATTTCTTGTAAATCCAAAAGGATAGGTTAATTGGCTATTTAACGGATCTCACTAGTTTAGATTTTAAGAGGTTTTTTGCTGTGTTCAACTTTAGCTACACTAGTAAAACATGGCAGGTGTTCATTCACCCATTTAAAGGGGAAACATATAAATCACTC
Source organism: Rhynchomys soricoides (assembly GCA_019843965.1). NCBI lineage: Eukaryota > Metazoa > Chordata > Mammalia > Rodentia > Muridae > Rhynchomys > Rhynchomys soricoides. The sequence goes on from JADRCH010007713.1 coordinate 10,106,212, forward strand.
ATAGTACAAGCTCAAATCAAAGCTTGTGTGGTCCAGGAAGTGCCCAGAGCACCATGAAAAGCCTTTCAAGGGAAATAATGTCAGGCAAAGCCCTTATTTTAGTGCCTTGCGGCCAGACCTAGAAGGAAAGGATCAGTCGTTAGCTCTTCTACGTGCACCTACTGTCAGCATGGCATGGAGACAGCACATGAGCAGCAACCCTAGCATTGCATCTCAGGTTCAAACCATACTGGTTTCAGTATTCCATATCATCTAACTGGTCACACTAATTGCTCTACAGTCCCAACCCTAACCTACTTTCTTCTTTCAGAATGAAGAAATTACTACAACTTTCTTTGAACAGTCAGTGATTTGGGTTCCTGCAGAAAAACCTATTGAAAACAGAGACTTCCTGAAAAATTCTAAAATTCTGGAGATTTGCGATAATGTGACCATGTACTGGATCAATCCCACTCTAATAGCGGGTATGGTATCCTATCCCTGATCTGTTCCTTCCAATGATGGTAACATGCTAGTCATGGTGATACACATCTGTATTCCCAGTACCCAGGAGTCTGAGGCAGGAAGATTTTGAGTTCAAGGCCAATCTAAGCTACAGAGCAATATAGTATCTCAAAAAAAAAAAAAAAAAAAAGATTGTAACAGGTTAATGTTTCCAGCACTAAGAGATCACATTTCAATGAAAACAAATGACCAGTTTATACCTTCTTGGAAGAAACTATACATGCTGACTGTGGTGAAGAGGGAAGTTTTCACAGCCAAGTTATAAATCAGATAAATTAATGCTGACAGGCTTTTAAAATATCGCAGGAAAGGTAACACCACCATAATGTGACCAGTGATAGCAAAAAGCTAATCTTTCTTTCTTTGCACATCTATATTCATTGCAGCAGGGATACCAGACAATTCCTCAAAACCACAATGGGCCTAACCCAAGAACTAGAGAGAGAAGAAATCAAACAGTGTACCACTGTCTCAAGAATTCTCACGTTAAATGGCATTCTTTCCCAGAATACAGGACAATAGTGTGTGTGTGTGTGTGTGTGTGTGTGTGTGTGTGTGTAGAATCATGATAAATGAGATTGAGGGTTAGAGGTCCCAAGCAGAAAAGCACAACCTTCAATTTGAGAAGATGAAGGTCCCTAGACACGTTATTCTGTCTAGATGCCACGAACTTTGGCCTCCCTCATTCTGCACAAAGTCTACTATATTACTCGAGACTGGACAGTCCCAACAATGCAAGCCTCTATTGGTATTATTTGGAGTTGTTTGTTTATTTGTGGGGTTTTTTTGTTGTTTGTTTTTAAAGGTGACAAATGCAATCTGGTATCCTGGACTTGGATGCTGCAAAACAAAGAACAAGGATGGAAATATTGATGATTAGTCTGTAGCTTAGTTAATGACAAGGAACCAACGCTTACTTATTAGTTTTGACAGTTGGACCACAGTTGTGTAAGATAACAAGAAAAGGAGTGGGAAAAAAACCATATAGGAACATATACTTTCAGCAAGTCTTCCACAGACCAAAGTTGAAAATGAGACACACACGGGGCGGGGGGGGGCAGTGCTAGAGTGATTTCTTGGTGGTTAAACACACTGCTTGATTTTGCAGAGGACCTAGGTTCAATTCCCAGTACCCACATAGTGATTCACAACCATTTTCAACTCCAGTTCTAGGTTATCTGACACCCTATTCTGCTTTCTGAGGACACTACATGTGTGTGGTGCATGGACATGCATGCTGGCAAAACTTCCATAGATAAAAAAAAAAGAGAGAGAGAGAAACAAAAGAGAATTGATGGGAGGGCAGCTAACATCAAATCAAATCAGACAATCAAGAAATATTTTTTGATCACTTGCAGCTAAAAAGCATTGAGGGAGACAGAAGTCCCTCATGTTGTCAATAGACTCTATTACTAAGAAAAGGAGTAAATGTTTGATGCCAAGCAAGCAATGAGGTTGGTGAGAAGCCAAATAGTCTCTGTACTGTTCACTTAAACAGCTAGGAAATGCAGCCCATGTGTGCCTAAATTATTCCAGTCAAAGGGCAGACAAAAATAGCTCTCCTCAACTTTTGTCCTCCTAATCCCTCCTCTCGGAAGTGCTTGCAAAGTGATGGCATGCCAGTTTTGTATTTCTTCTCTTAGTTTCAGAATTACAGGACTTTGAAGAGGATGGTGAAGATCTTCACTTTCCTACCAGCGAAAAAAAGGGGATTGACCAGAATGAGCAATGGGTGGTTCCGCAAGTGAAGGTGGAGAAGACCCGTCACACCAGACAAGCAAGCGAGGAAGACCTTCCCGTAAACGACTACGTGAGTGTTGTCCACTGCACTCACGTTCAGGGCAGAAACAAAAGAACTCTCATAAAACTTACTCCCTTTCAAAGCTCTTGGAAAAATTATCACGGGTTTAACAAACACTTAAATTCTCCAGGGAGTGTGTTCAAAACCAATCTTGACGGCATAGCTATATCTCCATGATTTGGCTAAGACATTTAATTTCTCATCAGCCCCCAACTCAGAGTCACATAGTCTGCTCTTGCTTGGTAGAAACTTCTCCTAAAGAGTCTTCCATCCAACACTGTCTTCTTCTTGCAGACTGAAAATGGAATCGAATTTGACCCCATGCTGGATGAGAGAGGTTACTGTTGTATTTACTGTCGTCGAGGCAACCGCTACTGCCGCCGCGTCTGTGAACCTTTACTAGGCTACTACCCATACCCCTACTGCTACCAAGGAGGTCGAGTCATCTGTCGCGTCATCATGCCTTGCAACTGGTGGGTGGCCCGCATGCTTGGGAGAGTCTAATAGGAAGTTTGAGTTCAAATGCTTAACCTTCTGTTAGCCAACATATAATTAATGCATGCTACTCCATGAATTTCTGCCTATGAGGCATTTGCCTCCAAGTAGCCTATCCTCCAGAATTACTTGTAGGGTATTCCTCTCTTCATGTTCTAATAAACTTTTACATCATCATCAATGGCCTTGTTGCTGCTGAACACAATGGGGAAGTGTTTGCTGAGAATACTCCTGGCAATTGGAATGGACTAGACCTGCCTAAGATATATGGCAAAAATGCCAGTTTGAACTACATCATCAGGCTTGGGTAGAGCCTAATAGTTCCCAAATCCCCTATTTTTACTGTGCTGTTTTGACAAAGTAAAAATGAAGGGGTGATGGCAAAATGTCCCCAGAAGCAATGAAGAAAAGCATAAACTTGTGTGCATAGTCCCAGTACTTAATTACCTAAAAGGCATGCTGTGGACTTAAGTGTCTATAAAGCTGCTGGTCAGGCAGTGAGTCACAGCAGGCCAACACTTAAACATTCTAACTGTTCCAACTAAGCAAAGGAGAAAGCTAACTTTGCAAAAGGGGTCCTGGGTTTCCCTCGACTCTGGACAAATTCAACATTTTCGAACCTTCACGTCTGAGTTTTCTTTACATCAGTATCTGGCTGCATAATGTTCCAAGGCAATTTTCTGACACATGAAGACCCATAAATAAAATCACAGAAACAGACATACAAAATTTTGGGAGTGAAAAATAAAATAGGCTGTTTCCTCCCAGACTACAGAAAACTAGCCATTTGTTACTTAAAGAAACGGTTAGACCCAATTCCCCCATATTTTCCTTAGGAATAGGAAAGAGCACAAAAGTAAAAGAAAAAAACTGGTTAGAAGGTAATGTTAACTTTGATGTCCCTGTAAGGTCAAGTTTCAAAATTCATGCTCTGCCAATCTATCACACCCCTTATAGGTTCATTTGAAGATAACATCCTGCATTGCTCAACTAAACAGTATTGTATCATGACAATAAATGTCTGGAAATTTCCATCAAATAAAACCCTCACCTGGTTCACTTCTGATTCCAGGAAGTCATAGTCTCCCACTTCACCATTGAGAAAATACATAGAAAGAGCTATAACCAAGACTGACTTAGGATTAGCAAGTTACTAATTAATAGCATGCATGCTGTACTTAGATTACTAATAGTCACAAAATGAAAGTACAATCAAATATATCTAGCAAGGTTCCTTCTATTATTAATTACTTAAAAGGCCCCAGACTTTTTTGGATTACTCCAATTATAATAGGAATTAATTTATGTTTGAAATAGAAAAATGTAAGATCAATTTGAGGCTGTATGAACTTAGTGGTGTTAGCTATCATTTTTTAAATAAATTACTCTTTTTAAGACTGTTTCCAATGATTAGCCAGTAACTCTAAGTTATGGAGACACTAAAAATTGAATAGTCTCTAGGATACTATATGTACCTTGCTCTGTGGAGGATACAAATATCCTAAGAACGACAACCAGCAATACATGATTGCAAATACAGGAGCATATAGAAAAATAACTACAGTGTATTTGCTAGATATATGTGTATACATGTACACCTATACATGCCCACATATATTAGGAAGTATGGGGTGTTCTATGCAAACGTTTTGGAGTCAGGATTCCTGTTCACAGTTTTCCCTCCTTTCTTTCCTTCTACTCCCTGGCCCTTCTCTGTCTCCATTCTGGAATATGAACCCAGAGTCTTGAGCATGTGAGACACAGAAAGCATCTCTTATTCCAATAACATACCTCAACCTGCAAGTAATTTCACAGTTAGAAAGTACGAGTCCTTTAATGAAGCGGACTATCAATCCAAACAGGGAAAGAAAAGAGCATGTTTAGGTAGCATTCAAACCATCTCTTGGTTTACTGGGAAGAGCTCAAGTACAAGCCAGAGCTTTTTGCCTTGGGGTCCTGTGTAAAGCCTCACCACTTTATCCCTTCTGCCACACTAAGATCAACTCAATTAGAGGTAGAGCAGCCTCACTTATTCCTACCTTTCTATCCTATGCCAACTTTCTTATCCCAAGGAGCAATACCAAAGAAACCTCAGTTCCCATGTGTATGCTTCACCTGTGTATTAATGCCTATACGCATGCCTAGTTTCCTCAGAGGCCTGAAGAGGGCACAAGATCCTCTTGGAAAGGGAGCTAAAGGCAGCTATAAACCACTCTGTGTGTGCACTGGCAACCCAATCCCAGTCCTCCGCAAGAATAGCAAGTGTTTTTAACTGCTAAGCCATCTCTTCTCCCCCCTATATTCGATATTTTAAGTATCTCTCCTCTGGTACAAATTTAACTGTATCTCTGTCTTCTATGCCAGACTCTTAGCAAATGCTCTGAACTCTCCCTCCTAAATCATCCCTCAATTGTGTTTATGGTCTAGCTTACACTCTTAAAAAAAAAAAATAGATATTTTCTTCATTTACATTTCAAATGTTATCCCCTTTCCCAGTTTCCCCCCTCCCCCTGCTTCTATGATGGTGTTCCTACACGCCCCCACTCACCCACCCACTAGCCTTAACAGTGACCCCCTGTCCTTGATGAAACTCCCATACTGTAGTTTGAAGTTAACTTACATGCTTTCCCATGAGGTTTGCTTTTCACATATAGATTTTATTCATGTCATTTCCTTACCTGACTGACAGTCTATAATAGCTACTTACTACATCAAAGATCCAGTGTAACTTACGTAGAAGACACCATTAGTCAAACTACTCAATGGCTACCTCCAATCCCCCTCCCTTGGCAATCCTCAAGCACCTTAGTTTCATGATCTGCTTGCCCAGTCAACCCATCCTCTTTTCCCTCTTGTCCACCCAGGAAATCTGAATCTTCTGGGTTTCTAGATTGTAATATAGGGTCTAAAGTACACTGGAGACTCCTAATTATATATATTTTTGAAGGCAATGAGATAGAAGAGGAGAAAGAAGGTAGGAGAGTGGAGGCTATAAAAGAGCACAACTTCAAAGCCCTTAGGAATCCTACAAAGTTAGTCCTGAGCTCTGTTCAAACTGGGGCTGAATTATCTAACTTAAATCTACCTCTGTATTCATCATCTTCTGACAATTACAACAGTGAGGAATGCCTCTTATCCCAGAATGATTGAACGTTTCCATGACTGCCCACAGCCCAGGCATCTATTTCCATTAGAAAACTGCAGCCTTTTGCATTTTCATCTCAAGTTTCAATGATTCTAAGTATAAGGGGGTGGGGTGCAAAAGACATAACTTCTGTGAAGTCACAAGAAATATCATATTACCTTCCATATTCTTTGGGGATCTCAATTCCAATTAAGAAAAGTCAGGTGAGGGGAAGCCATCCATTGCTCCCACTCAGCAGAAGGACACTTATGCATTAGTGTGCTCAGCGCCTTCCTGCACACCTAAAATGGCTCTTTGGCAGGACTAGGGGCAAAGAAAAATCTATTTTGAGTTTTTATATATAAGGCTCACTGTCTGGCTGAGTCCAAAACTGTCACTTTGGCTCCTAAAGTCTAACGCTGAAAGCTTACTGAGATAAATATGGACCTTCTCATTTGGGCTGTCAGGAAATGCGTGGATCTATTTTATTTATACCCTTAAAAATGATTTCATTTTGGCTTTCCTTTTTTGAAGAAATTTCATCCAGGGCTTAATTTTGCTGACAGCATGCTGTTTCCTAACAAGAAAGAAAAGTGACTCCATATTCAAAACCAGGTATGAGTGTATAACCAAAAAATTATTGTCACTGGCAGCACAGAAGTCCTGCTTCTACGTCTCCTAGAGTATTTTAAATCAATTTCCATGAAAGCTCCTTATCCAATAACTGCACTTGTGATTTCTCTAGATGAATATTCTGCTTTGGTATTTACAGACTAAGAAGTAAATAGTCACTCATCTACTTGCTGCTTTGGGATTTAGTTCTGTTCGTCTCTATTTTCCTCTACTTCCTTAACTTCATATTCATGCCTATTGTCCTTGGTGGAAGAACTTTAAAAGACAGGCATATTGAACCAAAGGAAACAGATGAAGCCACAAGAAATTCTTCAACCAAAACAAATGGCAGCACCAACCAAAAGATTCCAGACATTTCATAGTGCTGAGCTGATCCATATCTGACAGTGATATTAATATACTGTTTACATTTATCCCTTCCTAATTGATGCTATCGTCTGCCATTCTGAATTTTCCACTGACAGCAGTATTTCTGCTGCTCTTCCAGAGATATTGGCTACTAAAATACTTCTCCTGCTTACACCCTCATCAGTCTTCACTGAGTCAAGGGCAAGGGACTTTAGGGGACAGGACCTAGCTATAGTAGAGCAAAGAAGCAGTAGCTGGGTAAGTGCCAAGAGATAGGAGATGGCATTTGAGCTTGTTTATTTTACAAAGGAGCCCAGACCACTTGCCACTGCACAAACTCACTGTGTCACCTGACATCCATTTCTTGGTGTGAAGGTTGCCTATTATACAGCAACATTGGATGGCTGTGTGTATCTTGCGAGCCACTGTGCTGTAACCTGCCCCCACTACTTCTCCCAAGAACAGCCTTAGTCATGCTAAACCATATTATGTTGAAATCAGAATGGATTGTGGTTGACCTTTTCTATTTCCTGTTCTTCAAAATTACTACTTCTTTTAACAGTGTCTTCCTCTAGGGGCATACCAACCTGGGACAACAGCTACACTAATACCACCATCATCATAGGAGCATTGTGCTTGACAATGAGAATAAGGTGCCTTCCTTGTTTTATAGCATTTATAAAATATTTGGCATGATGCAATAAACAACTAAGAAAGTATAATATAGCTTTTGTTAAAGGATCCAAGAAAGCAATAAACACTCTCAGAAAACAAAAAATTTCTTTCAAAAGACAACCATTAATTTGCCTTGAACTACATTACCATGTGTTCCGCGGTGGGCTTTGTAAACCTTTATTTCTAGAAAATATTTCTATTTCTACTGTATCATTAAGATCAAGTTTGTCTGTACATACCAGGAAACCCTTCAAAACATGTAACATTTTAAAAAAGTCAATGCAGGTTATTCAATCAAATGACCTGTGAACCTGTTCCCCCATCCTGATTATGTAGTTTTTATCTTCAATTTTACCTCATGATCTGAAACAACTCTAAGAGTTGTCAATTCTATCTGCACTCTAAATTATATCCAGACTGGCATCAGATAGAAGACAGACGGGATAAAAGGCATCCTATCATTTGTGTAGTCGCACATTTAGATATTCTAAGTTTAAATGTAATCATACAGCCAAATAGAGTTCTGACAGAGACTTGTTTAATAAATCTTACAATTACCTCGAAAGAAATCAAGATTGTGTTAGTTATAGATAATTGGTAGAATGGGTAACTGGCAACTTGGCAGTTATCTGGTAATTTGTCATCAAATCTATAGCTTCTGCTACTGAAAAGGCTCTGCTTTGGTGCTCATGGGCTAGCTTTCAAAATCCCTGTTCGACTCAATTATATTTCTTGTAAAGGGGTAAAAGTCACCAACAAACTCTGACCTATTCTTAAATGTTCACAAACCAGTCAGATTAACTTTAGCTCTGAAGAATGAAAGCAAAAGGAAAGCAACAGCACCTGGAAAGCAACAGCAGCTCTGTTCATAGACAGTGTGAAGTCAAAGCCCTACGCAAGGCAAGCTGAGGGTAGGAAGACAATCAAAACCATTTTTGCTGGCTCTTGCTTTGCTGCAGACTCATCCCACATCTGGGTTAATGCAATGGTATGAAATTGCTACGATTGTACAGCTTACACCAAAAGACAGAACACAAATTGAACAATTCCTGTATTATCTTTTGCAAGGTTTTAACTTGTGGCAAAGGAGGGAGGATGAAAAGACTTAGAATGGGATGGGGAAGCCCTTTAAACAGTCCTCACTGGCACCCTGGAATAAGACTATGGCGTTATTTTGGAGAAAACTTGGGGGACAGGTTTTGCTTCTCAAACTCATTAGATTTTGGATTAAGACCTTCATAAGATGATAGTATTCATTTAAAGAGGTTTTATTTTGATGTTCAATTGACTAGAGAAAATGTTGTGTTCTCCATGATGGAGAATCAAAACCTGTCTAAAAGAAGAAAGTAAATCTCATGACACATTATACACAGAGCAGATGTGAAAGGTTGAAGCTGGGAGGAAGGAGTTATATTTTACTGTTCCTCTTTTCTATCAAACAGCCAATAATCCACACGTATCTTTAATATCTTCAAATCTTTTGTTCCATCAGTTCATTATCAGTCATCCCAATGAATGTGGGTTTGAAGATATAAAAGACTGTAATTTATATCCTAATCCTAAGAGTAGAAACCTTTATATTCATAGAATAAAATAAAATTATTACTTTGAAACTTGCTCAGTCTTGGAGCCAACCAACAGAAACTGATTCTCTGCCAGCACACTCATTGTGGATACTCAATAAATATTAACCAACATCATGCGGTGGAACCAGTATTATACCTAGGTATGTGAAGAATGAAGACTGTCCAAGTACTGAGAAATGGTTTCATAGAAATTCTATTTATCTTACGTTCAATATATTTTTATTCTAAAACGTGTTTTTCTGATTGACTGCATCTTCTTAATGAGCCATTCCTTGTCTATGAGTTTATGAGAAGTTATACAGAAAACATGGAGACTGGTTTTCATTTAAAGCTAGTAGTATTTTGGTCTCAGATATTTTATTTTTGTGGAGTTGGAAAGGGGGGAGAGAAAGTTGAGAGCCATTTTAGCTTATTCCCAAAGCCTCAAAACCCATTCCCATCCAGCATTCTCTATAGATCAAAATTAAGCAATTTTTAGTAGCTGAGAGGGTAAAACAAACACACAACTCCAATCAGAATACTTTCATCAGGATTCACATATTTTCCTCTAAGTGTCTAATTACACATAACAAAGTATATTGTTTTCAAAAGTTTAGTAATTCAGCATCTCCTGATTGTTCTTACACATTTCTCAACTGCTCACACTCCATTTTTAAGTACTCAATTAGAGCCTGCATTACACATGAAAGGAGACATCCCTTTCATCTCATGAAGTGACATATGTAGGACATCTTTTCCTATGTTTTACATAGATATTCCACAGATTTCACTTTATGCCATGTTTGGAAAAATGAATACTACAATCTAGAAGGACACATTTCTGCCCTCATGTAGAACTGGCTCTTGTCTCTTACTATCCAAGCAGGAGGAAAAGATACTAAAAGAAAGAAAATAAACATCTCAGAGTTGTTTTTACAAAGCTTAAGATCAACAGACTTACTGTGCTCCCTACTGGTAAAATCGAGAGCTACAGCAGTATCAAACACTTTAGAAAAGCTTCATAGAGCTGGCATTAGCAATTACTTTACAGTGCCCAGAAAGATGTTATCTTGCTGCTGAGTTCAAAAATTACAAGACAACATTAGCTGGAGAGCAAATTCAGAGCAGCTCCAGGGTCAAAGTGAATATGCATTCATATAACAGTATCATTTGAGATCATGGTCAGTATCACCAGCTGTTCCTGCATGCTAGACAAACCATATCTAAATATACCTCAACTCAATGATTCTCACACTGTAGTCTGTATCAGAAGTTACTGGGGTGCCTGTCCAAAATATGCAGTCTCAGCCCCATGGTCCAGGGATTCAGCAGCTTTGAGACAAGACTCTACAATTTGAATTATAACAATTCTTCCCTCTACTGGTGATTCTGACACATATAGCTTGGGAATTTTTTCAAATTATTGTTTTTATTTTATGTATCTAGATGTTTTGCTTGCATGGATGTATGCACACTGTGTGCATACCTGGTGCCCATGGAGGCCAGAAGAGGGCATCAGATGCCCTAGAACTGAAGTTACAAATGGTTGTGAGCTTCCATGTGGGTGCTGCAAACCAAACCTGTGTCCTCTCCAAGAGTAGCCAGTGCTCTTAACTGAGCCATCTCCCTAGCCCCAACCATGAATACATTTGCATGACACTGATACATTTTACAAAACAACCTGATAGTATCATTAGCTAAATATAGTTAGCTATATAATCAGAAAAATTGACACGTTGTTTTTAAAACGGCAGTCATGCCCCAAAGAGAACCATTTAACTTAAGACATCACTTCAGAGGAGGCTGTTTTCTTTACAGTCAGTATAATAAATCTCTTTCTGAACCTCCCCTAGCATTTGGGCCATGCTACATCTTCAACTGGAGACCTTCCATTTCTTCTCCTTGTGTCCTTCCTTTAAACCATTATTTCTTCTTTCTGTTTGGTTGGTATCAGACTGGGACAAGGGACTGAGGTGCATATTTTACATATCAAAGCAGATCTGGCCTCCAGGTTCTCCCAGCATCCCTCAGTCCCTTGCTAGTACACCCTGTCCCCAACCTTGAACTTTCCAGCAAGGTGTAGGTGGGGTGGGCAGCCATACTCCCAGAGACTCTTCCCTACATAATCTAGATATTTTGGTCTTTCTTGCTCTCTTCTTCTCCTTCTCTGTGCTCTCTGAATGTGCACGTGCCCTTTCTCTTCATCCACCCTCCTCTCCCCATGGCGACTCCCCTGGCCTCAATCCTTGGGGCCAGTGAACTCACTGGCAAGCAGCTTCTCAATAAGCCTGCCTTTACATAATCTAATCAGGTTTGAATTGGCTCATTTCACTGGCGGTGGAGAAATAACCTATCAGTGTTCTCTGCATAAACTACTTTTAGACAATGGTTTTCTTCTCCGAGCTTCTACCAAAAATAATTGTGAGCTTAAGACATATGTAATTCTTTCTAGTTGTGACTATGAATGCAAAAGGTCACCAGTAAATATCAAAAATGTTCCCAAGAAACTATATGTTCCATTCGGAGTTTATCAGAGTCTGAGAGCAATTTATAAAAGGGAGCTGAGTTTAAATTTTTTGCATTTATTTATTTAGCATGGTGAGTGTGTACACGTGGGAGTCAGATGAAGACTTGAGGGAGTCGATTCCCTCCTTCAACCATGTGGGTTCCAAGGATTGCACTCCGGCTGTCAGGTTTGGAAGCAACCATCTTTACCCAATGAACTGCGAGCTGCACCTTAGCCACTGCTAAATAAATGATGTTTTATCCCCACTCTGGAACAGTAAATAAGTTAGACATGACTTCTTTTCTCAGTTTTGTTTTTCTTTTATTTAGTGCTGTCAGGACTGATAAGGTTTATGTTACCTATACTATAAGGCAGTATGTTTCTGCTCAGTTTAGTAATAAGCTAATGATTTATCAGGTAATTCCTGCAATGGATTAAAATAATTTCTCCACCATTTGCTAGAACTCTTGCACATGCAGGTAGCTTTCAAGGTCCTTTGAAATAGATCAATGCTGTTTAAAGTTCATCCTTAACACTGAGATCTTTCTTTCAGGCGGTTGGCCGCCTCATACAGAAGCCATATGGGACTCAGTTTGACAACTGTACTACACATGGGGTCTCTCTCAAAGAGAAAGCTTTGAGTCAGGTGAAATAAAGAAAATGCTTTGTAAACAGGGTTTCTTCAGGGAGCCACGAGATAGCTCAGAGAGTCACATACTCTTGATGGAATTTTGTGAGAAGCTCCAAACAACCATCAGCCCACACTGAGCCCTGGAAAAGTGCTGTTTGTCACAGGTACTGCAATTACAGTCCTACAGGTCTTCAAGGTTACCAAAGATTGGGCAAGGGACATGGAAATAGGCCAGGCTCAAATGTCATGAAGTATTCTGAATGCAGCTCTCTTTTTTTTTCCAAAATAAATAATCTTCAGAATAGTCCTTTGATTTGGAAAAGTTAGTTTTTATCATTTTTACTTATATTATTGTTCTGTGGAGGATTAGATTTACATAGTATCTCACTCTGCCCTCCTAGGCATCTACCTCATTGGCTATTGCTTTCTTTTGGAGACTATCTCTAAGATGGTTTCTTTCTCCATCCCTATTTGACCACTTCTCTTGAAGGTGCTCCACACCAGGTCATGCCTATCTTACGTAGTGTTCCAGAGTAAGCATGGAACATTATTTAGCTGTGGTTAAAATCCAGGTGCTGGGTCTGTGAAGGGGGAAGACAAGGTACTGAGTTAGCCAATTATATTATCTAAAATATCCACTTTCAACAACTCTAAGAAAGTTTAGATGTGAAGACTTAAAAAAAACAACAACAACAAAAGCTTCTATAAATGCATCCAAAAAACTAAAAGAAACTGTGACTTTAAAATTTATAAGAAGAGACATATGACAATGGTATTCTATCATCAAACACAGAATGTCAACAAAAGTCAAGGTTTGTAAATACGCAGATAGGCGTGCTAAAGGAAGTTTGGACAGACAGTAGCTGTAGCACTTGGGAGGCAGCGGCAAGAAGGCAGGAGGATTGCAAGTTTAAAAAAAAAAGTCTGAGTTACAAAAGAACAAAATAGAGGAGACCTGGTAAAGGAAGGGAGAGAGTGGAAACGTGGGGAAAACAGGAGAAGCAGGGAAAGGGGTTCTAAAGTTAAAAGGTCCAGTGATGAAGGCTTCCTCTAGAAGCTTTCAACAGCAGCTCTCAGCATCAAAGCATCAGAGAACACACAATCAGATCATGATAGATTGTACAGGATGTGTAACAGAAAGTAAAACCGGTAAAACAAACAAACAGCCCCTCAGAGACCTACAGCACACACCAAACATAACCCATGTAAATGTAAATCCTTAAAGGAGAAGTGGAAGGGATGGGGGAGTAAAAAGAACATTTGAAGAACTTTGACCCATATAGACTCAAATGGTGCATGTGTGTGAGTGCGTGCGTGCATGCACGCGCGTCTGTGTGTGTGTGTGTGTGTGTGTGTGTGTGTGTGTATTCAAATAGATCATAGTCAAAATGCTAAAAGACTCTTGAGGGCATCAAGAGGTGGGCAACTCATTACATACAAGGGATCCTCAGTAAGATTAACAGCGGCACTCTCATCAGAAACCAAAGCAGCCACAGTACATTGAGAAGACATATTCAGAGCAAAAAGATAAAAAATTGTCTATCAAATTCTATATTTGATACTGAAGATATGTTTCAGTGTTTAAGAGCACTTGGTGCTCTTACAGAGGACCTGGCATCAGTTCTCAGGACCCATATGAGGGTTCACATTGTCTGTACCTCCAGTTCCAGGAGATCTGATTCCCTCTTCTGATCACCATTTATATCAGGCATGCATGTGATGCATCCCAGCAGATTATTCATACATTTAAAATAAAATAAATCTAAAATAAGTTAAAATAATTTTTAAATTTGACAAAACTTTTTCAAAACAAAATATTTGATGCATTCCCAAATGAACAAAACACAAAGTATTTTCACTAATAAGTTTGAAACATAATAAATGTGAAAAGCTGTCCTTTAATCTGAAATGAAAATATTAAGCAATAACTCAAATCTATACAATGGCATAAACACTAATAATGGTGCTTCCCAGATAAACAAGGACAATATAAATGCATGTTGGAACTTTTAGCTTCCTGACCCTACTTAAAGGATAGCACATGAATCAAATAGTTAAGAATACATGTAATATGCCCACACAAAGACTTCTCTGGAAATGCATTCTTCTTAGTTGCCCCAAACTCCAAACCAAGTAAATGTGCATTCCCTGGAAAGCAGATGTAATAGATCCACACAACAGAACAGTGTTCAGCAGTAAAAATGATGCCCCATCATGGAGGAATCTTACATTCTGTGGTGTAAATGTGTTCAACCCAAAAAGACGATTGAATAATTCCGTGTATATGAAATGTCTAGAACGGAAAAGCAGGTTGATGATTGTATACAGTTGAAGGTCGAAACAACGTTTAACTGAAAACAAAAAAACGGGATTTCATAGAGATCAGAAATGTAAAATCAATTTATGGGGGTGACTACACCACACAGTAATGTTACTAAAATACTGAATTGTACCGTTGAAGTGACTGGATTTTATGGTAAGGAAAATATATTTCTATAAACTCCTTGTAAGCATTAGAAATGATAGGCAATTTGTATGTATTAGACGCTATTTTAAGTACTTCGCATACAGTAATTCATTGATTCTTCACAACAGCCCTATGAAGTAGATAATATCATTTATTGCCCTTTCACTAATAAGGAAACTAAGGTACAAAGAAAATAAATTATTAATGTGTCACAAAGCACACAGAGATTAAACACAAGCCCCACTGGCTTGGCTCTATGATTTGTGATCTATTCTAAACCATGACTCTATTTATAGAGGGGGAAACAGGGATGCATAGATATACTGCTTGTTATATGACAGTGTATGGAAGAAATAACAAGGTTTTCTCATTAGCAACTCCCTAGGAAACAGGAATGAGTGGGCCTGAAAGAAACCTTTCTACATATCATTCTCTGAACTCTGAGATCGTACACACTATAATAATTCATGTATTCTTTTTGTAGATGACACATCTATTTTTACATCAAAGTACTGGTTATCTTCATTTGTTAGAATACACATTTTTTTCCCTCTGAACATTTTTTTAAATCTTTTTCCTAGTTCTTTGGGAGTATGTTTTCAAGAGGTCACATTCTCCATTAATTACAATGACATGCTTTCTGCTACATTTCATCCTTCCTATGTCCAAGCCCCAGGGTGTTCTTGTGGCCTAGCTAAACAGGGCTGAGACACACTTCATAAAAGAAGGGCCTGTTTGTGCTACCTGATCGGATTGGATTCACGCCCACAGTAAACTATGCTGTGAAGTTCCCAATCCCCAGAACATCCTGAGTTTCAACAGGGGTGCTAGCTACCTGAAACATTATTGATGACCAATAGAGGAAGAAATTCTCAATACGCATTTTCAAACAAGAAAAGAAGCCCATTTAATGAAACTATCTGGATTTGTGCCTACATGGTGAGAGTGATTTTGCCTCTGGCATTTGTATGTCTGTGCAGAAGAGGCTTACTTATTTATCTGGTTTTCTTTTCTGCTCAAAACATTCACATGGGACTAGACTATTAAAACAATCAAGAGATGGGGACTATCTTAACTAACACAGGAAATAATAACTTCTAACCTTTTAGTTATGCAACAAGATGCATAAAATTAGTGTTTAATGTGTAAACTATAATAAACGTTTTGTGATCATTTCCTTGATTCGGTAATTTTGAGGGGACCAGGGTTGGTTGGTTGGTACTAATGTACTTACTGTACACAAACACCTTTCAAGGGTGTGCCATGAGAAACCAGGATGCCCCTTTCATGAAAGCCTTTCTTTTTAAAGTTCACATTTATTAAAGACTAATGGAAAATATGTGGGAGAAGGAGGGTTTTGTTTTTGTTTTTGTTTTTCTGTGTGCTAGCAATACGCTGTGCTGCACAGCCTCCTTTGATATAAAGATGCAACAAAATCAAAACAAAATATTATATAGGGTTGAGAGTGTGGGACTCAATGGAAAAACACTTTCCTAGCCTGAACTCAAGGCCTTGAGTTCAGTTCCTTGTCTCTCTCTCTCTCTCTCTCTCTCTCTCTCTCTCTCTCTCTCTCTCTCTCTCTCTC
>JADRCH010007713.1:10122555-10146838 GCA_019843965.1 Rhynchomys soricoides
CTCTCTCTCTCTCTCTCTCTCTCTCTCTCTCTCTCTCTCTCTCTCTCACACACACACACACACACACACACACATACACGCATGCACACACACGCACCACAAACAAGATACTGTACAATCCTGTGAAAGAAGCATAGGTTCAAAATATGATTTGTATTCAAATTCCAGATCTGCCACTGCCAACTATATGACCTTGGACAAACTGGATCCCCAAATCTTTTTTTTAAGGTGGGAAAAGGGATCACACTACCACCCTACCTGTGGTAGTCAATTAATTGGGGCAACTAGTGAGATGTCAGGAAACAACAAATCCGTCTTCCCCCCAGAGATGAAATTGAGTTAGGAAAGAAAATCCTTTGGGCCTATTGCCTACTTTCTCTTAATGTGCCATTTCTCTGCTAAGAAAGCCATGGCTTTTCCAGGCAGTGAAAAGGCATACAGCCATCCTGCTGTACCTTTCGAATTTTCCTATGCTGTACCCAGGTGTATGCCAATAGAGTTACTCTACAGGTTCCATCTCTACATGATCAACTAGTTGTTCCATCCACTCTACACTGGGTGCATATACTTCCCTATCGTGCCAAATCCTGTGGACATGCTTTGGGGTATTGCTTTCAGACTTGTATTTTCCCAAAAATGGTGGTGAAAAGCTTCTGTTCTGACCCAGAAAAGTCCTTCCAAGTAACCATATCAATTTTCTTAAACAAAACTATTGACAATATAGTTATGATACCACCACCAGACCTCGTACCACTAAGGCAATCCTATCTAAAGAACTCGTGGTGACCTGATAAATGTATGTGACAGAGCTAATGATGACCAACATTGGCAGCAGCTGGTGACAGGGTCCATTTGGTGAACACCTGTTATTGGCCTTGGATGGGACGTCATAGAAGGATGTTAAGGGAATGTGTATGCACGTGTTCAGAGTGTTAAGTCTCTAGGTATTAGAGGGTGAGGGGAACTCAAATAGGTATCTATGACCAACACAACATAGAAGTATGTAAAAGAAAGCATTGTTCATCATTTATATTTAATTTCTCCAAGTAAGGTAACCATAAAAGAAGAAAGGGAAAGGAATGCAAGCTCTCGAAAGGACAGCAGGAAAGAGGAAATGCCAGGAAACTAGAAAGATCTGTGGAAAGGAAGAAAATCAGCATCTCACAGTCAAAAACAAACCAAAACCCAAAACCTCTGAGTGACATCAAATACAGCAAAGGATTGAAGAAGAAGCAGCAGGAAGTGATCTGACCAGTAGGAAGCTGACAGTGGTTTCTGAGGTTAAGTGGTTTCTGGGTAGGTAGGTGGCTTCTATTACATAAACGCTGGTGTGTATAGAACCAGGATATTTTAGATCAGCATCATGTTTTTCTCAGAACATTAAAGACTCATTATAATTAGACTCATTCATTCACTCATTTATTCCACTAGCATTTGTGTGATCTCATAAGCGCTTAACTCCACTAAGCTCCACAGGGTAGGGCACCTACTAGGAAAGCAATAATTAAATCACAATGCTCCTTTCTTAGAAGCAACCTGGGCAAAGTTTTAAACTAGAAACATCTTCAAAATGACAGGCTCACTTCCCTATAGCTATTTTCAATTTACACATTCCTTTCTAATAGAGTAGCCTGCTGTTTCCCTTTTTGTTTTGGTTTTAACTTAGGAAGGTTAGGTTTGCTGATCTACAACCAGGGGCACCAAACTGTTAAAAAAAAAAAAGTAAGATCAGAATTCTGTGAGGAATGGTATTTTTAATCTTGTGTTAGATTTTACCCAACAAACACAGAAGCCCACAGAACACAGCCCAAAGGAACCAAACTTTCTTCTGCCTCACACACACAAATGCTTATACTGCCTTGCATCTCATAACTTAACACATTTGTTTGGCCACATCACTAGCAAAGTACTAAGTTGGATGCCAACAGGAGGTTAAAAAGAGTAAGTCTCAAAGAATCTTGTGTGAGCTCTGAGGGAAAACAGAAATGGTATTTATACCTTGTATTAGTTATGTATGTCCACAACTTTGATGCCTAAAACATAAACCAACCTCCCACATGCAGGCCATGGAAAACTACCAAGCATCCCACATTTTCAGAAAATATGCCTACAGGGCTCAGCGTCTCTACGTGGAGCCCAGAGCCCCCTTGCAGTGCAAAATCTGGAGGCTGATGGTAATACAGCTCACTGGATGCATTCAACACATAAAAGATGAATAATAATTTTAAATTTAAACCTTGGTATGATAGAGAAAAATAGAAATGTTTACCAGAGTTTTATAAAAACAAAACAAAGCTTCAAAGGATTTTTTATGAAGTCTCAAATGCGGGACTGTATCACAGGAAAAAAAGATCATTCACTGAGCTATTACGGGTGTCAGCCCGGGGAAGGGGCAGATAGATTTGGCCCAGTGAAAAATGCTTAAGCTTGGCTTACATATCACCATCACCCCTCACTCTCACTCAGCTATTCTAATCTGCAAAGGTGTGAACAAGTTTTCACTGCTCAGGTAGACCCTGAGCAAGGCAGGGCACTCATTAGCATCAGAATTAAGGTTTATCATCCAATATGCATAAACATACAGCAGCTTTATAAGTGGCCTTTTGTATTTTGCCATCCAAAATAAGCCTGACTCAAAATTCACCAAGCCATTCAGACGTGTAGTGAGAGGTTGTTTCCTTTGGTTGGTGTTTTCTTTTCTTCTTCTTCTTCTTCTTCTTCTTCTTCTTCTTCTTCTTCTTCTTCTTCTTCTTCTTCTTCTTCTTCTTCTTCTCCCTTCTCCTTTCTCCCTTCTCCCTTCTCCTTCTCCTTCTCCTTCTCCTTTTCTTCTTCATTATTATTGTTATATTAATTATATCCTTTTTAACAGTCCAGTCATTATACCCCTCCCAGTTGTTTATTTTCTACTTCCCATATTAACTTCCTACAGTTGTTTTCAGTGAGGAAAAAAATAACTTTTAACAGAAACTGAAGAAAACCTTGAAAGGTTTTTCAAGATCAACCACGTCTTTGATGTACAGTGAAGAGGGAGGAACCTGAAGGTCTCAGACCCCCACCTTCACCCCATCTCACCACACAAAACCCAAAAGGAAAAAATGACAGCCTGAAGAGGAGGCCATCAAGAGAACTATGGGGGATGGGAGAGAGATGTTGAGGTGTGGCTCACCACAGTTGATGACTCTGCCTGGGGTGCACGTGGAGAAAGTCCCAGCCACTGGGAGTTTGACCATGCTCCAGTGAGTATATGGACAACACAAAATGGACTTGTTTTTCTCTTTTTTTGGGGGGGGGGGAGAAGTCACAGGAAGGGGAGGCAGACATAGGAGAGTGCGATCAGAGTGCATGAGATTTCCAGATAATCAATCAAAAGACCAAAATGTTAATATTTTATAATATAATAACAGAAATGTCTTTGAAAATGGCTGGGATGGGGCCCGGTGAGATGGCTCCATGGTTGAGAGCACTGCCTGCTCTTCCACAGGAAGGTTCAATTCCCAGCACCTACATGGCAGCTCACAACTGTCTATAACTCCAGTTCTAGGGGATCTGACACCCTCATACAGACATACAAGCAGGCAACACACTGATGCACATTTTAAAAGTAATAAATTATTAAAATGAAAAGAAACATTGCTATGCCGACCCTTCAGATACTTGATTCTCTACCATCACTACTCCCTATACCTAGAAATCGGATTTATCACTTTTGGAAATTTTTATGTTTGTATTGTTACCACTCTTACGTCAAACATAAGCCACACCTATCAAAAGTTTAAGGCTATCCCTTTTTAACACAACTCCAAGCATTTTGACACACGTACCCGAAATTCATTAACTAGGTTTTTGTTTTTAGCATGTACTAATTGCACAAAATGGGTTTCATTATGAAGATTTGTGTTTATGCACATGTGTTCATGAGGGAGTGTACATGGAAACACCTTAAGTGTTGTTCCTCAGGCACCTTCGGTCTGTTTTGTTTTTTTTTTTCCTTTCTTGAAACAGAGTTCACCAAGTAGGCTACACTGCCTAGCCAACAAGCTCCCAAGGAGCTACTTGTGTCCACCTGCCCAGCACTGGGATTACAAGCATACAGCACCTTACCTGGCTGTTTTCAGGTGGGTTCCAGACACAGTACTCAGGTCTTCGTGCTTTCAGGCCCAGCATCATGGTTGTTTTCGGCTTCATCTCC
Source organism: Rhynchomys soricoides (assembly GCA_019843965.1). Classification (NCBI taxonomy): domain Eukaryota; kingdom Metazoa; phylum Chordata; class Mammalia; order Rodentia; family Muridae; genus Rhynchomys; species Rhynchomys soricoides. The sequence continues at coordinate 10,126,745 of JADRCH010007713.1, forward strand.
ATCAATCTCTCTCTCTCCTTTCTCTCTCTCTCAGGACTAAAAAGTAGGGAGCCAGGCAAGTGCTTTACCCCTGGCTCCCAGCCCTAGCCTTTCATTACAACATTTTAATGCATGCATACAATGTACTCAGACCATATTCCATTCACTAACCTCTCTTGTACCCTCTTCCCTCCAACTGGTCCCCTTTCTCATCAATTGGGTAGGTTTTGTCCATTTTATTGATGTGTTTGACTCCTTACCACGAAATTAGGGACTATATGATAAAACAGGGTTCACTATTAGATGCATAGACTCAACATCAAAGTAATTATTTCATTATCCTACAGATACAGATCGTATGATCTCTTAGGCAATTTTCAATGCTAATTACACCACTACAAAAACCTGACCTTTTAAGAAAATGGTAAACACATGCTATTTAATGACTTGGAATGTGATCTCAATCATAGAGAATGCTATTTTCAACAGGGATACTTAACCACAGCTTCAAGGCCTTGGCCTTACCTTTCATCCCTAAAAATGGGATTCCATGTGAAAATGTAGGTTTTCTCAGAAGAAAAAAACAACCAACCATTCCAGTAGATTTTCTAAAACTTAAAACGATTCTGTTAAAGGAAATGCAATATTTATTGTGTAAAGGATTTGTATTTATTAATCAAGGATACAAAAGAAAACTAATACTACTAAAGTTAACCAAAACGTTGACAGTTGATATGAAGTATTATTTGCTTGGTGAGGAAAATCTACCTAAAGTTAATCAAGAAAGTTCCAGTAAATTCATAAGGAAAACACAAAAGTTCTGAAGCCATTAAAGTAATTATAATCTTGAAAATAACAAAGTATAATCAGCATAAATGCCTTAGTTTGGAGACAAAAGTACATACAATGTGTGCTGAAAGCTAATGTATCACAGAATATGGGTAGTAGCTCTTAGTCTCCATCCTTTGCACCCAAAGCCTGAGACTGGTACCACCACCCAGGAATACCAATGATGGGCACCACTGATGACTAGCTGGGATGGAATTATACAATGCAACTCTGCCTATCAGCAGAGACTAAGGAAACATTTTCCTTTTTGGTGAAGATTATACAATCAAGCCAGATAATCTTGACTAGTACAAGGCCCACTTAAGGAGGCCAATTTTCTATCACAACAACAAATCTACATCAACAGCAAATTCATAGGGGTTAAACATCCATCAGTGACACTGTTATGAAAATAGCAAATTCACAGCGCTTCTCACAATTCCCACACTGAGAAATAAAATCCAAGGGAAACACGGTATTATTTTCATTTACAATTTACTAGCTCTTCCAGTGTTTCAGAGATACAGGGGTGTAGGATTAGGACAGAAAGTGGACATAGAACACAATACACAATTATCTTGATTGAATGAGCCTACTGATGTAGCTTTTCAGGCTAAGAAGATGTCAGTCTCCATCCAGGCGCTGTTATAACTCACAAAGGTAACCTTGGTGTCCAAAAATTAAAGAAACATGGTTAATTTAGTTGTTGCCTAAATTTCATCATCTGTATTTGCCTGCATTCTGGTCTATTCCCACTAGTGAAGCCCCTCCCCCCATGCTCCCAGGCCATGCCCCAGTTAAAATATGACAGGTACCCTGGAGATTAATTCAGCCTGTAACAATTGTTCCCCACATCTGGTCTCTGGTTTAGGACAGGTGAACTTTAACTCATTGAAATCTAGTTTACCAAAACTTATCTTTTTACCAAGAAAGCGACACTATTAGGCACTAAGGCTGTATGGATGACAATTAAGATCTAGGAGAAACGCTAACACCAGTCAAGAGCAGGACATATTTTTCTTAACACTTCATGAATTAAAGGACATAAAGGTCAAGGTTAGATTCTTTATTTCTCTTCCCTCTGGGTCAAAATACATGAGAAAGGAGACCTCTTATGACCTTTAGGTTGAGAAGTGTAAGTGAATTCTTAAATCCAGAAATGTTCTTTTATTGCACAAATGTTAGGAAAAGCGACCACAGATTAGCTACATAAATCCTTTCAGGCCAGCCTGGCAGATAGAAACCTGACCTGCCTAAACAGTGCTTACACACCAAAAAGAAGGTTTAAATAAGCTACTGGAGAAGACCTTGGGAAACTTAATACATAATTAATATGTAAATTTTTATATCACATAAATATCAACATAAAGAGCATTAAGAACCAAAATGAACACACCTTAAAATTGAGGAGATATAAGCCCGTGTGTATACTTGATTATACTATCTCATACTGATTATTCGTTATGGCACGAGAGAGGCAGTAGGCGAGAAAGATTCCAATTAACTGGAGAGAAAATATGAACATAATTACACATTTATACACACAAACTTGCATATTTGTAGAAGTTGAAGAGCTCAGGATAGGGATGTATTCTCATTTTATTTGTAATTCACCAGTAATTTCCTTCCTTGAGGTTTCTTGATTACATTAGCTACTTCTGCAGTGCCAAGGTCAGAGTCAAAGATTCTAAAAAGCCTCACTACTAACAGTGATCCAGAACTTCACAAAGGACAGTAAGGGAAAATTCAGGAGTCCTAGGATTTAGAGAAGTCCTCAGCTACCAAAAAGAAAATGATGGTATTGTGTAGAAGAAGGATTTTATCAAGTAAAATCCCAACTGACGTGGACAAGTCATTTTTTTTTTTTTGGATGTACTTGTGCTGTTCAATACAACAGACATTAGCCTCGTGTCTTTACTGAGAACTTAAATCAGTTAGAACAACGTGGGTTTTAATTTTGTCTAATAATTAGAATGAAGAAGGCTAATGGCTGTTACACATTTAAGATGGTAAGATACGCACCTTGATAAATATATTAGGACTAGCCTTGCATTAGTCTTACTTCTATAATGCTAAATGTGTAGAAAAAAAAACTTTCAAAATTCATTCCAAATCACAATACCAAACTTTTCATGCTGTAGTGATCAGCACACCCCAGGAAACAATTCAATCTATAAAATAACCAAACAATAGGCACAAAGGAAATAGAGGCTTGTGTGATCTACAAACAACCCACCAGGCAGTTGCAGCCCATGAAAGGAAGACTCCAATAAAGTTTTAGGACCCTGACTGATCATAGAGTAAAGAGAGTCCTATCAATTCATGTTCTGATCAACTATGAGGGTATTGCGTCTTCCCACAGTTAACTGCTTTCAGAAAAGATGTACTGGGTTTGGGATGTGGCTCAGGGCTAGAGTGCTTGTATCTATTCATAAGGCTCTTAGTTCAAGACACACACATATATGTATGTATGCCATATGCTTATTGCTAGGATTGAATTCTAGGTCTTTTATAGATTCATAGCATGACTCGCTATGACAATGTGAATTAAAATTTAGAGGGTTTTTTTTTTTTTTTGTCTTTTCGGGAGGGGATTTTCAAGGCAAGGTTTCCTCTGTAGTCCTGGCTGTCCTGAAACTTGTTCAATAGACCAGGCTGGGCTTGAACTCAGAGAGCTGCCTGTGTCGGCTTCTGGAGTGCTGGGATTAATGGCATGTACCACCATCACCCAGCTAAATTTACAGTTATTCCTTGTTGTGTAAAATGCAGGATTCAGGAACTCCTCCACTTAAAGAAAGAAATGAGTCAAAGATAAACAAGATCAGTAATACGCATCCAATGTTAGGGCCCATGACTTCACCATAAGAAAACCTATCCTGTGATGGGTAATTGACTGCTTTGGGAAACCTAAGATTTTCTTACATTGTCTTCACCATCCAGCCCCCTGAAGTAAAACCTTCAGCATGTCCCAAAAGTGAAACCCAGAGGGGTATGGTGGCATACGTCTTTAATAGCATCCCTTGAGTTGACAGAGACAGGTAGATCTTCAGATCTTCTTGAGTTCTAGGATAGCCTGGTCTATATCCTGAGTTCCACACCAAAAGCAAAACAAAACAGCAGCAACAACAACAAAAACCTCTCTTATACCTACAAGAATAAGACATTTCCCAAAGAACAAAGAAAACCTACCTGAAAGCAAGCAACTCCAAAAGAAATCCCAGCAACGACTCCCATTTCTGACTCTATAGTTGTCATTACCTTTATGAAACAACCCTAAGGGGAGAGGGAAAAAGACATTACGTACAAAACAAGAAAGCTGTGCTTTTCTTCCTGGTAAGAACTCCTTTGATCCTTCAACTGTCCACAGAAGATGGTCTTGAGCTACTATCATTAGCCTTTGATTACCATGTCACCAAAATCTAGCCTGTCTCACCCGTCCTCAGTCTCAGCTGGTTGCACCTTTTGGATCGTGCATTGGACAGTCACTGGCTAGTTGTATGAAACGAAGCACCAGCTTCCCTGTAAGCTTCAGATTATGTATACTCGTGTGGGTAAAAATTGAGTCCATTTTGTATTCCATTAAACCCTCAAATACTGTCAAATAAAAAAGTCTTGAAAGGACACTTACCTCTTCGTTGACTTTATCTGCATCTCTCTGTGGATAACAGCCCTCCAGTTTACAGCAGCTCTTGGGAAATCCTGTTTCTGAGTAATAATTTGTACCTTTCCAATCTCTGTAATTGGTGACACCACAGCAATGCAACTGAGAAAGAAATGTAAAAAGCATTGGTTCATATGACTGGCTTGCAGCCAACCATTTAGCCTATTGCAATATGTGCTCAAAACAACATGTACTATACTCGGTGATCTCTCTTCTTGATTTATTCAAGAGACTGGCACTTGATTCTTACAATAAGCATGGGCTTTAGACGGCCTTTATAGCCCTGTCGTAGTCAGCCCTAACAGTATTTGTCTATGATGTCAGTGGAAAAGAAGAGAACAAGAACACGTTCAGGTATCATCCCACACTGCCTTTCCATACAAGTGAGAAACACCCAGCAGCCTAGATAAGGACTGTGTTTCCCTCTTGAAAACACACCAGCTCTAACCACTTACTGTACTTTGGATCTTGTCTACAGCTTCACTTCTATAGTCTCTTGTGGCGTTGTACTCCTTCAGAGCATTTTCATAGTTACTTTTAAAGCTGTTCTTAATCTGGATCCGGAAAAAAAAAAACAAAAAAAAAACAAATGTCAGTAAACAAATATTCTAAAAAATACTTTGGGTTTCTATATCAACTAAGACATTCTCATGTCTGGCCAATCATTCTATATGTGGTAATTAACTCCCATGGTCTGATTATAACTACTAAGGAATATACTTTGGGCTGAAAGGCCTATCAAACAAAATATTACAATATAATACCTGCAAGTTCAAGGTGTTACAAGAGCATATACCTATCCAAAGGCCGCTATGCACTGCCTATCCACCCTTCAGCCTAAATCTTCCTCCAAGTACAAGTTGGACTTCTACAGAATGAACCTGCACTAACAGTTCAAATAGTACTTGAATGCGCCTTCCCTACTTGATAAACGGCTTCTCAACGGTGCTGTTTACTTGATGTTACTATATGAATATTAAGCCTTTGATGATTTGCATTAATCACGCCTTTTCAAAATGTGACTTATGGGAAGGTATTAATTTTCTGCCACAAACTTTGTATTTTACTTTTCTATTAGTAAAGCTATAAAACTCCACTTTAATAGGTGCTTATACACCAAATTACAACTAGAAATTAGTGTGATTATGGCACCATTTTCTTCTAGTGATTATCAGCCTACCAATTTTACCAGAAAGCCACTCTCGTCAGCTGCAGGTTGAAATGCTTAGCTGGAAATACAGCTCCAAATGGTTTGTAAAATATTGAAATCTGTCCAACTGGGCTACTTACTGAATCTATTCATCTAAGACAAAAGGATCAATTTTAACATATTATGATTGTCTAATGCAGGCTTACCTCATGTCTGAAAACAAATCCTACGATGGCGGCCACTAGTTCAACCAAAAAAATGAGTGTCAGAAACATCGCATACTGTGGGGTAAAAAGGTTTAAAAAGTTCAAGTTAGTACAAACAACACTCAGATGAAAGACTCAGATCATAGATGAAGAGAGAGAAGTGGCTGGAATTCTGAGCAATCAATTGAACATATTTTTATTCAAAAGGGCAGAGAAGGCAGTACCAAAAGGTCTATTTAACTATGGACGCTGGCAGTGGGACTGGTAGTTTGTTTTTGTTTTTTCCATTAGGAATGGAAAAAGTGTAAACAGCTCCAGACAGTTCCAAGAAACAAAGACGTTAGAGAACATACAAGAATTGTCTAGGAAACCAAGAGCAGTCTAAAGAAATCAAGGACTCACCAGTTTCAGCATCCAGGCAGAGGCTCGGCAGGTGGCAAAACAACCAAAGGTGCCCAAGAGAATAATCACAGTGCCCGTGCCAATGAGCACAAATGGCACATTGGTGGCCTTCTCATTTAAGAGGGAAAAATAATTTTCCAGGCTCACCTTGCCCCAAATGCCAACGGAAAGAAGGATAACACCAGTGATCTATGTGAGAAATCAGAGAAAGAAACAATCAGGCACCGCACAAGCTTGAGTCTTAGATCACAAACCCAGGAAGAGTCTAAGACACAATGCCTGTGAGAATTGATTAACAGTCCAGTTGCCACAGCACGGTGGCTAGAATATAGGGGGACGGGGTGGGTAAATATGGAAGAGGTTGGAAAGGGTTCTGAAAAACAAAAAAGCGGGTTGTGTACAAGGCATCATCTCAAAACTGCGTAAGTTTATCTGTTTCATTGTGTAAAATACATTCCCCACGGCATACATGTCTAGAAATCAAAATTTCCTCAGGCAATTTACTCCAGTCGGAGAAAGAAAACCATCTTGTTAGCGGGGAGGGTTAAAAGCGTTTCTGGATTCCAGAAACTTCTCGAATCCCCCATCCCCAGTTTTGGGATGGGCATAGGATACAAAGGGATGGTACACAAAAGAAAACCCAAGGAGAGACTGGCAGGAATAGATTCACACCATACTTACCTGTGAAAAACTCCCCTCTTATGAAGCAGTGAAAAGAGAGATACTATTATGCAAAAGACCCCTCAAAGGAAAGGTTCAGGGACACCTGGTGTGCTCTGGGGGCCTTAACTCCTTTCTTCATCTCCCGCTCCGACCTCGATCTCCTGAGACATCTGGGTCCTACTTCAACCAGTCATCTCACATCAAGACCCCAGCGCCAACACTGTGCCGCCCACCCCAGTTCCAATCTAGGGGACCCCGCCACTGCAACCTAGGCCAACTCAGGACCAAGGTTGGGGTCTCTGGAACCACAGCTGCCCAAAGCTCATCCCACTCCAGACCTGAGGTTCTCTGCTCCCAGTCACACCCACCACCTAAGCCAGGGTTCCCCAGCCGTTCCCGTGTCTCACCCAAAAGATGAAAGTGTAGATCAAGAGAACGCTTTTGAAACAAGTAATGACCGGCTTAGTCTGAAGCCTCCGAGATGGGGACGCCATGGCTACCCCAAGACCCTGAGCCTCTGCACCGGGAGATCAGCTCGAGCCAAGCAGGCGCGAGAGTTCCCGAGTTTTCCCGGAAATTGCCGAAAACTCACGAGTATCTGCTACTGAGAAGAACCGGAAACAGGAGACGATTTTCTAGAGGGTCATTCTTAGGAGGTTGTCCGGAAAGTTGCGACAATTTCGGAGCGCCCCCTGCTGATGGTGTTATAGTGGCGCTTCCTTCGGTATGGTTTGGTTTTTTTTCTTTTTGTTGTTGGTGGGGTTTTTTTTTGTTCTTATTGTTGCTCCTCTATGGAATCTTTCCCGTTTCCCACCCACCCCTCTCCCCTGAGTCTTTTTTACTTCATTTTAAGTTGTCTATCACTGCCCGCAGTGCAGGAAGGTCCAGCCTCCCAGGTCCCTAGTGCCCTAAAAGAAAAGAATAAAATCAAAAATCAAATTGCTTTCCACGTAAATACGATCTTTGCTTCTCATGAGAACAGCAGCATAAGGGTATTTTCTTCTTCTAATCATATTCACAGTTCTTATATAAAATGTACATAAATACAAATAAATGAATGAAGTGATGCAGAGATGGTTAAGTGTGTGGTATTGCTACAGGGTTAGATGCCAACATCTGCCTCGTATTCAATACAGACTTTACAGCCAGGTTATATATTCATGAAAGACAAGGAGATCCCCCAGTTTTTTCTACTTGGAAATTGGCATGAAACATATGCTACTACAGAAGCAGAGGACAAGAAAGCTCCATTGACTTGATCAGGCAGAGCTTTCCTGTGGTTTAAATATTGACCTAGGACCAGTTCCTATAACATCCAACCAGACATCTGCAGTCCAAGAAAACAACATTTGGAAAATGAGTTACTTCATTGCCAGGCTTTATACTAAATTTTATCCCAAAAGTACAAAAGTGCAATATTAAAATGTATGGAAAATGGAGTATTTCTCTCTTTCGCTCATCTCTGTGTGTATGCACATATGTGCTTTGGGGAGAACATACTCCCATAAATACTTTGAGGTAAAGTCATCAGGAAACAGACCTTCAGCTCTTAGAATATATTTACCATAGCTACAGTCAGGCAGCTGGGGCAATGCAGCTTTAAGTATATGCAAAGTTTCCTTCTGAAGCTAACTGACCCTATCTAAGGATTCTGAAGCTAACTGACCCTATCTAAGGATTCCTATATTAAGGCAACATCCATCAAGGGAAGTCTTGCTAACTCCTTGTCATCCTAATCAGAAGGTTTCCTCTGAAGTTTAGATTTGTTCCATGACTTTGAAATCATTTTCATTGTAAGCCTAAGGGCAAAGTAATATTTATGTGGCTGAAGAAAAAAAATAGCTAAAGCTCAAAGGCACATCTTATTTGCAAGAATGTGTGTTGACTTTCCTTCTCTCCCTTCCTCTGCCACTCACAACACCGCTTTCTTTCAGGGACAGTCAGTGCCAAACTAAACCGAAAGCCGACATGGAAATTAATATTCCTATGGCCACAACACCCTGTACCACTCCTGCCTTGCTGGGCCAGCTTTCCCCCTGCCGTGCCAACAAATCCAAAAGTTCAATTTAGTTAAAATGTAGGCTGGGGTCTGGATCCCAATCCAAACCAAAAGGACAGTTAATCCCTTCTAAAGAAACTTCATATATGTTTCTCTGGACCATAAGATCAATTTTTTCTTTCAAGTATTACTAGTGACTGCAAGGCTGAGCACCATGTACCAACCACTGCTGCTAAGCCCTTGATACCTCTTACCTCTCGTACCTACATCACAAAAGTCCTATTATGAGCTCAGATCTACTACCCTCCTCATTTTACAGATGGAAAACCAGGCTCAAAGAGCCTAAGTACCTTGCCTAAGACTAAGCCCAGCATACCTCTCTTTCCTGAACCAGACGTGGGGCACTCTTTGCAGGGAGACATGACTAATATAAAAACAAGCACCTATCTTGACTCAGATGGAGCCAAGATTGTTGCTACTTAGACTCTGAATCACAAATGGGGGCTCTGCAGACTCCCTGAAGGGCCTGCTGCCACCAGTTCCTCCTTGCTCTTAGGGAGTGGGACAGTTCAGTTTTGCTTCAACAGTCCAATCACCTGGGTAGTAATACTGTCTCAAAGTAGGGAGACAGAGCATCCAATTTTTTTTTTCTTTTTCTAGTTTAATGAGTTCTTTTCTCTGCATTTTGGGCAACAATACATGTGGTGCCAAAAAATGTAAGAAAAGATTTTCCTTAAATCTTTTGCTACTTTGTTACATTCAACACTGAGTGGGGGATTTGTGTCTCTTTCCTATCGAATTCCTTTAACTTTCAAGATTAGGTTTAAATGGTTTTCATTGGCACGCATCAGGTATGGGAAGCATCAGAAACAAGAGCTCGCTTTTAAGTCAGATCTCTTCTGTCGCACTCCAATCCCCAACCCCCAAGCTCTGTTAAGCCCTCATTCCCCATTGCCTTGCCAACATGAATTGTCTGCTCCACACTAAGCCAATAAGATTATCCTCTGAACAAGGCTTGTTTCCTGTTCCCTGACAACCTTAGAAAATGAAAGCTATTTCCTGTTCTCAAAGTCCCCCCCCATCACCCCCATCCCAGTAACAATGTTCTCCCTCCCACATCCCAGCCCTCTAACATTAGTCAGTTCTTGTAGTCTGTCCAAACTCTGATATTAATTTAGACCGTTAGTCACTTACTGTAGTATCTACTCACCTACTCTACATCCTGCTACCTATATGTCCAGAAACTACAGAAGAGCTTGTGGGGCAGGGCCACTGCACCTCCTTTTAAACCCTCTGAGCACCTAGGACACAATGCTTCATTGATGACCTCATCCAGTTTTCAGCCAATCCCTGTTCAGCACATGGCTCAGTAAGCTCATGGCTGGTCTAGAAGTAACAGCATATTAGTTACCCACGGACGATTTAACTTAACTAACTAAATAAATAAATAAAACATCTCAATCATCGAAGTGTTTCACTGTCACAAACAGGGAAATTAATTTGAGCTGCTACATACTGACATATGTCTTCAAGCATGAAGACATACTGTCTTCAAGCATTCCTATTCTGTCTTTGAAACCAGAAAAGGCCAGAGTACATTTTACCTTTTGTTCACATAACCTTAGCATTTTTACTTCCTTATCTCTTTTCTCACATACTCCCACTTTCCCTTGGCTAAATACATAGGATAAAACTTAAAAGCATCTCCTAGTTATTTTCTTAACATTTAAAATCAGATGTTACACCATCTTATACATTATAAGTTCATCAGTTGCTCAACATAGACAGTGTTAAAACTTACTTTCCTGAATGGTTATATCTTCTTATTCCCTATTATCTCTTGGAACTTCTCACTATTTCTTCTTTCGTTGTCTGTTCTATGTCTATTTTTTCGATTCACTTGTTACTTATTGAGACAGGGTTCACGATGTAGCCCTAGATGGCTTGCTATGCAGATCAAAATGGCTTCTAACTAGTAGAGATCTACCTGCCTCTGCCTCTTGAGTGCTGGGATCAATGTGTGTGCCATCACTCCTGGCTTGATTTATTTTTACTTGTGTGAATGTTTAGCTTGCATATATGTACCTCCTTGAGCTTCACTGAGATCACAAGTAACTTTAATATTTTAAAGGGAATAATCCTTATTGAATGTTTAGAGGCTTCATGTTAACAGTCTTAAGTTGAAAATGATACTGGATTTTAATAGATTTAGTGTGTATTTTGTCTGTATTCTCATCTTATCTTTCTAACCAAGCACAAAGAGAAGTGGTTTTGTTTAAGTGTTTACTCCAAAGTATCTAGCATAGTATTTTCCACACAGAGTGGGTACTACAGAAGTGGGGGGTTGTTTCACCCCAAGTGTTCTGGATGAGGCATAGTACTCAGCCTTGTGCTTCATGGGAATGTTATCCCCCTCATATGCCTTTATTTTCATGAGGCCTTCTGGAACATCCTCATCCTAGACTGTGCCAAGCTCTCTGTTGGATGCTGGAAATATAAAGAAGAGTAGAGATGAGAACCTGACCCACTAGGCCCTCACAGTCTATTAGGGATCAGACATAAGTCAAGAACAATGGCAATGACTGTGGTGAGTATAAAATTAGTGAGATGTATGCAAATTATGCTGTGGGAGGACAAAGAAGGAAAGGAAACTCCCTCTGACTGGCTGAGCTTCTCCGCGGGCCAAGAATAGAGGGAGGGATTCTGTGTGTGCAAAATCATAACAGTGTTAATGGAAGAGATCAAAACTCAGTGTGTTGGGAATGAGATGAGTAATGAGATGAATTCTCAAAACTAGGCTGAAGACAGATGTGGACTTGTTTATAGAGGGACAGTGTGGCATGTTAGGTCATAGCAGAGACTCAGACTGTTCCCCTATGCCAAGTCAGAGGCAGAGCCAGTGCCAGTGAAGGAGTTATTTTAGAAAGCAAACAATCTGCTTAAAAATTATTATTCTTTCCCCCCACCCCTCAACACACAGAGAGAGAGAGAAAGAGAGAGAGAGATCATATATTCACTTTTCCTAATCATAACTTTAGATCTTCTGACCCTAACCTATGTATTCAACTCTCTTTAATGTGACTCACCTGAACCATCTTACCCATCAACCCTCTATAACCTAGAGTGGACATCAGTTTATGTCATTTCCTTTGCCTGAGAATACACCAAAGTCTCTTACCACGCTCCAGCTCCCCACTTCTGGCCTCTGCCTAGAGTCCACAGAAACTACACTAAAGTTTTTAGTACTTTATTACTATTGGCGTTGTATTGTTTTCCAATTGTCTGAGCCACGCTTCTCTCTGATGCTCACATAAATTCTCTGGGAACTGGATGCAAGCCCTATAAGATTAAAGAAGCTGTACTCTTTGCTCAACACCATTTCATTGATGCTTACCTTATTTGATCTGAGCAACATAAATTCCCTAAGCACATTCAGTGCTCGATAAGCACATTTTTCTTTAATGTGATTGTTTTTCTTTTTGTTTCACTGAAGTTTTTCAAATGTCTAGGGAAATATGTGGCACATAATAGATGCTCAATATATATTTGTTGAATTAATTATAAATGAATATCAAGATATCAGGGATCTTATCTGTCTTATTTGCCATTCTTCCTACCACTCTTTCACATTTTATTAAATATTTATTTATTGTTTATATATACATTTATTAAATGGATAAATTATAAATAATTTATAAGGTAATGTTTTATTAAATAATTTGGCAAAATTATACCTTTTACTTTTTGCTATTGTGCCATACTTTTGAACCCATGCTAGATATTCAATACATGTATGTAACTGGTGGCTTGGAAATGAAATCGATTTCATGCTTACTATTGAACTTTCTAGAACTATAGACCCAATTCTTCTCTTGAAGATCAAGAAGCTGTTAGCAATGTACTTTCATGGAGCAAAAAAAAATTTTTTTCCTACAACTACTGATTTTTTTTTCCTTTTGAAAGACTACAGAATCTTAGTCAGGCATGGTAGCACACAATTTAATCCCAGCACTTAGGAGGCAGAGGCAGGCAGATCTATGAGTTCAAGACCAACCTGGTCTATATAGTGAGTTCCAGGACAACCAGGGCTACACAGATAAACACTGTCTTGAAAAATACAAAAAAACAAGCAACAATAAAACTCTGATTCCTTCCCAGGTGTATACAGATCTTAAAACTGTTCTTTGTTCCACACATACGTACTTACAACCTACAGACACCATTTGATGTTGGTCGTGTGCATACATTTGGTGCTGAACCCTTAGGATTGATTATGAGGTTATGAATATGCAAGGAAGATGCAAGGGAAGCTGCAATGGAGTGCAAGAGAGGGAAGGGAGGAGTGGGATTATGTAAACACAGGGCTCTTGTATAAAATTTTCAAAAGAAAAACTAAGTTTTAAAGGAAAGAGGCGTGTCTTGATCATATCCCCCTCTCTTATCACCTCATCTACCCCTGACCCCCAACACATAGCAAATTCCTTTCTGTTCTCAACAAATCCCCACTCAACTTTCAAGTCTTTTTTGTGATTGGGTGCATTTAATTAAGGTTGCCTGCATGAGCATGAGTGGGGAGCTATTTACAAATTAGAGCAACTTGCCAGTGCCTACAACACTGAAGAATATGACTTCCTGTCCCCAGAGACCATTAAGTGCCTCTTCAGGGTGTGTGGTGGGTGGGTGGGACATAACAACCCCCTTCCCTATCTATAATGGGATGTCAATGGGCCCACTCTCATGCAGGTCTTGTGCACATAGCCACTGGTGCTGTTAATTCATGAGTACAATAGTGATGTCACATCCAAAAGATAGTATTTCACAGAAACCACTGAATTTTTTAAAGACATAATCTAACCTATCTATCCCAAGCTATCCTTCAATATACTCTGTAGTTTAAGCTAATCTGGAACTCACAATTCCCCTACGTCAGACTCCTAAGTGCTGGAATATTAAGGCTATAGCACTAGGGCCACCTAAACCGACTTTTCAAGAGATGGAAATATTAACTATGAGTGGGTCAAGGGTATAAGGTGGTCTATACTATGTAAGAATAATGTTATTACCAGATGAAATGACAAAGGAATCTTGCTCCCCATGATAAATAGCCCTCCATCCAAGACCACTGAAAAACAGCTTAGCAATAGATATCACCTTGCTCTGAATTTAGATTTATTTAAAGAGCCTTTCAGAAAAGCCTCCCTAGGCATACTTTCCTGCCATTAATAGTATGGGAAATTAATCTTAATTCTTCAGGCAAGTACTTGATAAGGAAGGGGTATGCCTCGGTGGTTGAATGCTCACATGGCATGCAAAATGCCCCAGTTTCGATGCCCTACACCTTACACATACACATGAATGATAATTTTTTGGTAAACATAATCTTATAAGAAAGTTATAACCAAATAGAGAGAAAAAAGTTGGGTGGGTAGAAAGGTGGGTAGGATCTGAGAGGAACTGGAGGAAGGGAAAACATTATCATGATGTATTATATGAAAAAATACTCTAAAAGATCTAAAACCAAAACGTAAGTCATTAATGGGAAGATTTCTAAGTGTGTCTGACCCTGTATCACACACTGACAAAGCAGTTGTTAATTTGCGAGAATAAAAGGAAGCACAGGAAAAATCTTGCGGAAAGCTAAAGTTAGCTACATGTGTCCCCTCTCTGGAGCTGGTGAAATTCCCTTTCTTTCAATCCCGATGTCATGCTGAGTCATAAAAAGTAGTGTTCCTCAGAGCACATCTCTGGAAGTCCTATGCTAGTCATCACTCCACCCAGAGCTTGAGACCAGTGACATTCACACTTCCCCTCTTCTGCAGCAGACAGCCCCAGCTCCTCTAATCCTCCTGCTTCTCCCTCCTCCAAACTCTTTTCTTGGGGAGTAACAACTATAGCTTTGAGGATAATATAGCTTTAAGACGACTTTTGGCAAATGTAAATGTCCTAACATCTGGGCAGTGTTACCAGAATCCCGGAGGCCCTGACAGACCAGGAGCCACTGGTTCTAGGAATGTTAAAATAGAAGGGCTTTCCCCCCTCCCCGACTGATGAGAGGAGCAGGAGAAAGAGGAGAGATGAACGAGACCACAAAAATCATAAAATAAAAAGCAGGTAAGTACACTGCACTTAATCCCTCAAACTGAACTGCCCCACTTCACAGCTGTGGAGAGGTCAAAAGACTCCGGACTTAGATGATAGAGCTGGAGGTGGGGGGAAGAGATTTTTTTTTTTTTAAATGAAATTGGATCATATGCTGTTTTCATTTGTGCTGGCTGCAGATGCATGTTCCTGCTCTTTTCTCAGCTTCCAGTAGAAGGATGGCTCCCTCCGGTGAGTCAAATTTTTCAGTCTGAGCTTGCGGAGGAGGTGGGCAGGAGAGAAGTCAAAGGCTCAAAAAGAGTATGGGGGCTGACACAGGAAAACTTTTATTCCACTGCAAAGGCGTTGGCTTGAGGCTGGATATGGGAGAAGGGTCAGCGATGAGCTCATTTCCCTGGCTCTTTTTAAAATCTCTTTCTGTTGCCACTTGGTGCTTTAGCCCATCTGTTTCCTTTATCTCCATCAGACTTTCTTTTCATGATAGCATCTACAGCTTTCCTAACTCCCATTCCTCACTCTCACTTTTCTCCCTCTCTCCTACTTTATAGACACTCTAGATCTAAAAATCAAGAAGTAATGACTTGGAAAATGAATTTTTGACTCTATCTGATGTCTCTTTAAGGACTCTGCCCAGAACCTGCCATCAGGGTTTGTTTGGGTTTGTTTTGTTTTGTTTTGAATGTTTCCATGTCTGAGATTGACTCCCTCTCTGAGCATGGAATTTCGTGGGAAACAGTTGGATGAATGGATGCTTGCTGAAAGATCCAGTGGCTGTGGTACATTCATGGGCAGCAAGTTGTAGCAATGCTACTTAAGGTGTTCTTGTCCAGTAGCATTACAGAATTCTCTCATCTCATCTCATGGCTGTGAAGAGTTCCCCAGAAAGGAAAATGAGATAGCAATAGGAACTTGCTTATACTCTCCTTGTGGGCTCATTAGGTGGGTTCTCTTCAACCTCTCTGTCTTCCTCCTAGCTTAGCAGGGCAAAGCTGGAGGGGTAGGCTGGACTTAAAAGCTAGAAGTAACTATCAAACCACTAAGCCTCAAAACCCAGAGCTAAGAAGAGAGCAGTGCTATAGTTACTGCTTGCAAGGCTGGAGAAGGCAAACACCTTCTTGTCTAATATGTAGCAATAATAATGTCAAAGCACACTGATTTTTCCATCTGTGGCAGGCAGTAATGAACATACTATTTTTCTTGTTGTATAGGTGAAATACAGAGGCCTAGAGAAGTTACCTAACTTGCTAATTTGTCACAGCGTATCCAGATCTGCCTCACTCTGGTGCTGAAGGTCTTAAGCCATATATGTTAATGCTTCTCCAGATTTGTGGTTAAGAAATACTGAGTGGACATAATCCCTAAGTAGCAGCCTTTAGATTCCCAGATTCTCTTCTAGTTCTATGTGACTTTATGTTAGTATTTTCCTGGTCTTGGAACTTCAGTGTCCCTCCCTGTGACTTGGACCATGCAATATTTGCACTTGATGGCCCCAGAGTACATTGAGGATTAGTTGCCTAATACCCTCCTTTTCCTGCTGGGAGAAATGGGGACCATAAATCTAAAGACGTCTTATTATGCTTTGAAGCAGGAAAGGTTTATGGTCCAGATAACACAACTGGAATTGATGAATGTTAAAATCTTCTTCCTCACAGATCCCTTATGCCTGCTTCCTCTCACTTTTGGGAGTTCATAGCTGGTTCTGCTCTGAAAGTCATTTCCCCTTATCCTGATACTTCTGGCTACCAAGCCCTAGTCTTGTCTTCTGAAGCTTCCCTCTCAAGGATGATGACTGGTCCACTGACTCAAAGAGGTGCTCTCTCACTGCTATTCCTCCTAACACCAGCAGTGACACCAACATGGTATGCAGGTAAGTTCTGTGAGCTGTTGTCCATTCCTTCTAGGAAGGTCGAGAACAGTACCAAGACTTAGAAGAGGGAAGAATGAGATGACAATGAGAGATCCTTAACTTAGACCCAGAGAAAAACTGATAGGAGGCAATGAACATGACTAACTATTAGAAGGGGGATGCAGCATCCTAGCAAGAGCTACTTGATAATAGGCTATAACACACAAGTGAAAGAGGGAGACAGCATGGCCTTTGATTTGATGCCTCCTAGTTTCTTTCTTGCTTTTTTTTTTTTTTCCAGTTGCCCTTTTCTCTTAACTTCCTGACAACAACGGGGATCTTCGGTTTGACTGTGTATTTGGTTGGTTTGTTACATGTTTGCTTTCTACACATGGGATTGAGTTTAAGAGTCTCACAAATGCTACCCAAGTTTTCTACTGCTAAACTCTATCCACAGTCCACTGAAAACTCTATAGAAGATTTTTTTTTTAAATAAACCAAAGCTTTATTAATTCTTTCCTGAGTCAAATATCCTTGTGGAGACCACAAAATAGGACTCAGACCATGTATCTCTTTTGGAAAAAAAAATAAGGGAGACAGGCAATCTGCTAAGAAGGAATATGAATTCACCAGACCCTTTCTTTCTCTCTTCCTCCCAGGGTTTATCTACAGGATTTGTATAGCCGTTTTTGGCCAACAGGGTCAATGACAGTACAGATTACATTCTTGAATTAGGAATCCCCCAGTGTCTTCTGGCTCATTTCCTTATTTCAGAAAGGATGTAACTTTCTGGATTCTTGAATATTTCACGCCTCCCCCCTGGGAGACAGAGTGATCTGACAAGAGTGGACCAAGGAAGAGAGGCAGATAGAATGCAATGGGGGGGGACAAGGAAAGAATACTGAACCACCATACAGAGGTTTTTGATTGGGCTCCAGTGGCATTTCAAGTGCTAAGAATATTCTGTGGCCTGCAGTGTCTGCCCTCATAAGGGCTGGAGAGAGTGGGGGAATGAGACAGTCCCAACCAATGGGGTTAGGAAAATATTCAGAGATGAGTAAATAACAAACTGCAACCACCACAGCCCCAGTCATTGCAGCTAAAATTTTCCACATACCCCCGGATCCTGGTAGAGGCCTTTGGCAGCAGTTCTGTTTGTCTGGAACAGCTGCATCCAGCTTTTAAACAAGTAGTCGAGCTTCTTCCCCTCTTTGGCTTAACCTGGCTTTGTAAGGGGTAAAGCACAAGGGCTGACATTCAGCCGAAGGAATTCAAATGAAGCCCTTGGCAGAGCTCACAGTGTTTGGGGTTAAAAGAGCCCAAGTCTTCTGGAGATAAATATGCAGCTGTTCTCCCCAAACACCCGCTGGCTTCAATTCAAGTACAGAAGACCAAAATCTACTCAAAAGACCACAGACCTAAGGGAGTGGAGACCCGAGGAGGTTCAAACCCCAGTTTTGAACACCTGTATGAAACTCGTTAAAGCCAGAGGTGTTTTTCAGACAAGGCATTAAAAACTTCATGGGAGGTTCTCAGAAAGCTGTTTGCAAACCAGGCACTCCCCGGTTATACATCAATTACCCCCAGTCTGCTTGGGAGGAACCCAGGCTGCTAAGGTTGCTGGCAGCCCTTTGAGCCTTCTTAGAAGGCTGCATGATGGGAGATATTTGGAGTTTTCATGAGTCTCCCCTTCAATGCTAGCTCACCCTGGGCTTGTGTCCATTTGCCCATTCATTTGTTTGTTCATTCAACAATTAAGTGTTAAACATTGTCTATACCTCAAAGACTGTTTTGTTCTTTGTTTGCCTTTGTTCTCAAATGGGAATGGCACAAAGAAAGCAGCTAAGTGTGGACTCCAGGAAAGTGAGAAAAATGTGTCCAAGAATAACAGAGAGTGGAAAAATGTTAGGGAGTATACAGGAAGCTGAGTGGGTTAAAAATGTGTACTGGAATATCTGCATATTTCAGGGACTCACACTGTATTTGTCATCAGAAGGCAGGCATTAATGTGGCTCTTAAGACCATCTTCAATTATCAAATATCTTTCCAACCATACATCCTCCAAGGTTTGGACTTAAAGGGTCTCACTTGGCTGTGGAATTTGAAGGAACCCAGTAACAGACCGCACAGTAAAGAAACCACTGATTGATGCAAAGAAACTGAAAATTGTTGCTCAAGAAAATGGACTGAGACAGAGGCTGTGTGCTTCTTTCCTATGCCCCACTTCAGTATTCCAACATGTGCATAAAATATTCAAAAGTAGGCAACTAGGTGGCATGGGAAAGTTTAAGCTGTTACGTAGCCCAAGCCCATTCCTGGTACAAAAGAAATCTAGCACTGGTTTAGCTACCTCTGCACTCTGGTGGAGACTATAATTATGTGATCGAGTCTTCCCCTCAGTTTTCCCACATCCCCTGTAATTCTGGAATGGTATAAAATGCACAGTGGTCTACTGTCTCCTCACCCCACCCCATTGCCACAGGGGAAAAAAAACCTAGATTGCAAGACAGATTTTGGTTCTTTATCCCTTCTCGACATAGTCAAAACACTGCCTTTATTACCATTTGAATAATTTTAGTATCTGAGTCCATAGGGTTCAAACAGACCTGGGCTGAGAGATCTATCTGCAATGTATTATCTAGGAGGCCGTGGGTAACTCCTTCTATTCCTCTGAGTCAGCTTCTGTGTGTCTATGTAGGAGAGCATTAATGTTGTGTACCCAGTTGAGATGTTTTGGCAACATAGTGAGTTACCTTATGCTCTACAGATTAAGAGCTAAATTGTCATTGTCATTACTTTATCCAGACATAGGCCTGTGACACCCTTCCTTCTCTTCTGGTGAACAGCTGTTTCTTCCCTGATGAGCATTTCTTCACAAGCTAGCTCTGCAATAAGAATGGGGAGACCCAATATTCTAAGGAACCAAGCACATCTGGTCCCCTGTTTAAGGGAGCTCTGAGGGATTGAGGTTAACACTAAACTGAAACAGCTGACAAGGATTCCATGCTGCACAAACAAACCTCCCATGTGGGAAAGAGAACAAGAAGGGACCTAGGGAAGAATAGAGGGAAGTCAGAGAAAACTGGTATGTGAAAAGAGCAAAACTGAAGAGAAAAGGGAAACCTATTCCTTTGGAATAAGGGCAAACCAAGGAGGACATGATTTCATAAAGCAAACCTGCAATTTGATTCATCACCGAGTTGAACTAGCACCACCACCACAACCACCATCCTGTCCAGGACACACTCACCTCCCACCCCC
>JADRCH010007713.1:10146938-10170044 GCA_019843965.1 Rhynchomys soricoides
CCCCTCTCCCTCCCCTTCTTCCTCCCCTCCCCCTCCTCCTCCCCATCCCCCCCTCCCTCTCCTTCTCCCTCTCTCTCTCTCTTTCCTGCAGGAGGCCCGGTGCCTCTGCCCAAGATCACAAGCTTGTGTTCTGTGTGTTTACATAGGTCAAAGGGCTCCAGCTTAAAAGCCCAGCCCTGTCCTGTAGGCACACCTTCTCCTGGAACTGGAGAGTTATCTTCAGACTACAACTAGGCTGGCTGCCCGCTTGCTGCACAGGCACGAGAGCTCAGTGGCATTAAAGAAGGTCTCCTGGAAACTTTGCTATGGAGTGAACCAAATTGTTTTCCAATTAGTTCATACTCATGACCATTTCCTGCGTCTGGTGGAACACACTGTTTAGTCTCCCAGACAGCCGCAGACCTGCCACCACGAGGGACTGTACCACTTCACTGAATGGAAGAAGATAGACTGGGAATGTTTTCTAGTTCCGCAGCTCAGTGCTAAAGCGGTTCCTGACAGGAAGGACAGGAAATTATCCATTGCAGTACATGTGTGAGGCCCTAGGTTCAATCAGTAGCACTGAGGAGGAAAAAAAACAAAACCAAAAACAACAACAACAACAAAAACTCTTACTCTTACTTCTCTTTTTATTCCAAGCCAGAATAAGGTGCTTATGAAAGCGTTCTCGTTCCCCTTTGCCATTCATCTGTCTTGGCCTCCCTAGCAATTACAATCAGGTACTTAATATGCCCTGTAGGCTCGTGGGAACTTGAAATATTTTTTCCCTGTAAAAACTGTGTGCAATGTCTGTCACTGGAGAAGACGCTTAGGGGCTATTATTTCCTCAGAGCTGGGACAACAGCCCATCCCCAGAGCTTGGCTACTCACTAAGTCAGTGCGTGAGCTGCAGCAAGGGAATTGGGTGGTTTATAGTCAAGATTGCCAGAATTGATAAGTGGTTAAGAAGTTCAATTATTTTTGTTTTGAAAGTCTTCTAGTACAACCAGTGAGCCCCCACCCCACCAAACCTCATCCTGTGAAGTTGCTCTCTGTGTACTTCCTATGATCAGGATCATCCACAGTCATTCTGCAGCTTTACAAATTACCTGGTGGCTCTATCATGAAGTGTCAGATCCTGAGAAAAAGACAAGGGTGAGGGTACTGGGAAGCTTGAGTGAGAAACGAATATATGTCTATATTTCCTTCCTTATTCTAGGCTCGGGTTACTCTCCAGATGAGAGCTACAATGAAGTATATGCAGAAGAGGTCCCTACTGCCCATGCCCTGGACTACAGAGGTAATTCTCATTGTTTCTTAAGCTCAGGAAGGATGTTTTCTGGCCTAAAATCTGGACCTTCCCAGAAACATCCTCTCCCACACTTAGCTGAGAATCATCCAGATCTATGATTTTCCTTACCATTGTTTTGATTTTCATTTTGTTTGCTTTTAGGCATGTGCTCTAGCACTGAGCCTGAGCCCTCTTGTTTTATTCACTTCTTTCTTGAGACAGGATCTCACTATGCATCCCTGGACAGCTTTGAACTCAAGATCCTTCTGCCTCAGACTCTTCAGTGCTGGCATTACAGTGTGCACCTCCACACCCAGCAGGTGTGCTATGATTTCTAATTACAGATTTGGCTACTGACTTGCTGTGTGGTTTTACCTCCCTAACCTGAAGGAGTCATCATGGACTGAGTATCCACTCTATGCCTATTTCTGTGCAGTGTAGGCCTGTGGGAAATACATGGGATACAGCAGGGATTTACCCCCTCAAGGAGCTTGCACTCTATTGGTTGTAAAGTAAGAATAAAATTAACACATGTAGAGGGAGTAAGTGTGAAACTGTGTGGCCGACATGAAAGATGACCTCTAGGATAGGTCTTGAAAATGGGCAGATTGTTATGAACTGGAAAAGGTTACAGACATTGGCCAAAGCAGATGGTCAAAGATATCAAGGAAAATTTACTGTGCTAAGAGACTAAGAAGAAATCCCACTGACTTGAAGGGATGGAATATGGGTAGAGTAGCAGAGAAGAGACTTGAACATAAAGGGTGAAGTAGGAAAGGTCCCATGACTTAGGGGTCCTTCCAAGGAGAGTCAGAAAGAATGCTGAGTAGTATTTCCTGAATTGATAGCAAGTTAGGTCAGGTGAGGTCTAATATGACATTAATTTATGATTCTCTCTGCCCATGCTTTTCTGGGCCCATAGAAGAGTTTATCTGTTATGCTAGGAGCTCTAAAGAGTGGTCATGTAGTTTTTTACAAGGCAGTGACAATGTAAAAGATATTTCAGAACACTAGGTTATTTTGTTTAGAAAATAAGGGGTAGAAGGAGAGTCTGAGTTGGGGAGACTCTCCAGGAATCAGTTACAGCAATGTTATGTTGAAATATGAGTCTGGAGACAAATAAATGTAGAGTAAGGATGGACCCCAGACGGGCTAGATGTGTAGCCCAATAACAGAGTGAATTCATGGAGTGTGGAAGGCTCTCCTGTGTTTGATTCCCAGTGCCACAATAAAAGGATATATTCCACAGATGTTGTAAAGCAGATGATAAGATTGGGTGCACTAATGCCTGGAATAATCCATTCTGAATACCAAGGAGGACCCTAAAAAGCATTTCAGAAAGACAAACTTTAAAAAGTATGATAGGAGCCAGCAAGATGGCTCAACTGGTAAGAGGGCCTGCTGCCAAATCTGACAGCCTGAGTTCAATCCCCAGCACCACTTGTACACACACACACACACACACACACACGCACGCACACGCACACGCACACGCACACGCACACGCACACGCACACACACGCACATTTGGAAGTTTGTTGGGCAAATAGTTGGAAGAGAAAGTTTTGTGAAGAATACCCAGCTTCAATGCAAGGGCTCTCTGAAGAGAGAAGCAAGGTCAAGCCTTGGAAGACATTGCTGGGTATGTGTAGAAGAGAAAGATACAGCAGCAAACGAGAGTTAGTGGTCAGTGTTGAAGAAGGCTGTCTATTGAGACTATTACAAAAGCCACAGATGAAAAATTTGAAATCTGGAAAGTGTATGGGATCGACTACATCAAGTATTGCAGAAAGATCAAACCAAACGATAGGAAATATTTTAGTTGCTGAGGTGGTAAATGGTGATCTTTGGGAAAGCAGTTCCAGTAGAGAAATGATTCAAATGTGTGGTTCTTCTATCTTCCAAGCTATTCTTTTCTTGTCTTCTTTTTACTGCTCATGGTGCACAACTGCTACTTCTGACTCTGCGTTCCCTGCAGCCTGTTTCTCCATCCACCCACATATCTCCAGTTGACACAGCACATCTTGAAAATGATAGTTCTCTCTTGATCTCCAAATCATATGGCCTTGAGTTTCAGTCTCCCTGGTCTCTCAAGCAGGAGTAAGCACATCTTTTTCTTCCTAGTTTTCCTTCCTTGGATCCCACAGCAATTTCTCTATTCTGATTGATCACAGTTGAAGCCAAGATGGGAAATGAGGTGTGGGTAATGATCATAGAGAGAAGAAGGCTGGGATCTGGCTTTTGGGCATCCCTGACATAGGTCCAGAGCTCCAGGACTGCATCTCTAACACTGCTACACACCCAGTTAGAGATGTCTAAAAGAGAATTCTTTTTGCTTATCTGATAAAAAGTTCTACTGTAACCTGGCTGTCCTTCACCTACTTTTTGATAATCCTACCACCACCCTCGTAGTGACTCAGACCTCCAAGTACCCTAGTGTCATTTCTAATAACCCCCAGCATGTTTAATTAACCCCCTTTCCTCGTCATTTCTTACTAGTCATTCACCAAGACCTATCATTTCTTTAATACATGGGATTTAGAATTATTATTATTTCATACATGGACAAAGGCTATTGTTTCCTAATTAGATTCCCAGGCTCAAGTTTCTGCATTCCCCTAATATAATGACCTAGTAAACCCATTTTAAACCATGGTCTGGCCCTGGGTCCTAGTCTGACCACTTTTAAAAGATCTTTTATTTACTTATTTATTTACACTCCAGATTTTATTCCCCCCATCCACCCTCCAACTGTTCTACATCCCATACCTCTTCCCTGCCCCCTGTCTCCAGGAGAATGTTCCCACCCCCACACCCTACCCCACCTGACCTCTAAGCTCCCTGGGGCCTCCAGTCTCCTGAGGGTTAGGTGCATCTTCTCTGACTGAACCCAGATCCCGCAGTCCTCTGCTGTATATGTGTTGGGGGCCTCCTATCAGCTGGTGGATGCTGCCTGGTTGGTGGTCCAGTGCTTGAGAGATCTCAGGGATCTGACCACTTTTTAAACCATTTCCCCACATGAAATCTGTGTTCTAGCTAGAGTGGTATATGGTTTTCTCCCCACAGTTGATTTAGTACACTGGGCCTTCCCCCACCAACTCATTCTCTCTCTCTCTCTCTTTTTTTTCTATTTAATGTATCCATTTATTTGGAGAGAGTGTGCCACAGTACACATGTGGATGTCAGAGGACAACTTGCCATGGAGCTGGTTCTCTCCATCTACCACATGGGTCCTGTGGATCACACCCAGGCTGTTAGGCTTGTTTGCAAGTACATTTACTGCCTCAGCCATCTTGCTGGCCCTCGTTATTTAACTATCTACTATGTACCTCTTCTGAAATTAATGTTTGGGGATTTTTGGTGAGACAACTCACTCATCTGGCCTTCATTATATACTGTTTATTGCTCTGAACAGAATGGTTATTTAACAAAAGGAATAATGCATATCACTCCCACGGAAGCATATGAAAAGCAGGTGGTGACGGTTAGCCTCCTGGGAACCCAAAAGGAAAGAATCAGATACTAAAAAACACCAAATGTAAAAGTTATTTCTTTATGTGGTATTGTTAATTAAACTCAGGGCCTTGTGCAAATGTTCCACCACCTTGCCATGCCTCCAGTCCCAGAAGTACTTTTGAAGGGTCTGGTATCCCCATTATTCCCCCTTACCTGCCTCACTGGTTATTTTTAAATGATCAAAAGGCCCTTTAAAAACCTATATGCCACACAATAGCATTTGCCTTGGTGTCAAGTGTCCAGTAGGTGTCTTTGGAACTTAGTCTCCAGGCCTAAAACTAACTAAACAAGGTTATCAATGATGCATGGAAAGGAGTGGCCAGGGAAAGTACAACCTGAGATCCTGGCCTCCCGTGTAATCAATCCCTTTTGTGCCTCGTTACCATTTTCTCTGCAACTGTACCATTTAAAAACTTCCTGCAGTTTAGAGGTGATAGCTCCAAACAGAAGTACTGGAAATAGATGGCACAGTGTATTGATGCTTGAAGGCAGGTGAGACAGTGGCTCCAACCCAGACACTGATTTAGAGAACACCATTCCAGAGAGGGAGCATTTCATGTGTGGGATTCTATTTGCTTCTCATCACAGCCACATGGGGCTGCTTTATTATGTCCCATTTTGCAGACCAGACAACTAAGCTCAGGGAAGGCTTACAGTGACAGAAGTAAACAAGGCAGAATGGGCATTTAAATCGAGGTCTGTCTGATCAAAATGCTTATTCCATGTCTTTCATTAAAAATGTAATTAATATTTTTTAAGATAAAACTAAAGATAACAAAGAAAAGGGACAGTTTCTTTTATTTTAGGGAAAACTGTCCATATAGTTCGGTATTGTTTTCACAAACCTTTCACTTTCTGTCATTCTCTTATCAGAAAACCTGCCTGGAGTCAGAAACCTTAGTCTGGAGGTGCAGCCTTCCTCTGCTGGGTGGCTAAGCAGCTGCCCTTCAGCTTGTCTCAGTCCTGAGCAAACTAGTAACTGCCTGGGTTACCTTGGGTTTCCTTCAGAGAAGGTCTTTCCCTTGTTGTCAGGCTTTCTTGTCCCTGTATGCCCTAAAAGAAGAGAGCCTTTCTAGTTTCTTAACTCTGGACAAGCTATTACCATGTCATAATACCACTCATATACTAAGTGTTCTAGAAATAGTATTCCATTTAAATAAAGTGCATGCTTGCTATGTTGTGATATGCAAAGATTTGGGGAGCATACTATTCACTTCAAAAACTTAGAACTGTGCCAGTGATAGAGCATTTGCCCAGCATGCATAAGGTCCTGGGATTGACCCCAAGGACCACAAAATGTAAAGCAGTGGTGGGAACAGTGAACACAATATGCTTGCGTATGTGTCAAAAAAAGCAATTAAAAGTAAGACACTAAGCAAGGGTTTGCATTATATCTATAAACAGACTGTTACCATGGGCCCTTTGGAAGGGGAATAACGAACACAAGCATATGAGAAGGACCAAGAGGAGACATTTTACTACATAGCTAATTGCACTTTGGATTCATGAAACATGGGGATGGATTAATAGACACTTCAAAATGGCAACTGCAGTGGCAGGTTTTATACTTCGAATAACCCATTTTTAGAATAGACAAAGCTTGGGTTCCATACTGCCCCTTATTTCCCAAGGAACTCTGGGAAAGTCACTTCTTCATCATAAGGATGAAGACTGTATACCTCACAGGGCTACTGAGAGAACTATATGAGATGGATATGAAAATGGACGAACAGTGTGTAAACACAGGACTCCATATGATTACATTTCCCATCAGACATTTCGCCATGCAGCATTTAGCCATAGTGTTGGTTTCAGTTGCCACTGGCAGTTTTTATGTACAGTTGTTCAGCCAGTTATGACTCTCTTGAACTGTATTGTCACTTCTTTTGTATTTCTTCATTTGATCCACATCATATGGCATGGAAAGCATTGCCTGTCATGTGCCTCACTGACTTCCACATAACCTGTCTGTCATCATCCCTGTTCTACCAGTCCGGTGGCCCTACCCAGAAAGGAAATCAGTCATTCTGGAATAACTTGTTCTTGAGTGCTCACAAGCGCTTGTTCCTGCCAGCTCACAAGCCTCACCTTGAAATGGTCTAGAGCACTATGCTATCAGTCTCATTAATAGCACCAGGCTATCCCATCTAGAGACAGCCTTCTCCCTTATTTGAAAAATGAGTTTGTGGTTTTGCCCTTTTCTTGCCTTCTAACATTTTGTCCTTATGTCACAATTCTTCTGGGATAGCAATTAAAAAATATTCATACAAATATATATTGTGTGTTGAACAAATCCCTCCCTACCTCTGCACCCTCCTATTTCTCTCCCCTCACTGCTTCCATTGGTCCTCTTTGTTCCCCTTAGATAGTTCCATTTGTACCTGCATGCCATAATTCTCTACGTCTGTATAAAGACTAGGAACCACAAGTATGATAAAGAATGTGATAGTTGTCTTTCTGAGACCCGGCCAGCAAGCTTGAACTTATTTACAGTAGCTACGCTTCCATCACTCTGTATTGATTCTGAGCTTTGTATCTCTGGCTTCCATTCTTGTTTCCTCTACCAGTTTCAATCTGGTGTGTATGTTTCCTTGACGGAATATGGGAGACAAAAAGAACAGACGTGCTTTTGAAGTCCCAGGCTCCCGTGTAAGTCTTTGTGATATGTGTTGTGGCTTTGTAATTACCAGCTCGGCACAAATCTAGCACTTAAGCTACATTATGTAATTTGGAGATGGTGTCTCCAGATGGCAGCCCCGCCACTGCCACTGTCTTAAACTAATAGTGAAAGCCCCAAACATGGTACTGGTTGGAGAATAGTTTTTGCCCTGTCATCTGTCTTTATTCTCCAGTTGCAATGCAAACAGAGGCTCTAGCCTTTCATTGTTCTTTGACCTCCTTGTGTAATGTGCTTTTAGTAAAAGTTGTTTCTTTGTATCCCTTTAAACTGTGAGCCATATGGAACGAGGAGTACTGATGCACACCTGGAATCCCAGCACTCAGGAGATTAAAGCAGGGAATCGTGAGTTTGAGGCCAGCATGGACTATATAGCAGACTCTATCTCAAAATATAAACAAGAACATGGAACCCGTGGAAGAGTCGGTAATTTTGTTATCAGTCAGGCATTTTTATGATAGAACCACCTTGTAAACTTGTGTGTTCAGTACTGGACTGAGATTAGACTTTCAGTCCTCAGCAGTCTGCTTCGAGGTCACAATCCTGTTCTCTCTCCAATGTACATCTTCCATGTTTTTTTCCCATTGTTTTAAATTTGCATACAGCAGAATGCACTTTCTGGTGTACAGTTCTATGAGTTTTGACCAATACCTAGAGTAAGAGAACCACCAGAGAACAAAAATAGTTTTATCTCCTCAGAAATGTGTGTCATGCTGTCATGTTGCAGTTCTCCTGTCTTTACCTCTGACATCTGGCAACTACTGAGCTGTACTCTATGCCTATAGTATTGCCTGTGTGTTTGTGTTTCTCTGGCTTCCTAAACTGCACTTAGCATTCATCTGTGTTGTCACCTGTATCAATACATTATTCTTATACATCTTTATACAGAGATAAACCCATTAGCTATGCTGTTCACACACAGAACCAATTTTTAACGATTACAAATAGAAGTACTTCAAACATTAGGGTGTAAGATTGTGTGTGAACTCAGGTCTTCATTTCCATTGAGTAAACACCTTGAAATGAAGTCACAGGGTCAACTTTCTTTACAAAGAAAGTATATAACTTCTCGGTAAACTACTATTTTCCAGTGTGCCATTGTTTTTCTATTTCCCCAAGCAATTTGTAGTTCTGGTTTCTCTCCATCTTCTTTAGCACTTTGTATTATCATTCCATACATTAGACACCCTAAGAGGTTTATTAATGCTATTACCCTGAGGTTTTACTTTGCATTTCTTTAGTGACTAATGGTGCAGAACATCTTTTCATATGTTAATTAATCATTCATAGATCCTTTTTAATAACATGTCTCTTTGTGTCTTTTGTCCACATCTTTACTGTTGAGTTTTGAAAATTCTTTCTATAGTCTATATTCTATTCACTAATCTCTTGCTGTGGATGTGATATGTGGTTTGCGAATATTTTCTCCCAGTGTTTGCATTTTCCTTGAACTTATTCATAGAGCAACAGTTTTTACCCTTGAAAAGGCCCAGTGTATTGATTTTCTTTAATAATTTATGCTTCTGGTATCATTTCTAAGACTTAATTTGAATCCCAGAGATTTTCTAATTTTCCATAAGCTCTGTTCCTTCTGTTTTCAATGTAAATCTAACATCCATTATGATGAAATTTTTTGAGGAAGGTGTGAGATTTAGGTTCTAATTCTTTTCCTCCTCAGCTTTTTTGCATCTGAAACTCCAATTTCTCTAGTGTCATTTGTTTTGAAAACCTCTTTTCTCCATTGAATTGTTTTTGCACCTTTGTTCAAAATCATATTGACCTACTTAAGCCTGTTTTGGGGATCTCTATTCTGTTCCAATGAGTTCTGTTTCTTCCCTTTTGACACCACCACACTGTTTTGCTGTTGTTGTTGTTTTGTAATTTTTTATTTATTTTTAGGTTGTGTTTTCATTACATTACTCCTTTCCCTTTCTAGATACCCCCTCCTCACTCTCCTTCAAATTTATGGCCTCTTTATCTATCAATTGTTATTGTATGTATACATGCATTTGTATGTATACACACATATGTTCACATGCACTCACGTGCGCGCTTGTGAGCACACACACACCCATCCCCCCCCCACATTCCTAAATATAGGCCTATTGAGTCCATATAATGTTACTTGTATGAATGTTTTCAGGACTGACCATTAAGGCAGTGGACAACAAATCAGTATATTCTTCCTTGAGGAGAGCCACCTCTCCTACTCCCAGCTTTACTGAGTTGCCTATAGTTATTGTTTGTGTAAGATTGATTACTGTACTGCTAGCTTTCTTTTCTTCTGCTACTACAGTCCCCCGATGGTGTTACACAATGAATATCCAAGATGGAGAAGCCACATGCTACTCACCAAGGGGAGGAAATTATCACAGTAGCCTAGGCACACGTTGTGAGCTTTCCTGTGACCGGGGCTTTCGACTGATTGGACGGAAGTCGGTGCAATGTTTGCCAAGCCGGCGTTGGTCTGGAACTGCCTACTGTAGGCGTAAGTTGCATGTGAGCATATATATACCAATATGTGTATGAGAGAGAAGTTAACCTGCTGGCCAAGGAAGGTCTATACCTGGAAGTTTCACAATGTGAAAGTTGGTAACTTTCCACAGGCCTCCAACAGAGCCTTTCCTCTTCCTGACATTGTGGTTTCTTTTCCTCTGTATGTGGTGGTTACTGTCCAAGTATTGTGGATATTTAAGTCACAGCCAGCCACTCTGACTCATAGAACCCAGAAATATGTGTGGGAAGTTGAGACTTGGCCATGAGGAACTGATCTAGGCCTGGGCCACCTCTCGGAGCTTCCAAGGATGTATTCCAGGCTCCTTCCCACTTGTGGTCAAGTGTCATAATCTTCTTAGCCTATGGCCTTAGAGGTCTTGCCAGTAATGCTGATGAGACATCTGCTAGTCTTCATTTTCTTCTTAAAGTAAAAAGAATCCCCAATAGCATGATATGGGAATAAAAATTCACACATCTCTTGAATTCTGTCTCATGTCATCTCCTAAACCCCTACCTCTTACTCAAACTGTTCAGCCTTTTGGCAGCAAGATTTGTCGTCCCATATGTGGTCAGCAAATACCATTTGAAGGACATTCGTGTGCAAGGGGTGCTTCAGGAGCTCGCTCAGCATCTCAGCTACCTTTGGGCTGTTACTAGGCTAGTGGGATAGAAACTTAAGTGTGTGCACATGCATGTTGCACACCTGTATGTATATGTGCTGAGAATTCAGAGATAAATGAGCTTGGTGAAAAAAGAAGCTATGGAGGAAATGGTGAAGTTTAAGTCCTAAAGCAACCTACACACTGTGATAAGTAAGTTGCTTTAGGACTTAAAGCTCATCATTTCCAAAATGAATTTGAATTACACCAACAAAGATATACGGCTATGAATTGTAAGCCTAAAACTAGTCAAAAGCATAGAGATATACCCATTTCCATGAGGTAACTATTACAGTTGAGTCCTGTCTTTAGCTGGACCTTCCTTATGATTGAATCTACTGTTTTCACTGTCCCATCATACTGAGTAAATGAATTCATCTGAAGAGACCTAGCTTTCTCCTTGGCTCTGGTTTCAAAGGGGTCATTTTTGGGTGTGATTTTTATATAAAAAATGTAGGGGAAGAAAAGCAATCAGCTCAGCATCAAGCTGCATTTAGTCAAGAAGAAAAATCAACAGAGCCTATATACAATTTTTTCTTAAAAGTCCTAACATTCAAACTCTATGTAGGACTTAGACAAGCTAAAGAAATGTGTATGGCTTACTTCTCTCAAATATCAGCTATCCCAAACAAGGCTAATGATAGGCTCACAACTATTCTATGCTAATAGTCTTGAAGGCACACATATTCCACTTTTATTAAATATCACCATGCCTTCCAGACAGTGGCCTGACTCGAGTGGACCAAAAGCCAGCTGTCTGTGGCATGTAAGTGAGCCATGGCTTAACAGTGTGTACAGCCAAGAAACTTTGAACATGCTTTAGGGCATATAACAATTGAAGAAGACCTAGCATCTAAGGAGCAAGAAATTAACCATAGCTGAGGCTTCCCTTAAATTGCCCTGTGAGGTAAATGTAGTTTATTGATTAAAAAAATAAAAACAGTAAGACTCAGAGAAATGAGGCAATGTCTCTAAGTCACAGAGCAAGAGGTGAAGGTAGGAAGCAAACTGAGGTCTTATCTTCATAATAATGCTCTCAGACAACTGATTTACTTTTTTAGACCCCATGCTCAAGCCCACTCAGATTGTTCTTTTACTTTGTAATACAAAAAAAAAAAAAAAAAAAAAAAGACATTTTGAGCGAAAGGCAGTTGCATAAAAAATGTTAAGGGCAGGCTGTGTGAGATTTCTATATTCTCTGTTGAATATAACAACACACACACACACACACACACACACACACACATTGTGTGTGGTAGATACTCGTGCATCACCTCCAGATAGTCCCACAGGGTGCTGAACTTGCTGTTTGCTTCTCTCCTAGAGATGAGGTGCCATGCACTGCCATTCATCACTAGTGGCACCTACACCTGCACCAATGGAATGCTGCTTGACTCCCGCTGTGACTACAGCTGTTCTAGTGGCTACCACCTAGAAGGTGATCGTAGCCGCATCTGCATGGAAGATGGGCAATGGAGTGGAGGAGAGCCTGTATGTGTAGGTAAATGCTGGTAGCTCCAGTATTTGGTTACAAAAAGGTGATCTGGCATTATGTTCACAGAAGATGTGGAATTCTAATCACAGAATTAGTTTTCACTATGACAATACACAGTGGGCATAGCAGTATTGCCTATAGAGCCAGGCTCCTGTCCCTTCTTTCCTAGATAAAGGTGAACTTTCGTTCTTTTACCTACTCAATGGTGTGTAATACTGCTTCCAGGAGGGAAGGCAAGGGGTGTATAAATCCACATTTGATTTTTGACCTCGGCAGACATAGATCCACCCAAGATCCGCTGTCCTCACTCTCGTGAGAAAATGGCAGAGCCAGAGAAACTAACTGCTCGAGTATACTGGGACCCACCCTTAGTGAAAGATTCTGCTGATGGTACCATCACCAGGTGAGCTTGAGTCATGCATGCCTCTGTGTCCCCAGTAGATTCTCCCAGTTCCCCAGTGTGGTTCTGTTGTCCATTTCTTCCCTCTGAGTGTCCAGTCACTGCTGTACACCAGGCAGGGAATGATGGAGCAAAGTCCTGAAAGGGTGAGTCAGCAGGATCCTGGTCCAGCAGTGAATTCCAGGGAGGGAAGATCTTCTTGGAGGATTTCAGTGTTACAGCTCATTTAGACAACATTGAGTGGAACAGCTCTCTTAGACGGTATTCAATGAAACAGTTTGCATTCTTTATTTGGGGTCAACAAGGACTATATAAACCTTCAAACGTGGGAAAGGGTTCTTCTCAGGGTGAAGGTTTATAGGCTGAGGCTTAAGGTTCTGGGATACCTCATTTGCATGAAGACACAATCCAGGAAGTTGAGCCTGTAATTTCACCAAGAATTAAGTGACATTTCTCAGGTAGAGTGTGGGGGTTGGGCTCCTTAGATAAGGTAGAGAAGAGGAAGCCCTGCTAGGAAAGGGAGTTCTCCATTTTGCATGGAGCTCAGGGGAGCTATCTGACAAGGTAGACTATGGCCTTTAAATAGCAGGATCTTCCAATACCCTACTGTGCTCACACAATCAGACAATACAGGCTGAGCCTGAAGAAAAGATGTGCCTCAGATCTCAATTCTAACTATCTTTCCCTTAGTTGCTCAGTAACTCCTTCACCCTGTCTCATGCAGGGTGACACTTCGGGGTCCAGAGCCTGGTTCTCACTTCCCTGAAGGAGAGCATGTGATTCGTTATACTGCCTATGACCGAGCCTACAACCGGGCCAGCTGCAAGTTCATTGTAAAAGTACAAGGTCAGAAGGGGAAAAAAGCTCTCCATTATATACACTGTTCAAATTCCTGCTCTGTCCTGACCTTAAGAAAGCCACAGTAGCTCTTTCCTCTTTTTTTATATTGGGGGAAAGCCAACGTTATCAAACAGACTTATTAAGAAAACCTATACTACATCAACATAAAATTGTTCTAGAAACCTTGATTCTCCAACAAGACTTTATCGTCTTTCTAAATCTAGATACAATTCACAAATAGTCTATATCCATTTCTTTCTTTAGTATTCAAAATGATCAAATCTAATCAGTTTTTGCTGCGTCTATCTACTGAAATGATAACATTGGTGGCCTGCTGCCCCCTTCCTCTTTGCTTCTGGTCACATAGTTTCACTTTGTTTTTCGTCATCTTTAAAATAATTCTTGCTTATAACTAGACATTTGAAAAAAAAAAAAAAACACGTAGAGTAGCACATACCTGTAATTCCAGCAGGTGAGACAGAAAGAGCAAAGCAAGTTCAAGGTTAGCCTGGGCTAAGTAGCAGAATGCTGTCTCAAAGCTAAAATTAAAGGAACACATAAGCAGAATAATTTATTACACCCATCTTCCAGGGTTCATTGTTGGTAGGTGACATCTTAGCATTTTCTTTCTAGTCTTTTCTCTATACATACTTACAATGTATAATTTAAGCTCAGTCTTCCTAAGTAATATCCCATGTTCTTTGCTACTGTTTCCAGAAATATAATTCTGCTCTAAATCTGTACCATGATTGGTTTAAACAGTTTCTCAATCATAGACTCATACACTTATACACTATTAAAAAGTAAGTGTGACCAAGTATGGTGGCACATACCTCTAAGATTAGCACTTGGGAAGCTAAGGCAGATAGTGAGTTTGAGGCCTCTTGGGCTCCCCAGAGAATCCTTCTCAGTCTGTGCTATATTGATTGTGAGATCAGGTCTCAAAAGAAAGAAAGTCATTCTGCAAGTTGGTCATATTTATACTGGTTATCTTTAAAAGTTTACAAATATAGATGACAATATTCTCTTTTATACATTTACAGTCATCTACCACTGTGTGTGTGTGTGTGTGTGTGTGTGTGTGTGTGTGTGTGTGTGTGTGTTTATAAAGACTAGGAACCTGGGTTTGCATGTCAAATTTAATGCCTTAGTGAAGAAAATTGTACCTCCATCTGGCTACTGAAAACACAGAAAATCTATTTATTCGGATCATCTCAAATCTCTTGTCCTAGAAAGCCTACAGTGGACCCTTTAGCCCTTCTTGACTATAAGAGATATCATAATCCCTAACTAGACCTTCTCCCCGGCAGTGAGACGCTGTCCCATTCTGAAACCACCACAGCACGGCTACCTCACCTGCAGCTCAGCGGGGGACAACTATGGTGCCATCTGTGAATACCACTGTGATGGTGGTTATGAACGCCAGGGAACCCCATCCCGAGTCTGCCAGTCAAGTCGACAGTGGTCAGGATCACCACCTGTCTGTACTCGTGAGTGAAATTCTGGAAGAACTCCTTCCATGGTCTAGGGGTCAAATATCAATGTGTGTGGTATGAAAATAGAGATTCTGAGATAGGTCTATTTTAAGGGCCAACATTCCCACAAAGAATACTTATACCTCAAAATGAAGAGTATAAAATATTCAGGTTTCCTTCTGGAAATCACCTCAGGGAAAGAAGGGCAAGGATATACAAGACTGGAATGCCTTCAGGGGTGAAGAAGAATGGCATGTTCCGACTGACCATCTGCTTCTGCCCTAGCTATGAAGATTAATGTCAATGTTAACTCAGCTGCTGGCCTCCTGGATCAGTTCTATGAGAAACAACGACTGCTCATAGTCTCTGCTCCTGATCCCTCTAATCGATACTACAAAATGCAAATCTCTATGCTGCAGGTGAGACCTACTGCCTCAGGATGGTTTAGTAAAAAGTTTACTCTGAAAACCTACATATTCCTACTTTTTTGTGGATAGTATTTGATTCACTTTATCATTATGTATGTTGGTCACATTTTCAAAAGTATTGTTTTTGTGGAAAAGTCAGTAAGTATGGCATGGTAGATGTAGCTTGCAAGGAACTGGGTATAGACTGGGAATGGAATGTAGAGAGGCTTGTAAAACAGCTATGGGCAAATGTAAATATTAAGAATAACCTACATACGAGTTTCCAAGGAGTTTCACTTGTATAATGAGTGCTGGGTAAGTACCACATAATGACTGGCATGCTTTTACACATATACAACTAATTCTCACAACAACCCCTGCGATGTGTATATTAATTTTTGCCCCACTGAATACCTGAGGGAACTGAAACAGACAGATTCAGCGACTTGCCCAAGATCACTAGCTAGTAAGTGGCAGAACTGGGACTGAACCCAAGCTATCTCGCTCCAAGTCTGTGCTGTCTATCACTATCAGTACCTAAGTGCCATGATCGCAAAGGAAAGCAAGGAAGTTGCATGGTGAATTTACCTGATGAGTGGGAGAGACAGGGAGGGAGGTAAAAGACTGATTTTTAAAAAAGACCAGACTAGGGGGCTGTCAAGAATTGTTTCTCTTTTCTATTCCATGTTGCACAATACGTTTCTGACAGTTAAGTAGAATAAAGGAAATACTTTTGTGAAGCCAGTACTTCAGGAATGAGAGGGAAGAGGTCGTACAGACCTCGTAGTACTGTGATCACTTGATTCTGAGATTGTGTGATCATTGCAGAAACCCTTTCTTTCCCATGTTGCCTTAATGGAGTCACGGGGTAGGGGGGTGAGCCAAGCAGCCTAAGAATGTACATACAAAAGGCTATTCTATTTATGTTCTTTCTCTCTCTTTCTCCCAGCAATCCACCTGTGGACTGGACCTGCGGCATGTGACCATTATTGAGCTGGTGGGACAGCCACCTCAGGAGGTGGGGCGCATCCGGGAGCAACAACTATCAGCAGGCATCATTGAGGAGCTTAGGTACAGGCTTCGAGGCTGTAGGGCAGGGATGGGCAAGAAGGTGATACAGGACACTAGCAACCAAGAGCAGGGCTGAGTCGCAGATGTGAATTAGTGTCTTGGAGGCATTTCTTGTGTTTAAACTCTTATAGCTAAATAAGGACAGTGATTCTCAGTTCTAAAGGAACTGAACAGGGCCTTAAAATACACATAACCAGGCTCGACCTCAAAGCACAGATCTGGGCTTTCATAAAGACACCTCAGGTGACTTTGAAGAGCCACAACTGAGAGAGACACAAAGGATTCCACTCCAGACTAGAATTGCCAGGAAGCTTCTGATCTCGTTGCCTATGAGCTCCTCTGTTTACTTCCAGTCTCCAAAGGAGAAAAAGGCATCTTTGGTCACAGAAATCTGAACCATATCTACCTGTCCCTCATGAAAGAGAAGGTTATAGGTAACAGGTGGTAAAAGTTGACTTTTCTCATTATCTGTCCATTATCAGCCTTACGGTTCCCCCAATTATACTGAGGTCCAATAAAGGCATTGGTGTTCTCTGAGAAATAATACCTACCTCTAGGATTCAGTTTCAGTGGATATAGAAAAATTCAGGGCAGTTAAAGAAACTAGGAAATACTGATGACTGAGACTTGCAGCTACAGATGGAAGAGTTAAGCATGATTTGCTAATCAACCTTATGGTTCCTAGGTATGATGTGCAGGCAAGTCATAGGTTCTCCAATTACATACCTCCTGAAGTTGCTCCATGCAGGCTGCATGCAGTATGCAATATTCATGCTTCAAGTGGAAAACACGGTGAAGAAATAACAGGCTAGGGTTAGGAGGGAAAGCTAGACATGAAAGGCTACCAGGACTAGAAATGCAACAGAAAATAAGCAAAAAGGATTTGAGATGGGGGTATCTGGGGTGGAACAAGGAGGGGCAAAGCTATAAAAGAGCAGAGGGGAGTAGTACAGTCTTGTGGGACTTGGACCAAGGTCTCACACCTCTCTAAACGGCTCTGTCTAGGCAATTCCAGCGCCTCACTCGGTCGTACTTCAACATGGTGTTAATTGACAAGCAGGGCATTGACCGGGAACGCTACATGGAACCTGTCACCCCTGAGGAAATCTTCACATTCATCGATGACTACCTGCTGAGCAACCAGGAGCTGGCCCGGAGAGTGGAGCAGAGGGACTTATGCGAGTGATCTTGAGCCAGGGTGTGGCTGAGACAACTGCCCTAGGAAGCATAAACTGAGGAGGAAATGTTTTTCCCACACTGTTAGGAGCAGCCCCTCAGGTGGGGGTGAGGTTTGCCAAATCTAGGACAGTTCCAGGCATCATTTTAGGGCAGAATATTCATTTCTCTAAACAAGTCTCCACTTTGGGTAGCACTGGAGAAGCCTCTAAAAGTAGGTAGGGACATGCCCGGGGCAGTGGGTTGTAGACAGAAGGTCTTCTTCACCTGATTGGAGCCTCCGCCTAGCTTCCCAAAGTCTTTCAGATGAAGTAAATCCTAAATTCATTCCTTTACCGTGTTGGAAATGGTTCCTCTACCCTATGGTAACAGCAGAGGGCAGCATCTCGACAGACAAGCAGGATACTTTGAACAAGTATAAATAGATTTTCCTCACAGTTAATTATGTTAGGAGCAGGAGAGGGGAGTCTAGGATCTACAAAACATTCTTGAAGCTGCTTGTCATTTCCCCTTCCAGGATGCTAGGCTTAAAAACAATGTTCCTTGAACCATTTCTTTATCAAGAGTTAGAAGAAGATTTTCTCCAGAGGGAGTTTGGGAAGCATCATCTAAGGCACAGCAGGATGTTCCTTCCTAGATGCTCCAACTCGCTTGTGGGCAAGAACTTCTGCTTACTGAGGTGTTTAGTACCCTGGTGATGGCTCTTCGTTAGAGGATTCTGCAGTCTGTGAGCAAGATTACCTCTAAGAATTGGGGAGATGGCTCAGCTGGTGAAATGCTTGCGATCAAGCATTGATACCTGAGTTTGATCCCCAGAACCCATGTAAAATAGCCAGATGTAGTGATATACACTTGGAATCCCAGTAGAGAGGTAGAGATTAACAGATCTGTGGGCATCATTAGTCAGCAAGGTGGAGTCCAATGGTGAGTACCAGGTCACATAAGACATGCTATCCAAAAAACATGGTAAATGGCACAAGAAATAAACCCCAAGACACCTATGTGTGAGCTCTACACACAGGTACACATATGTGCATGCACATGTACACACACACAAACACACACACAAACACACACACACACCACCACCACTACCACCACCACCACATCACCAAACATAGCAGGAAAACAAAATGGATAACTTCATGCATTAACTTCCTCTGATAACCATTCTTAAGAAAAGAGCACAGTGCAGGTTGCTACAGTAGGTCAAGGTGAGGAACAAGGCCTGAAAGGAAACTGTGAAGTTGGGCTTTTGGGAAATGGAGCCACACACAGCTCCTTGTTCTTCTGCTCTTCCTTTGCCATGCATCCTTTGCCCCCCACCCCCACTCCCTGCCCTTGTATGCTGGCCATTAAAGCCAGGATCTTCAGAATGTCAGGCACTGCTGCTGGGAGCACTTCCGGTGTCACACAGTGTGTTTCACTAGTGTCTGAAACAAAACCTTCTTCCCTTGCTTCTGAGAAAAGTCTTTTATATAATGGTGGGAGCCATGGTCATGGTCAAGACTCAGATGCCCTATTCCTTCAGCTTTTTCCTGGGCATGATTGGTAACTACAGACAGCAAACAGGCTGGCTGGAGAGGCATTATACTCTAGCATCTACTATGTGTCAGGTGTCATTGTGAAAACATTGTAAACAAGGAAAACCTATTGATTAAGTCAGAAGTCTTCACAAGAGCCCTAGGAGGTAGGTGCTGCTATTAGCTCCTATTTACTGGTGAAGGAATTGAATCCCAGAGAGGCTAGGCAATACGATAAGATCTTAACAACTAGTAGTGGCAGTCAGGCATAAACAACAGCAACCAAGCTCCAGTATGCCATCCGAGGAGGAAGGGGCAAAATGAAAGCCTCTCAGCCCAGGAAAATTCCTCCTTAAACCAGAGTGGTAAGACATAAATCACAAGCCCACAGCTTATGCACAGAGGCAGCAGTAAATCAGAGAGAAGCAATTTTAACTGGGGTTTGAGTGGAAACCCCACTTAACTCAGTTTAACTCAGTTTTAAGAGGCAAGGCAAGAAGTCAGCCAGTTGCCCAGTGGAGTAGAACATGGAAGAAATGGTCAAACTGGGAAGAGGAGGGAAATGCCCTTCTCCATTTCTCTCAAGAGAAACACTGGACCTTTGAAAGGCTAAAGGCAAATCATAGGCAGAAGGGAAATACAGTGAGTTCATATAGGAAATTTCTGCTCAGATAAGGTCTGTGATTCCAAAGGCAAAGATAAACCTTCCCCTTGTCTTTACACTAATACTTCAACTGGCAAGCAAGGACATGCTAGCAGATCAAAGGCCCAGAAGATAATGTGGGCCCAACTGCCGCCTACATAAAGTACCCAGCTGGGCCTGACCCATGAATGGAAATGTTCCAAGCAAGTGAACCTTAGAACAACTTTAGAGTGGGAGTTGTTTTGTTTCATTTTGAGTAGCCAAATCTTTCTTGACTTCCTGAGGTAGGTTGCACCTTAACCTCCTTGGTAGTCCTTTATGGAATATGACTTAAGAAATCCAAGTAGGGGAAAGAGACAGGAGTAGAGTCAGGACCACAGCTAGTCAGACACAAGAGGGCTGGCACGAAAAGTGCCATTTAATTCCTTCCTATGCAGCTCTCTTTCCCCCTTCCCTCTCTTCCTGTTCTCTTCTCTGTCCCTCTCTTGTGCTTTTTTGACACTCCCCTCCTTGCTCCTCCCTCTCTTCTAAGCTCTCTCACACATGCACACAGAAACACAAGTTGCCTTGACACTGTGCTGGCTTGGTGATACCAAAAGTGTTCTTGTCCTCCTTTGTAAATTACTTCCATTTCTCTATGCAATTTTTAAGACATGAGCCATCCTTTTCCATAATGCTTTGCCCTTAACATACATCCTTCTCACAGGAGGTGGCAATCTGGTAGAGTTAGACCTGAATTCAAAATCTAATACTGTCACATGACAAGGAGCTCCTGTTTCTTCAGCTGCAAGAAGAGAAGGTTTTCTACTTCATAAGGTGTTGGAAAGAGTCAAGCAAAATTATGGCAAACCTTGTGTACAAGACACATTTTGTGTTTGCAGATATGCTTTTACACAGACACCAAGAACCACTTGAGCTAGAAAGTGGTGGCCTTATTTCAAAGATGAGTTGTCTAGCATCTATGATTTAGCTCTCAAATCTAAATAATGGGGAGATGAGGAAAAATATCAACCTCCCAGAGAAACTGAATAACCTAGAAAGAAGTGCTGGTGGCATGGAGTGTGTCCACCCACACCTGTATATCTCTTTTTGTCCTCCAGAGAGGGACAATCTACAAAGCCAAAGGTCAGTTTCTATTGGTACCCAAGAGGGAAAAAGAGCAGTGCTACCTTAAGATTCCAATCATATAAGACATGGAATCTGGGCTCAGCAAAAATATCAGGCAGCAGTGTGGGAAAAGGCAGATTTTCTTCCAGTCTAATGAGGTGCATTCATTTCTCTGCTTCTGATCTTCAAGCTGTGAGTGACAGTGGCAACACTAAGTCAGGACATCAGAGACGAAAGCATCTGCAGAACTCACAAACATACACACTCAGGTGAGAAAGCTTTATTGAAACACACATACATATTAAAGTAGAATACCAAAGAACAAGTCTGAGCCTGGACTCTCAGGTATGTTTCCATTACAGGATCAATCCATAGTGAAGGGATCTTTGAAAAACATTCTATGCAATTCACACCCATAATCTTGACCACTCTTGCAGCCTGCAAACCCACTAGTGACCTTACAGGAACATCAACTTGCAGCTGGCTCCATTGACAGGCATTTCTTCTCTGCTACACACACCTGCCGCATACACCTTTCTATAGATAGACTGAAAAGTCCAGTTCAGAAGAAGGAGTAGCAGGAAATGAAAGCTCACAAAAGCTTCTTTTAAGTCTCAACACACACTACTCCCATGTTACACCCAGGTCAAATTTAGGAAACAACCAAAGACAGGAACTGAAAATATATTGGGTGAAAAGTTAGAATAACCAGGTGGTTCCGCCCACGTTTTCATGGGGTGGTAATAGTCCCCAACCTGGGGGAGCACTGTGTCGGTTTAGACAGTCTTTGGCTCTTGCAGCTGAAACAGAGGTATACAGACTATGTTCTATGTAGCAGCACACCCCAGACACAAACTTAGAGAAAGCTATAACACATGAGAGTGAACATTCCTCATCTTCCATGAGGGAAATGAGGATATCTCTCTCCAACAACTGCTGTAACCGTTTAAAACAGAGAACCCAGCACGGGCTTTGAAAAACTTGATTCAGAGTCACTTGGACCTTATGGGATCAGCTAGTAGGTCTCACAGGACATGTTAATGTCTCAATGAAAAGGCCATTATCTAATTAAACTGATTTTTCTAAAGTGACTCTATTACAAGGACTCCCCAAAGGTCTCAGAAGGAGCTAGGGAATTTTCATTGCATTTCAAAGAAAAGCACTAGACTCAAGCAAGGTGGAAATTGCGTAAAACAGGACAAGTTAAAAGGCGAATTCTAGAAGTATATCAAGGTAGATGATGAGATAAAATAGAAATCAGAGAGGAAGAACTGGTCGTTCACCCCTCTCCCATAGTCTAATAATATCTTTAACAACCAAACCTCACTTCCAAGAGCTTTGGCCTATTGCTAGGCACACCTACACCCACATACTAGAACTAGTGCCAAAAGCAGCCACACTTCCAGGGAAAGTGTGAGCAAAGATAGCAAGATAGAAGGTAAAGAGTTCTTATGATATGGTTTTTAAAGTTAATTAAACCACAGAAAGAGGCAACTATGTACTCAGAAAATATACTAAACTATATATAAATAAAAACCATTTGAAAGGGCCCTTATTCTTGGGCTGCTTTAACAGAAGGAA
The DNA here is from genome assembly GCA_019843965.1 of Rhynchomys soricoides. NCBI lineage: Eukaryota > Metazoa > Chordata > Mammalia > Rodentia > Muridae > Rhynchomys > Rhynchomys soricoides. The sequence continues at coordinate 10,169,275 of JADRCH010007713.1, forward strand.
CAAGCCTGTGTCACACTAGCTAGCAAAATAAGGTCTGCAGAAATACATGTTTACACACACACACACATGCACACACATTAAATTAGAAATCTTTCTTTGTGGTTGCTTTGCTTTCTTTTGACTTGGACTAACCAGGGCTGCACCTGCAGTTGAGGATAGGAACTCATACATCCAGCTTCTGCTTGACCATTGAGGAACGTAGCTGCAGAGTTCCTTCTGCCCAAGACCCTGGGTACTGTCGCATCTTCTGCCACAGGCTTACTTCTTCACCAGTCGAATCCATCCAGTCCACCACTTCGCCACTACTGATCCCTAAGGGAAAACACCAGAAGAGACTGAACAGAGTCCCACCACTGAACCCATCAGGGAGGGCTGGTTATATAGCAAAAGAATCCAACCCAGAAAAGACATTGGGGTCAGCAAGCTGGCAAGCTGAGTCTACAAGTACATGTGTTTCTGAGACAATAGGAGAGTGCAGGTTGATGAAATGGGACTTGAGATGACATAATGTCAATAGAGGCTTGTTGCTTGGTGACCTTTTCAGAGCTCTGGTGTCTGTCACCCCATACCAGAACTGCTGCCTTTCTGTCATTGGTAACTTGACTTGATTTTCAAAAATACAGTTGATTGTGTATACTGTAAAAAGGCAGAGGGCTGGTTAGTAACTAGAGTAGTGGGCTATACATGAGTCCTTGACTTAACATTTTTTAAAAAATTGAACACCTCTCTCTCTCTCTCTCTCTCTCTCTCTCTCTCTCTCTCTCTCTCTC
>JADRCH010007713.1:10170054-10233675 GCA_019843965.1 Rhynchomys soricoides
CTCTCTCTCTCTCTCTCTCTCTCTCTCTCTCTCTCTCTCTCTCTCTCTCTCATTACTGAGACAGGATTTCACATGGAAATCTTCCTGCCTCTGCCTGCCAAGTACTTAGACAATGGACATGCACAACTTGTAAATAGGCTTTTCTTTTATATTTTTGGTTGTGAGCCTAGCCTTTAATGGCAGAGCCATCTCTCCAGCCCTAAATACCTTTTTTGATACCTGTAAATTCTAGGCCTACCGTTAGGATTATATGTTCCTACTCCTACTGTACAATACTTCATGCATTCAGTGGACATTTCCTGAGTACCTACTATATGTCTGTTTGGAGATACTGTGATGAATACACAAAGAATGCCCCTGCCTTAGGCAGTTTACATGTGAATCGAAAACACAATCGTTATAAAATCCCCAAGTAGGAAGTAACTTGGTATATTTGGAGAGCAGAGTAAATGTTATGGTGGTTGTAACACAATAATACAGGGAAATGATACAGGAAAGATAAGAAAGGAAGAGACAAGATTATATGGGGTCTGTGGACTTGGTAAGAATTTCTGAATGGGGGAGAAAGACACTGAAGGGTTTTTAATAGGGGACAGACATGAAGTAGCTTACAAGTGCAAAAATATCATTGTAGATGCTTTGCTAGGTATTCATATACAAGTAGTACTCAAGGCCACAAGAATCCAGCAGACAAGCCCAACTAGAACTTCATGGAGTTAAGGATAGCTATGAATGTGGTCTAATACAAAATCATAACTAATTAAAGCAATGAATTTTTTTTAACTTTTCTGTGATTCTTGATAACTCAATTGCACAGTTCTTGAGTGTGAACATTCTATTTGAAAATGTCATGATGACATGATGTCAAAAGGTTGGATAGGCTTGAATGAGACTATAAAAAAGGAGAAAAAAAGAGCATCCAAGACAAAGCCAGAGGGCACCATCATTTAGAGTCTGAGTACAAAACGAAGAACCCATGAAGGAAATTGCAAAAGGATATGCGATGGAATCAAAGGGAGTCAAAGAAGGCAAACAGTGGCAAGCATTTCAAGACAAATGAAGCAGTCTGCTCTATTAAGTAGTGCTCGGGAATTCTAGTGAGATAATAACCTCACTTGGCATGAGTAATCTCTCTTAAGAGTTGAAGAATAGACACCATATCACAGTGGACTGAGAACAGAAGGAAAGGCCAGAAAATAGAAGTCATTCTTTTTAGAGTGCCTGGACATGTGGTCAATGGAAAGTTTGCTCTTTATTTAATTAAATTAGGCCTGAGCACATTGGCCTTTTTCTCCATCTGAGCACTTGGGAGAGAGAGGTAGGAGGATCCAGAGTTCTAGGCTAATCTGGGCTAATGAGACCCCATCTCAAAACAAAGGAAGAAATGAACAGAGAGATTGGTGTCACCAGAGCATGTGTACATTCCCCTTCGATAGTCAAATCAAATGAAATTGATCATATAGAACAGACAGAAATTACAGAAGCAGAACCATTGAGAAGTGGGAGGTAATCTAGAATCCTCGGAGAGCAAGATGTGTGGGCAAGGACCCTTTTCATTATAACAAGATAGAAGATAGAAATCATAAGTCAGGTGTTAAGGTAGTTTTAGGCATTCTTTATAGGAGGAGGATAAAGTTCCCGGCCTTCAGGGTCACCTTTCTATACATAGAACACTGTATGAGTTCTACCTTCCCTTAGGCCTTGCAGGTAGCAGGCACTCAATAAGTACTTGTTGGATGTTTACATAAAGGAAGAAAATTGCTGTCAGAAAATTCTTTGTACACAGCGGTGGCTGGGAGCTGTGAAGAATAAAAGACAAGAAGCCTTTAAAACAAGTGATGATCGGATGGGGGAGAGAGTCTCACCAGTGCCAACACCCAGTCTGACCCCTCCCAGGAAGTCATTGCTGGCCAGGGGCTCCCGGTCCCATACAGTCAGTTCCAGGCACATGTGTTGTAGATCTTCCAGCCTCACACCATTGTAGACAAATGTATGGTTGTAGTGGGGATTCAGGGTCTTCTTCATCACAGGAGTTTTACGCTTACTGGCCTTGTTCCTCATGGGAAGGAGGTATCTGGCAGAGGGCGGGGAGTCATCAACACCTACTCAAGCTGGCAATATGTTCCCCCTGCCCCTACCACAGGCCTAGCCCAAGATGGTAAGCCAGGACCCAGGTCCAAGTACACAGAACCCTCCTTTGTACTGAGGCAGACTTCCCATTACTTCCACTAGATCATATACTTCCTTTAACCTAACAAGAAAAATGAAGACATTAGTCATGCTGTGGCCTATACTCCAAGGCTGAGTTTAAATATGTGGTTCCACTTTTCTCACATGAGGTAAATGAAGTCATTACTTATATGTATAAGTTTAGTCAAACATGACTTCTTAGGAAGCTGAAGTCAGTAAATGATCTCTAATATAGAGGAAGCTTACAGTCCATAATAAAAATTATGGAGCACACAGCATTGCACTACGAATGTGGACAGCTGTGGGACAAGGATTTTCCACCTAGGCTTATGGCAGAGGACTAGTATGAGAAAGTCAGAGCTGAACTCTCTATCACCCTCCCCTGTGAAAGAGAGCACCAGAGTTGAGGCCAAACTGATCTCAGACCAGTGCAAAGGTAGTGGAAGAGACTTTGCCATTACCTAATTTCAGAAACCCAGCTGCTGAGGGTGGCAGGAGGAGGGCAGAATCTACAGAGGAAAATCAAACTGGGTTTCCCATTAACTTGCTCATCTTATAACTGCTTAGTTTGATGCTGGCCCAGGGACTCACCCCTTGACAAAGCTGTCTGATGTCCCTCCTGATTTGGCAGCCGTCAGGTTCTTGGCTTCTTTGATCCACACCTGGAGTTCTCCCCCTTCCCCACCTTTACCTGTAAGGGATGTCGGCCATTGCAAGTGAACCCCCATGCCACCAGCTATATCCTGAACATTAACTATATAGCACGTTCTCTCGTTGCTTTGGAATACTGCAAATTCCCTAACTGAATTGTGCCTGCATCCTTTGTTCCTAGCACAGTGCCCAGCATAAGCAGTAGAAACTCAACTAATAATACCAATAGCAACAAACGTTCATTAAAAACTCACTATGAATCAAACACCACCTTAAGCTTTAATTCCCTAAATAGTCCTATAAGATACGCACTATGATTGTCCATATTTCATACATGAGATGACTGAAGCTAAAAGAAGCAGTTGCCTGTCATTTGCTAAGCAATTAAAGCAGGAAGGAAGTCCTCTGCTGAATTCTCGACCTCACCCTTTACTGCACAGGACTCTCCAGAACACCATCAATTTCCACCCCCTCTCACCTACCATTGTGAATATGCCTTTCCCCAGACTGATCCTTTGCCCTCAGTCTGAACACTTGCTGATCTGTTTATTTTTTTTAAAAAAATCTATTTTAAAGACAACTTCCTGTTCTTCGATCTGATTCTTTCAAAGCTGCTCTCTATGCCTTTATTTCCTTTCACGATCACCAATTACTCTGGCACAGAAGTGACCACGCTCATCACCTCTGCTTCTCTGGCTCATCCACTGAGTCTAGTTTCTTGTGAAATCAGATTCCATTAATGCCTTCCAACCTAATTGTAACAAGCTGCATCTTCTCAGTCCTCATCTGGCCTGGCTGCTTGCAGTGTTTGGAGAGTGCCGACAGCTCCTACCCACCTCTTCTTCAAACTTTCTCCTGGCCTTTCTGTGTCCTGATGACCCTCTCCCTCTTTGACATTTTCCATCTCACCATCCTTTTAAAATGTTTCTGTTCCTAAAGGTTCTCTGTCTTCGTTTCTTTTCAAGTCATTCTGTATACATTCCTTCTGACCTATTGATTCCTCAAACCTACATTGCACTTTCCTGAAGATATATGTGTGTGTGTATGTATGTATGATATATGTGATATATATATGATATCTCTCTCACACACACACACACACACATATATATATATATATGAATGAACTTGGGCTTCCCGTTGCCAGCAGATCAAGTTAAGCTCTTCATTAAAGGCCTTTTTCCTTTTTTAAAAATTTGTCTCCAGACTCATCTCCAATCCCAGCTTTACTCATATACAACACACTCACATTGTAACTCCAGATCCTGGGAACATACTCCTGATCACTGACCTACAACCCCACATTTACCAGGCATATAGATTGAGCCTTTTTTAAAAAACAAGGTCTCATGTAACCCATGCTAGCCTCAAATTCTCTAGGTAGCTATGATCCCCTTCAATTCCTGATCCTCATGACTCCACCACCCAAGTGCCAGTTTCTGACATGCTCTGTGCATACAACAGAGGCCTTTACACATGCTATGCAAGCACTCTATGAACTGAGCTGCATTCCCCACCTAGATTTTAAATAATTGTTTTGTTTTCCTTTTGTTTTAGATAGTCAATTTTTTTCTGAGATGGGGTCTCACTCTATAGCCAGGTCTAACCTTTAACCCAGTATATAACATATCCAACCTGAAAAATCATAGCAACCCTGTTGCCTCAGCCTCCCAAGTACTGCCAGGCATTCACCACCTTGGCCAACTACCAATCTCTTTAAGAACCTGTGCTAGCACTGTCCGTTCTCCCAAAAACCGTTCCTCCCTGTCATCTTCCCTCGTTTTGTGCCTGGTATAATCTCAAGGTCCAGTCTCAATATTACTTCCTCAGCAAAGCTCTCTCCATCACCCTCACAGGTGGGTGGCCTGGGCACATGATTACCTTTCTTTAAAAGTTGTCCTCAGAGGACAAGTACTATGTTTCTCTTATCTCCATATCTCCAGTCACCAGCACCGTGTTGGCCACGTTGAATGACTCAGCCTTGCACTTCCTATTCCTCATGCTTCACTACTCCTTCCAAGCACCCTTCTCAGCCACAGAGCTCCTGTTTTCTTCTGCATTCTTAGTAGCTTGACACAGATGGAACAAGACCAAATCACATTAACAGCCTAAAAGTCATCTAAAAGGAATGCCAGCAGTATGGTATTTCCTTCCAACTGAGAGACATAAAGGCTTCCTGAGAAAGAGACTCCTACTTAGAAGATCCAGGAAACATCCCATTCTTTCCTAGCCAACAGTGCCAGCACCAATCTCTCACAGACCCTAAGAGCTGAATCCAGGGCCCCCAAAGAAAACTCACTCTTTTTCCGGTCACCTCCAACAGGGAGTTTGGAGGCTGGGATGTATTTCAATGAAACCACCAACTCGCCTTTGTGTGCTGGCAAACCAGGCGAGGACTCAGTACTGATCTGAAACATAGGGAAACCCAACAAGTGAAATCAGGCCTCTCAGGAAACACTGGGACCTCACCCTGTGGATTATGAAGGTGTCCCCATAGGTGGGTATGGTGGCATATCTCCATTATCCCAGCACTGGGGAGACTGAAGAAAAAGAACCATGAGTTGGAGGTCAGCCTCAAATACATAGCCAGACCCTATTACAAAAATAAAAGAAGAAATAGATACAATTACCCCAAGAACAGGTTCATGGCACAAGACAATCCGTCTTTTATGGGTAAATGCCACAGCAGCTACAGTTTTCTTTGGCAGTCTCTTCAGGAGGAGATCCAGAAGAACCAGGGTACACTACTGTGTACTCTGGGGATATGATCACTAGACTCCAAATGTTCCCAAAGGTATGCCAACAAGATGGCCACACAGACACACAAAGGAATCAATATTTAATTAAGAATCTTGTTACCAGCATTGTTAGTAAGAGCCAAGAAGTGGAAGCAATCTGTCAGTGATCACAGGCCAGGTTAAGAGTGACTTTAATGCCTTCATGTGACATATGGCATGAGGTTATCAGAAGGAACACAGGCTGTCTCTGATAGCTCAAGTGAAAGCAAAGAAGGTCACTGCAGAAAAGAAATCATTCAACTTTCCCCTCCTCAGTCATAGCTTAAATATGGCCTTCCTCTTACAATCCCGCTAGTTAAAATAGAACCCGGATGATTCCAGCCATGTTACCTATCCTGGCTATGTGTCAATTGCTCTTAGAAGTATTTCTATTTCAAATCTCGGTTGACTAGAACACATAGTTAGTTATATACCTATAAAAATCTACCTTATACTTGTTGAGTAAAATAAACCTTTATCTATGCTTTAATATAATCATACTAAATTTTAATATGATCATACTGAATTTATACTTTCTGGGAGGGGGAAATACAAGAGATATACTTATTGTTAAGTGAACAAAGCGAGAAGTAGAAAAACAATCTCAGATTAAATGTAAATACAAAAATATACTAAAATTATACCCATGAACTATACTGTATAATCTTTTTATCACTCTATTATAGCACTTACTATTTGCCAGATACTGTTATTATCAGTATAAATATATCATCTGTTTAGTATGGAATCTCTATGAAATAGGTATTACCCTCGTCTTGTGGACTATTTAATAAAGAAACAGAGAGGTTAAGTCATTTCCCCACAACACCTTGGTTCCAGAGTCCATGCTTTTTACCACTTGACTGAATAAATCAATTCAAAAAATACAGAAGAGTCTAATACTAGGGAGAACAGTCTGGGAAAAGTAAAGAGACCTTTTGCTATTTTATATCATCTTCAATAGTGTTCTGCTTGTGAAAAAGAGCCACATCAGCTTCTTAAAAGTAAAAAAGGACTTTAAAGGGGGGATGGGGCTTGTACAGGTTTTAGGGAGAGGTAAAAGTTTGCTTCACAGATTTTAATACTTGACAGTTTGCTTGTTTGCTTCAGTGCCAGGTATCAAGCCTGGGGCCTCAGAGCTGCTCAGCATATACTCTACCTCTGCATTATATCAGCCCCTGACTTAAACATGTTTTTAGCTAACAACTCTCTATCCCTAGAATCTGTGTGCCAAAGGACAAGAGTCAAGCTTACTTCTGTCCATCCCAGAACGTCCAACACTTAGCATGGTACCAAGTTTACATAGGTACCCCATGTTGACTGAATGGATATAACAGTGAAAGAACAGGACTCCAGGACACAGAGCAGGCAGCTTTGGGCAGGGACTGCTTCCCTCTCTTAGCTCACTGGCTGTTGCTTTCTTTATGCTCCAGTTGTCCCCAGCACACACCTGCACAAACTAGAGGCACCCTCACATTTCTCACAACTGAGGATGCTAATACTGGTAGGCATAATCTTCTATATTTCAATAGGCATATTGCATATCCAGAATACACAAACATAGTCTGTGGGGAAGACAGAAAAGGAGTGGGGAAGGATTGTTAGCAAGAGAAAAGAAAATGGTATCACATAGGTTGTTGGGGGTGTGAAAAAACCCAGAAACATTCAATATAGATTATTTTAAGAAGAAATATATGATTTTTTTATTTTTTAATTAAAAATTTCATTTTTAAAAACCTTAGTGGGTGGGTGGGTGGGTGGAGGAACACCCTCATAGAAGCAGGGGGAGGGGATGGTATAGGGGGTTTCCAGGAGGGGGGAAAACCAGGAAATTTCAAATTTACATTTGAAATGTAAATAAAGAAAATATCCAATTAAAAAAAGAAAAAACCCTTACTTTAAGTCTAGCAAATAGAGTTTACATATTAAACAATACTATAGTAAAATGATTTGATAAAGTTTTAAATATAAGATATAAGGGGGAAATTTCAAGTTATTAAAAGCTTTAAAGAGGAAGACAAAATGGTATTTTTTTCATAAGCTACATGATTTATTAATTTCTAGACTGCTGACTTTAGTGAACTCTTAACATCCAGAGTTTAGTATGATGGGCTTCTTTCCATGGCCCATTTTCATTCTGCTGAAAAATATTTCCAAAGAGCAAACACCTGCATTTTAATGGAAGACATGTTTTGGTGGCAATTCATGGTGCTTTACAGTGACATTTTCAATACAATTATATAAACTCCAAGCCACAGGGAGAACAATTTGCATGCCAAATTGTTAAGAAATTCTAGGACTCTAATAGCATGTTTTACTTTGATAGTAATTGCTTTCCTGTTTTTATGACTCTTTAAAGTGAAAAATGTAATGTCACTAAAGTTTTCTGGAAGGCAACAGCCATCAATTTACAAGATACACTCTCCTCTGACTCAACTATTTTGCCACTAGGGCTTTCTCTGACAACTATTTTCCCCAAAGAAAGACAAGACAGGAGGGAGGTAGGGTATGGCTCAGAAGGCTAGTCCTTGTTTAGCATATATGAAGCTCTGGATTGGATTACCAGTACTGAAAATAGAGGGAAAGATATGTGACAACAGTTTTCAAACATAACAATTTAAGTAGCCACTAGTAGGGGTCTGGTAAACAAATTTATAATACAAAAATCTAAGAGAATATTATATAGCAAGTAAAATGAGATCAATCTGTAAGTAATGGCATAGAGTGATGTATATAATAAATTATGTGTGTGTGTGTGTGTGTGTGTGTGAACAAGGCTTATTCAATTCACTTGAATCAAAAAGAGTATACTATCTATGTATATGTATAGATGATAGATAGATGATAGATTAATATCTATGCTGCTTGATACAAAAATTCTAGAAGGATACTTAAATATCTGTTTAGAGTAGCCATTTCTAAGTAATGAAGTGTACTTTCTTTTCACATATTTTGTTGTTTTAATTTGGGATCATTTATATATAGATCTTTTTATACTTAATATTCTCAACAGGGCAAAAGTTCGAAAGTTTAAAACAAAGAAAACTAAAAGACAATAATAAAATCGAAAGATAAAAGTACATCCCTCTTCCGTTTCCAAGAGGCAGCCCCTGTTCTGAGTTTCTAGATCATCTTTGCAAATGTATTGTTCTATGTGCCGTGAACTGTTTAAAACATTCAAACATTTAAAAGTTACAATTTTTAAAGGGATTTGTATTGGATTCAGTGTGATAAACAAGAAGTTGCTGCCTAAAGTTTTCTGATGTAGCTGTTTTGTCTTAACCAGAATTGCAGTACGTTATGGACTGGCCACTATGTGCTACACACTCAAGGATACCCTGCATTGAGTCCTACAACAGGAAGTAGCACTGCCGTATCATTTTGTTGAAGACTCAACTGAGGCTCACAGAAGGTAGGTGAATTCACTAGATTACCAGTAAGTCACAGAAACGGGACTCTAGTCCTGAGCTGCACTAAACTTACCCATCACTATGGTGCCACCCTATTACACTGCCATCTGAGATGCCATCTCTAAAGTAAAGTTTCCCTGGCCTGCATACAGAACCAAGAGAGCCGCCATTGCAGAGCCATCAATTTTTGTACCTCTCATTTCTAAAGTAGGAAGTTTGGCATAGAAAGGGGTGCCGATTAGGATATGCCCCAAAGGTTAGATTTGAGAGGAAGTGCAAGTTAGGTTGTCTGAATACATGCAGGCTCTGGACAGTGGTGTGAGCAGTAGTGTTCTGTTTTGCCTGATTTACACAGAAGAAATTGCTCCTGCTAAATTTAGAAAGGCCAGCAGGGTGCAGTAGAATTCCACAGCCAATCCCATGCAAAGCCACTTCCAACACAGACCAGCAGAGGCCACTGCAGACAATTCACCTGGGAAGCAAGCTGTGAAAGACCTTTAAAGCAGACTACCTTTCCGTGTAAAGGGAGACAATGATCCAGCTTCTTATCCAGCTTCCAAGAGTCCATGTGGACCTCCGCCTCTCCAAGGAAAGTGTTTCTGCCAAAACGACCATGATGCCAAACAGAAAACTGCAAAGTCCTCTGAGCCAGAAGAGATTCCGAAATCTCATACTATGAGGGGAAAGAAACATCCCAAGATGGCCAATTAGGAATTATTCCTCAAATATTTATTCTTGCAAACCCTAAACCACCTGTCCCCTGGGCTGTAGTTCAGGGCGTCAAGTGGTTTGAGTCCCTAAGCACTTTGAATTGCTCCACTCAAAGCTTCAATTGTCCCTCTTTCACTAACTCCAACACGGTCCATAGGAAGCCAGAGTAAACTAAGTTTTCCTTGAGTGGCTGAAAGGACCTGAGAATATCCACAAACAATTGCCAAGGAGACTCTTTACCTCAAACTGCACTTAACTTTTTTACTACATTTGTGTTAGTAGGCATGTGGGTACACGAATGTTGTGTATGTACGTGTGGGTGTGAGTGTGTCATGGCATGAATGTGGAGATCAAAGGACAGCTTATAGGAGTAGGTTGTCACTTTCTACCATGGGGGACACCTCGCTGGCCCCCAAATAACTTCCTTTTTATTTTATGTGAATGTGTGCCTGGGTATGTTTACATACAATGCATATATGGAGATTCCCACCAAGGCCAGAATATGACATTGGATCACTGAAACTGGAGTTACAGACAGCTGTGAGCCACCATGTGGGAACTGGGAATTCACCTCTGTTCTCTTCCCCCAAGAAGTGAGGATATGAACAGATTCCCACAGGCATGGTCTTCCAGCCATGTTGTAGAGGCAAAGGTATACCACAAAGACCCAAAACAAAAACAAACCCTTCTCTCTCTAGGTTCAAATGTATACCCGAAAGGTCTCATCATATAGTGGATTGATGGTGTCCCGCTTGATGCTGGTTTTTCTTTTTCCTTGGCGGGACTTGTCAGGCAGAAGATAAGTCTTCACATATCTAGCAACCAAGAACGACACTAAATTATTTGCTAGCCTTTCTCAAGCCCTGTCTTTACTTTCCTTCTTGGCACATGATGTAATACTATGTCAAAAATTTCATTTTTGCTTTTTTTTCCAAGTTGTAAGCCCTTTATTAAATTACACCTTACTATTCTGTCACCAAAGAAGTGATAATTTTGATCAAGAGTACCCCAATAGATTCTAAGGTCTACTTTCTCCTGTCAGAGTATTATGCAGGTCCCAGAAGCACTCACGGGTTAGAACGCTTCTTTGCTTCATCAGCATAGGCCAGCTGGTGGCACTCCTTGACATGGATGACCAGAGTCTGGGTCTTCTGCTCAAACTTCAGTGAAAAGGCAATCTTGCCAGTCACAGAGATGTTCCCAAAATCACCAGCTTCGCTATAGATACTCATAATGCTGCCAATGGTACTCTGAGGGGAAACAATTACAAACAGCTCAGGAAAACATATTCCGTATCCCCGATTGCTCACATCTTCCCTTATGATAAAGCCAAAAGTCTTAAAAGGGCTTGCAAGGAGCCAAGACTGCCAACAGTCCTTTACCCAGAGGGTAAGTCAGCGCAAGTAGCACATCCACAATTGCTTGAGTTAGTAATTCACCTCCTGGCTCACACGGACTCTTGATGTCTCTTTCTACCTCATTTTACACAATCTATTGATTAATTTCCCCATCTTTAGAATGATGACAAGGAGTAGGGAGGTAAGGTACAGCTAAGCCCATCTGTGGTGTGAGTTATGTTGCAACATTGCCTAGAAGATGTTAGTCGCTGGTTTCAAAAAGGGCCTTAATTATCTACCATCTATTGAGCGTATCTACAGAGGAGAGAGACTGGGCCACAACTGAGAGCAGCAGGAGATCCACCACTGCAAATATAAAGGTGCACTCCTCTCTGGTAGCTGTGAAGAATATGAGATTGAGCTTCTACAGTTTCTTCCAGTATAAGTGTGAAAATCTAATTAGTCTCCTTCCGAAATCTGTTCACTCAAAATAACATTTTTTGTACTTATGATAGATATAGACCCTGGTTAGCAAATGTCCATGAGGTTGTTCTGTCTTCATCCCTATCCACAACCTTGATGTCAATCTGGAAAAGGTCCTTACTACATCTGATTGCCTTTAGTGTAAGAATAGGGAGCAGCTTAAGAAGTCTGGAAGTCTGGTCTTGTTTACTGCATGGCCTGGCTATCCAGCTACTTTTCCCAAAGCTGGGATGAAAGAATGGCCAGAGCTTTCACTACCTCTTGGAGACTCTCCAGATCAGAGGTTCTGGAAGGCACCTAGAAGCCACACAGAGCACCTAAGTGCCAAAGTGACGATAGTAAGAAACAAATGCATGCCCCTGCCCTAGGAAGACTGACTAGAGGGATTTTCCCAGCCTGCTCTAATGACAATGGCTCTTCTTTCCTTCCTGGTGCCCCGATGTGTCTAAAAGCACAGACGCATAGAATATACCATGGAGGAGCCACTCTGCATGCTGCCTCTGGCCAGTTTCTGGCGATGCAACTTCACCAGGTGGTCAATGTCCTCTTCCTCCTCCTCTTCTTCCTGGAACAATGGAAACTTGAGAGTTAATCAAGGAAGGCTCAAAAAAAAAAAATCAAAGTCTTTCCTTCAGTGAGGATCAAAATTGGTTTCAAAAGTTCTGAACTTTCATGTAAATATATATGCATATATCCTTTTAAAAATATATCTTCATGTCCCAAAAGAAAACAAGTATTTAATATTTTCATGGGAGTTTTATAACGCTCCCATTTGAATACCCCAGTGTAGCCATCTCTTAGTATAAATTTTACTATAATTATTGTTGTTTATATATTCTTTCATCATCATCGTCGTCGTCGTCGTCGTCGTCGTCGTCGTCGTCATCATCATCATCATCATCATCATCATCATCATGTCTGTATTCAACCATGCTTGTGCAATGGCATGCATGTGGAAACCCAAAGACAACTTTAGCAAGTCAGTTCTCACCTTCCATCTTAATGTGTACTCCAGGGGTCAAACTCGGATTGTCAGGCTGTTGCAGCAAGTGCTGCTGCCCCATCAGTTACCTCACTGCTCTTCTCTTTATATTTTAGTCAAAATAAGTATTTAGTTGAGTGACCAACCATATATCCAACAATGTGATAATGGTAAGCGATAACAAAGACAGTACTTTAAGCAAATCAAGGTGCTGGTATACTTCAGAAATTGGGGAAATTATAGGTGATTTCACCTTTCCTAAAGAATTAAACAATTAGGACGAGAGAATTGGGTACTAAAGCCAATTCTAAATTTAAATTTTTAATATAGTACCCAAGTGAAATGTAAGAGTACTCACCATATCCACACTCAGGCCTGGTACAGATTTGCTTCTGTCTCCCAAGATGCCACTTTCTTGGGCCACATCTTCTGGGCGAAGGTCTATCACAGACTTAGTGTATTCTGCATGAAACACCAAAAATTTAGGTCAAAAGCAACCTGCTGTACTCCATACCAAGAGCCCAGAAAAAGCACTTAGAACACAAGCCCCAGGTTGCTGTGACGAAGATGCTACCTGAAGGTCTCAGGTCTTTTCTGGTGTTCTTCTTGAATATCATGTCGCCCCCATCACCACACACTGCATTTTGGTTCTCTGGTGGAATTTCCTAGAAAGAAATAAGTTCAAGGACATGGGGGAAAGGGCCAGCCTGTAGACCAAAGGAGCAGCTTATGGGTCAGATTTTAATCCAACTATGACAACGTTAAAGGAAAGATTAACATAAAACTCATGATCACACACATTTCAGCCGAGACTTTTGAAACGTTTCTAAATGAAGCTGGGTAAAATTTTAGTTGAATTCCTGACTTGAGGTATAAAGACAGGGTGGAAGGAGAGGGAAGAGAAGGAAGAGGGAAAGAGGGAGAGAGGGGAAGAGAAGTAAAGCCAATAGCCTGCAGTTTACCTTTTCAACTTGAGATTTGGGAGCAGACATCTTCTTCCATTCTGGGAAGAGTCCAGATTTATCCAGAGAATCTCTCCTAGAAGTATCAGAAGTTAGAACTAAACCACACCTTCCCCTTCCTCTTCTAGCCAGGCCCCAAAACACTAACAAGGAAGGAGAGTCATTGCCATCACTATAGCAACCAAATTGAGAAGGCCCAGTTCACATCCATCCAAGGCACCTTGAAGGAGTGCGGAGGATCTGGAGAACAACTCTGCACACACACACAAATGCTCACACCTCCTTTCCTAAGGGACAGAAGCAGAGTCCTCCACAGTGCAGCATCCAGGGGAAGGTAGCTCACTCCAGGAAGCAGTGCTCAGAGCCAAAGCAAGACTAAAGAGAGACTTGTGGTGAGGTCAGAAGAAAGATTCAGCCAACAGCCCAAGGACAGAAACCAGGAAGGCAGAAGAAACCTGCCTCCTGATGCTAGAGAACAAAATGAAAGCTTGGAATGGACAGATGTGACCAAGATGGGGAAACTCCACCTGGAGGTGCTGTCCGAGTCAGCGGTGTAGCTATCCAGACTCTCGCTCTCAGCCTCCAGCGCGCTCTTTCCACTTTTCAGCTTTGGCACTTCAAACAGCACACTAGAATAAAAACCAAGATCCAATCAATGTTTTACAAGAAGGCAACTCTCCTGCCTCTGGATAGGTGGTATCTATCCAACTGACTCACAGTAGTAATCTGAGCGCTTTTCTTTTTAACATAACTGTGAGTCAATTTTACGACAGTGGGACGCATACCTAGGGCTGCACATACTAAGCAAATACTCTACCACTGAGCTGCACCCCCAGCCATGTGAGCAGACTTTGCAAACACATAAGTCATTTCCTGTTTCTGTGGAAACCAAGTTCAAATTCCTTAGCATAATGTGGAACTTCTAACGTACCATCCCTTCAAAGGTCTCCAGCTTTATCTTTTGCCCTTCACGCTTCTCCAGACTCTACATCCCAGAAGACTAAGACCTCCTATTTTCTAAATATCCCAAGCCTGTTCTTTTTATGTAGATCAGGCTAGCTTCAAACTCACAGAGATCCACCTGCCTATGCCTCCGGAATGCTAGGATTACAGGCCTGTCACACCATGCCTTAAACTCCTGGTTTTTTGTATTTGTTCATTTATTTATTTTACGCATATTAATGTTTTGCCTGTGTGGAATGTGCATGCCTGGTGCCCATAGAGGTTAGTAAGAGGGCACCAGTGGGTGCTGGGAAGCAAATGCAGGCTCTCTGCAAGAGGAACAAGTGCTTTGAACAGCTGAGCCTCACCTAGCATTCACATAACCCAAAAGGTAGAAATAATCCAATTGCTCATCTACAGATGATGGGATAGCCAAAATATTGTATGGTAATACAAAGCTCTATTGTTCATCCACAAAGAGCATAAAGCTCTAATGTGTGTAGCAACAGGGATGAAAAACTGTATGCTAACTGAAACCATTCAGACTGTCCACAGTTGGTATGACTCAATTCAGATGATAAATCCAGGGTATGTAAATACAGAAAGGCAGACTGGAGATTACGGCCTGTGAGAAATAGTAGTGGCTAGTTCAAGTACAAGGTGTCTTTGTTGGGGGGGGGGTGATAGGAATGCTCTGACAATCAGCGACTGTGATGGTTATGTAACATCCTAAAACTTCTAACACTCATTA
This sequence comes from Rhynchomys soricoides, assembly GCA_019843965.1. Taxonomy (NCBI): domain Eukaryota; kingdom Metazoa; phylum Chordata; class Mammalia; order Rodentia; family Muridae; genus Rhynchomys; species Rhynchomys soricoides. Next base: position 10,185,251 of record JADRCH010007713.1, read on the forward strand.
CATGGAACACTACAAAATTAAAAATGGTTTAATGCTATGTGAATTTTACCTCTTCTTTTAAACAACAAAAAAGAAGCAATAATCATAAGGTTAGTTCTGACGGCGTTCTCTCTCTCTCTCTCTTTCTCCCTCTTGCAAAATAATTCAGAGCTTCCCATCCATTTCTGTGCTTATTTCCTTGCACAAGCACCCCCAACTCAACTCCAGATTACACATGTGTCGGACTCGTTCTAAGTTCTTTCTACCTGCTGAGATTTCTGTCTACAATGCTCCTCCCCCCCCCCAATACTCTCCATGTTTGCCCCTGCCCCTGATTTTTTTTCAAATGTCACCTTACAATTCAGACCTGCCTTAACTAAGGAAAACAGCACACACACACACACACACACACACACACACACACACACACACATGTTCCTGGAACTCCATATCTGTTCACTCCAGGTTATTGTCTCCATCACACTTGTCAACATCTGGCAGACTACTTATCTGATTGTTTGTTTTTGATTTGTTTTATGTGCTCCCTACCCCCAAATCTACAATCTACAAACAAGAGACCCTTTTGTATCTATGATAGTATCCCAGTGCACAAAACAGTATCGGGCACACAATAAGCTTCCCCATGTATTTAACAAATGAACAAATAACCAAATCTATAATGTCTCTGTGTCTCAGCCAGTGGAGAATAAACTTTCCAGCTTGTCAGGTGATGTTTGAGATAGGGCTGTGCAAACAAACAGAAGGAGCTGAGTTGAAACCTTAGCATATACAGGAGGTGGGACAGAGGGCATTCTTGAGGAATGTACCAGCTTTATCATACAGGACACAGCAAGGTGCTTGGTTTTCTTTACTTTACTTTAAAAATCATTCTTTTGTCCCCTTCAATGCAAAGAGAAAATGAACTTCAAACAGAATCATACCTCTAGAGACACTGTTCAACAATGGTCTATGGAGTGTTTGGTGCTTGTATTTCTTTCTTTCTTTTTTTTCCCCTAAAGATGAATACATTCTGATCCTGAGCTGCTGTAAACAACCGTAGGGCAAAAAAGCAATTATTTGACATCTGTGCAGTAAAAATAAACTCAGAGATAGGAGTCCTGGTCTTTATCTGTGTGATCTCAGGTAAATCATTTATCCTGCTTTCTTTTCTATAAAAATAAAAGGGTTGAATTAAATTATCTCTGAGGCCCCATAATTTTATGTAAAAATCACTTATGCTCACTCAATCTGTTTTCATGTTTATAATAAATAAGAGGTTTCTCAATCCAATGAGACAAGAGGTCGCAGACAGCCAGAAGCAGTAGATTTCAGAAATTACATTCTGACCAGTGATGTCAGATGTGTTAATCAAGTTCAGCAAATAAAAGCCATTTTTAACCTTAACTACAAAGGAATAGGGGGGGCCTCATCACCTGGAACAGATGACTCATACACCCAAGGCTATCTGATAAAATCACAGTCCATATATACAGTCAGGCAGCACACAAACATAAAAACGGATGAAGTGCTCTGGCGTTGGAAAAGTGTCCGTGTTGCAGTTTTCTGCTGGTTTTAACTAATTGGTACAAACAAGCTGTACGTGCTTAATTACGCACGCTAATGATTTCTGGCAATAGAGAGGCACTTCAAACACTACTGCTACAGTTTAGTTAAGGAACACATTAATCACTCTCCTGAAGTGTCTTCATGCCCATTGGCAATCCCTTCTTTCCCTTCTGGCCCCTGGTCCCAGGCAAATGTTGATCTAGTTTAATCACTAAAAATTAGTCTGTATGTATATATATATATATTTATATTTATATATATATATTTATATATAAATATATATATAAATAAATATATATATAAATAAATATAAATAAATATATATATAAAAATTATATATATATATATATATTGGAAATTTATGTACTAGAATCATATGGACTCATAGAATCGGTACTCTTATTTGTTTTGTTCTGTTTGCTTGATTGTTTGAGGTTTTTTTTTTTTTTTAAGCATGGTCTCATTATCTAGTTCTAGGTGGTCAGGGATTTGCCATGTAGACAAGGGCAGCCTTAAATTCACAGAGATCCATCTGTCTTTGCCTTCTGCCCTTTGGCCTCTGTCATCTCCTGCTGTCTCTACTTCTGCATCTCCCAACTGCTGGGACTAGAGGTTTGCACCGCCTCACTCAGAACATAAGTACTTTCTTGTTTAGTGCTTTTCACTCAACACATGTATTTTGAGATCCATTCATGAAACTACATTGTCAATAGATTGTTCCTTTCCTTACCAAATTAGTATTCTGTATCATAAACAAACCACAGTTTATCCATTCACCTGTTGGTGGACACTTTGATTGTTTCCAGGTTTTAGCTACCATGAGTGAAGCTATTGTATACATAATAGACCCTAAAGACACCACCAGAAATCTTTTAAAACTGATAAGCATATTCAGCAAACTAGCAAGACATAAAATGAATACATAAGAGTCACCAGACTTTCTATGTATAAGTTTTAAACAAACTGAAAAGGAAAACAGTTCCCGTCCTAATAGCCTACAGGTAGTCGGGCTAAACCTAACGAAGGATGTGAAAGACTTCCCCAGTAAGAACTTAACACACTGAAGAAACTGAGGGAGCTAATGGAAGATGGAAAGACTTCCCAGGTTTATGAATTGGAAAAAAAAATCAATATTATGAAAATGGCTATTTGACTAAAAGCAATTTACAGATTCAAACAATCCCTATCAAATTTCCAGTGATATTCTTCATAGAAATAGAAGAAAAATTCTTAAAACTCACACAAAACACAAGACACTCCAGTAGTCCAGCATGAACAAAAAGAATACTTTTGGAGGTATTACCGTACCGGACTTCAAGTTAAACTACAGAGCCATAGTAATAAAAACACATGGTACCGTCACAAAAACAAATTCATAGACCAATAAACTAGAATTTAGGACAAGGCCATACAACTATTTCCTTTCTGCCTATAAGCATTCGCGGTACTAGAAGGTGCTATGTAGCCTACTATGAGAGAAAACAACAAAACAAGATGAACAGTGGTATTCCTGAAGCCAACCCTACATGCTACGATACTGACCTGCTAGGAAAGAGGCACCTGCCAGTGCAGGAGCGGCTTATGAGGATAACCAGCTATTCCACAGAAAGAACTAAGGCCTGATATTGTAAACCTGACCAAAAGCAGTGGGTTCTCAACCTGTGGGCCCTTCCACAGGCATCACCTAAGACCACCCTGAATATCAGATATTTACATCACAATTCCTAACAGTAGCAAAGTTACAGTTATGAAGTAGCAACATCAATAATGTTATGGTTGTGGGGGTCAGCACAGCATGAGGAACTGTCTTAAAGGGTGCAGCACTAGGAAGGTTGAGAACCGCTGCCCTAGAGAAAAGCCTACTGCTGTTGCATCAGTAAATGACATGCTGTCAAATTGCTTTCTAAGTATTGATACTTGACATCCATAAATGAATGTTGCCTGAACTTTTACCAAATAAGTTTCTCTCTGTGACGGTCAGCAGTTACTACAGAGAGTTATAACCCATCAAAGTACTGAAAATAAGAGTCTATTGAGCGCTTAGCCCTAAATAGAACATCTAGATCAACTGTCCTCCCATCCTCTGCCAAGGCTCCGGGAACATCACAGAAGGGTGAAAAGAATGTAAAAGCTGGAAGCTGAGGAAGACTGCTAAAGGCTGGGTTGGGGACATGACCTGGCTACTGTACCACCCACAAACGCACTGCAGCTACCATATCTGCAGAAGATAAAATCTGCAAAAAAAGAAAGGAAGGAAGAAAGAAAGAAAAAGGAAGAAAGAAAGATACTGCAAGAAGAGACGTAGCTTTACTAGCATAATATCAAGGAGCACTTCTAAGTTATTTCATTACTATTAGTATGCCATCTTTTGGTTTATATAGACTATATACTTAGTGACTAAATTTGCTATAATCGTGGTTTTCCAGGTTTTTATAAGTATAAGATAATTTTAGTTAGTCCTGTGATATATGTCTGAATTGCATGGGTATAGAAATGTATGTTCACATATTTGTAGGCCCAAGTGTGTGTGCATGTGTCTGTGTGTCCATCCAAGATTGGCACTGGGGGTTCTCTTGATCCTTCTCTTCATATATTGAGGCAGGATATCTGGCTGACAGGGTGAGCCATCATTTTGCTATGGGATTCTTTGTCAACACCTCCCCATCTCCCACTATTAAGTGGGTTTGGGAGACCTAAACTCTAGTAGGGCAGCAAGCACTTTACCAACTGAGCTATCTCTTCAGGTCCACATATTAAAACATTTTTAATTCCAGGTCTGGGAATATAAATCAATAAATGAACACTTGGCTAGCATATATGAGGCCCTAAGTTCAATTACCAACACTGGCAAAAATTAAAAATCCAATAAAATAATTTCTTACAGTCTTAAAAATAAATGAAGCCCCTATGACTATACATATACAAGTCTCTGGATGGACATATGCCTTGAATTCTCTTAAGCTGCATATCTATAACATCTGAATCACACAGTAGGTTTACAGTGACCTTTTAAAAGATGAAACTTTCAGAGCAGCTGAACATAGTACATTTCTTCACAGAAATGAATGGGAATGCCAGTTGTTCTGAATCCAGCATGTGGTGCAATCGATCTTTTGAAATGATAGCCATTCTAATGAACAAGGGGCATCTCATTGTTATTTTATTTGCATTCTAGTGATTGATAATATTGAACTTTTATTATTTGACATCTGCATATTTTTGTTAATGAAATATCTCTTCAGATCCTTTTCTCCTTTTCTAAGAGATTGTCTGTTTTGAAATTGTTTTGAAAGTTCTTTTTCTTTCATTTTTTAAACTTAACATTCCATAATATAATCTATTAAAAAACAATTAAAATTCAGGAGCTTAACTCACATGGGTATGTGTGGGGATTTTGGTAGATCACATGCCAAAATTATCAATGACTATTAACAGTGATCGGAAAAAGGAATTTAGGTTACTGGAGGACTTAACTTCCATGTTTCTGCACGTTTCTTTTTAATCTTTGCTTTTACTATATAGTCCAAAGTGTCTTCATGCTTGTGGCCCTCTCAAATACCTGAAAATTCAGTCACGTGCAGCTCTATACTCATTTTTTTTTAAATGATCAATAAAAGGTGTAATAAAATCTTTTCTCTTTGGTTGAGGTAAAATTAAAGAAAAAGTCTTCACAATACATATGCCTAAAATTCTTCAGCAACAAACAGATAGGGTAAAGTATATGCTCATAAACCAAAGTTAACAAAAAAAAAAAACCAAACAAACAACCCTACAGTTAAGAAAACAAAGAGATTGAGAGCTGAGAAGATGCTGAAGATGTGGTCAGTAAATAAAATGCCTGCTTTGCACACGAGGGGAAGCAAGTTTAAATCCCTAGAATCCAGGTCTTGTCATGAGCCTGAACCCAGTCTTTGTGGAGACCTGGCCTCCAGCCTCATCTCCAGGCTCAGGGGAAGACCCTGTTCCAAGAGAAGAAGGTGGAGGATGTTAAGGCCAGACACCCGATGATTTCCTCTGCCTTCTTCCTGTGCACATGCAACGCACACCCAAGCATGCATGCACACATGCACATAAACATGTGCACACACACCATACAGATACAAAAAATAGAAAACAAAAGATTTTAAAAGTTCAGGAGACAAACATTGAGACTACAACCCACCTTCCACCTCTCTTCTAGGGTTACAGAGAAATAAGTACAACAGGGGCCAGAGAAACGGCTTAGTGATTAAGAATACCAGCTGCACTTCATGAGCGTCCTGGCTCAATTCCCAGCACCCACATGGTAGCTCACAATCATCTGCAACTCCAACCCCAGGTGATCCAATATCCTCTTCTGGCCTCTGCAGGCACAAGGTATGAATGTGCTACACAGATATACAAGCAGGCAAAACATCCATACACGTAAGAGCAAAACAGTGATTGTCAAAAGATGGGAGAATGAGAGGCTACTAAGTTAGAGTTAGATCACTGTAAGAAGTCTTAGTATGCAACTCTGCATTTATAGGAGTACACAAGATAACTGTACTGTATCTCCTAAAAAATAGTTTTGAATGTTTTCACTATCGGAGGTGATAGGAAAACTGGCTCTGCTCACCTTGGTTTAAGCATTACATTAATTTATTACACACATTTATTGAAATACCACATGTTATCCCATAAGTATGCACAACTTTTTAAGAATCAATTAAAATTTTTTAAATCTTGGGTTGAAACTTTAGCTCAGTGGTACAGCTCTTTACCAACAGCACCAGGGCCTAGGTTTGCTCCTTAGTTCCAAATTAAAATTTAAAAATCTTTTTAAAAAATAAAATTAATTTAAAAAATCCAGCTGTGTGATAGTTACTCAAAGAGAACACACACACACACACATACACACACACACACATAAGTGGTAACATATTTTATTCTGTTTGCACAAGCATAATGTAGACTTTCTAAAGTGCACGAGCTCAAATACAAGATGATAAATCAGCAAAAATGATAAAACAATTGAAGAAAATAAAAACCAAATCTAAACAAGATAATTCCTTCAAACCGTTAAAGTCAGAAAATGGAGAGGAAGGGAAAAAAAAGAGAGAAAGAAAAAGAATAATCCGAACCCAAATAGCATGACGGGAATGAAGACACTGGGGTCTCCATGGTTCTCCTTTGCTTTTACACCATACACTTTTAAAAACATTTCAGAAATAGAGGATTGTGGAATCTAATATTTCCAAGGTGGTGCCCTGAACTAACAAAACAGGAAAAATATTCAAGCAGGTGGTTGAGAAAAACTTCCAACCGTGAAGAAAAAGATCATGAAGAGTAGATTATATGTCAAAAAAAGTACACAATAATCTTTGTTGATTTATATTCTTTTTTTTTTTTTGAGACAGGGTTTCTCTGTGTAACCCTGGCTGTCCTGGAACTCACTCTGTAGACCAGACTGGCCTCGAACTCAGAAATCTGCCTGCCTCTGCTTCCCGAGTGCTGGGATTAAAGGTGTGCACCACCACTGCCCGGCTTGTTGATTTATATTCTTAAGTTAATAATATTCAATTTTTTCCAGTAAATTCAATTATATCCACATAAATTCTCACACCCATGCACACCTAAGTGAATGTGTGTATGTACACATGCAGAGTTACCTACAAGGGTAAAAATGGCAAGCTGGCCATTTTCATAGTTAGATTCAATGGCAGAAGGCAATGGAGCAACATCTGCAATAGTCTGAGAGAAAGAAAACAACTCAAGTTTGTAATACTGAGCTAAGATACTATGAAACTGCCAAGGTAGTTGGCAGGCATTCTGAACATGAAAGAACGCAATAAACATCACAGACCCTTCTTGACAGCACTTCCCAACGACAAAATCTAGACAACCAAGAAATAAAGCCAAAGTAAAGAATTCAGGAGTATAGAAGTCATGGTTCCAGGCCTGATTGTAAGCAAACAATATGTATAAATTCAAAACTAAAACTAAACCGGTTTATAAAGTCTGTTGATTTATGGTTTCGTAACAGAAAGAAAATATCACAAAGCCTGAAAAAGTTAAAGAAATTTTAATAATGAACAGTGAGAATAAAAGAAAAGATTAGGAAGGTATGGAAGAAAGTTAGTATGAGACTGGGAAACAGACAATGGTGAGTGGTGCTCTGGCAGAGGGACTCCAGTTCAGTTCCCAGCACCCATGTCAGGGGGCTCATAACTGCCTATGAGTCCGACTCCAGAGCCTTTGTGGACACCTACCCACAAGTATACAAACCTGCAAACAGACACTAAATTTTAAGTAAATAAATCCTTGCTAAGAGGGAATATTTTTCTTTTCCACAGGAGAGTGCAGCCTGAGAACAAAATAAATTTGCCAAAATGTTGATATTTGCATGGGGCTGATGGGATTAGGACTGCTTCTTCTTCTTCTTCTTCTGCTGCTGCTGCTGCTTCTTCTTCTTCTTCTTCTTCTTCTTCTTCTTCTTCTTCTTCTTCTTCTTCTTCTTCTTCTTCTTCTCTTCCTCTTCCTCTCCTTCGATTTTATCTGTATTTTCCAATTTCCCTCTAATAAAGCTATTATTTTAGAAAATGAGGTAATAGTAATAGAAGAACTAAAGAATACTAATTCCTTGGCTCTCACCTTTGTTCCTTCTGTTGTTCTTGAATGATCCTTCTTCCAGGCCAGATCTCACTCATTTGTGTCTGCTGAAGGAGGGACTGCCCTGATGTCTCTCTTTTATTAGCTTCAAAACAAAAGCATGTCAGGGTAGTAATAATGAGACTGAGGAAGGAAACAACTTTCAAAGCAGCTTCCCCAAAACACACACTTGCAGATAGGATAGATATAGCCTTTTATATTTGCACAGACTGGCTGAGCCCCTGGGGTTAAGTCACCACTAGCCAGAATACAGCTGAATTCCACACAAGCCTAGCTATTTTCAAGGTTAGGTCCTTCAAACAGCCTCTAGCCCTGAACAATACCTGTAGGCTTACGGCGCAGGGACATCTTGATTATCTCACTGCCTGTTCGGTAAGCAAATCGATTTACTTTCTGGTCATAAAACCAATCTCCAGTTGCTTTCTTCAGCTCTCTACGGGATAAAATAAAAGAAAATGTCAGATGTGTTGTACTGCCTGGTTTTGTATGTCAACTTGACACAAGCTAGAGGCATCAGATAGAAAGGAGTCTCCCTTGAGGAAATGCCTCCATGAGATCCAGCTGTAAGGCATTTTCTCAATTAGTGATCAAGGGGAGAGGGCCCAGGCTATTGTGGGTGGTGCCATCCCTCGGCAGGTGGTCCTGGGTTCTATAAGAAAGCAGGTTGAGCAAGCCATGGAAAGCAAGTCAGTAAGCAGCAGCCTTGCGGGGCATTTGCATCAGCTCCTGCCTCCAGGTTCCTGCCCTGTTGGAGAGTTCCTGTCCTGATTTCCTCCAATAATGAATAGCAACCTGAAAGTGTAAGCTCCTTTTCTCCCAAACTTGCTTTTTGGCCATCGTGTTTTGTCACAGCAATAGAAACCCTAAGTAAGACCTGTACAAACAGTGACAAAGTTGATGAGAGAAATTCTCAGGGTAGCCTGACATATGTCTCCTCTTTATGCTGCCATGAAGTGACACTCACATTTCCTTCGCGCACACCTTGCACCTCCAGGAGCCATTGTTTTCCAGAACTCGGCATTCTCGGCACACTAAATGATTACAACCCACACAAGTGTTGCTCTTGGGAATTAAACGGCCTAGGCCTTCCTGGCACCTGGCACAGGTTCGATCACTGTAGTGTTGGCTGCCCCTTTTGGCACCTTTTCTTTTGATCTCCAGTAGCTCATTCTTCAGTCGCCTGCCAAGACCGGAAAGAGAAGCACAAGTGGGTTCAGGATGTACAGAAGTTGAGGTAATGACAGTAAGACTACTGTGTTCTGTAAAAGCAACAAACTCAGAGCCCAGCTAGATCCACAAAGCTTTAAATCATAGGCACAATTCTGACAGTGAATGAAGCAACAACTGAAAAGCTTGGGTCTCTGTTGAAAGCCTGGAAGTGCTTAATATTTCTGGGACCCTTACCGAATCCTTTTCTCATCTGCTTTTCTGAGTTCTTCATCTCTCTGCAGAACACCAAGGATCAAATCTCTTTCCATCTCAGACAGAAAAGAAAGGTCTAGTATCTCTGACATGATGTATTCTGTCTCCTCCTTTTTCTTCAAAGCAACCTGGGCAAGAAGAGTGACCAGAGGTGTCTAAAATAAAAGAGCAATTAATTTCATGAAGATTATTAACTCCAGAATCATTGCCCAACCCTAGAACATTTCTCCAGGCTGCCTTCTTCTTGTGCTAAGCTAAAGAGACAAAGTAGAAAAAGAGTTTGCAATTCATTATTTCTATTTTCACATTTGAACCCTGGCCTACAATGATTTTTTTTCCAAGAAATTACTCATGACACTGGAAAGTGGCTGGGTCATTCAGAGTAAGCATCTTAGTCAGGAAGGATTATCAGACGGCTGAGTCAAACTCTCCCTCCACAAAGGACGTCCTCATCATCCAACTTTTATTACTGTCAGTGTTCTCAACTTTCAATTCTGTTAACCCAGAGAGTAAGGCAGGTGGTCTCTGGATTTAAGGGGGCTGCCAGTTTAGGCTAAATTCTCCATCCCTGACTGGCTCATGTGTTCCTGGAATGTAGTCATCTTCCTAATACTGCTTCAAAAGGTCCTACCACCGCCACCACCTCCCAAATAACATGCACTGGCTCTGCACTTGAGAGCAGCTTCTCCCATTTGATTTACATTTGCCGAACAGCACTCTGTGAAGTATTTTTGCAAAGCACTGGAGACACAGAGATCAATAAACCATGTTCCCGGTGTTCCAGAAATTTACAGACGTGAACACAGTACTTTGTGCAAGTGTTATCAAGAAATTTTAAAATAAATTGATGGATACTTACAGAAGTATCCAATTCTGCTTTACATAGACAGGGGAGGGAGGAGAGAAAGAGACAAAGAAAGAGAATGCTATTTACATGTGAGGATTTTTACAGAGGGTATGGATTTTTGCCTTATTGAAATGAGTGTTTTTTAAAATGTGTGTTTGAGTGTGTGTGTGTGTGTGTGTTTATCACATGCATGCAGGTACAAGGGGATACCAAAAGAGGGCATCAGTTTCACAGAGCTAGAGTTATGGGCAGTTATAAACCAATCCACATGGGTGCTAAGAACATAACTAGAGTCCTCTGGAAGAGTAATAGATATTCTTATTCAGATTCATCTCTCTAGCCCTATGATTCCATTTGTTGATAAAGGAGAATGAATCGAAAGATGGGTTGGAGTAAACATATATGCCTCTTAAGTATTCATAACAATGAGGAAATTTATAAGTCATTACATACACAGGAGAAATTCATCGAGCAATTTTGGTAATGCTTTTTTGATGTTAGAACATCCTATGATTATGGTTGGACATGTAGCTCAATTGAACAAGGGCTTTCCTACCATTCATGAAGCCCTGGGTTCAAGCTCAGCAGCTTAACAACAAAGTGGGCTTGCTCACACCTACCTGCTGTACCCCAACCTAGCAATCTGGAGGCACAGACAGGAAGATCAAAATTCAGGGCATTCTTTGCTACACACCAAGTTTAAGGTCAACCTAGTTTACATGACAGCCTGTCTCAAAATATTAAAACCAAATTAATTAGTAAATGTATAAACAAGTCAAGCATTAAAAGAAACTTGATTTAAATGGCATATAAAAATAATATATATTGAGCTGAACATATTCTTCTTGAGCATACTTGGAATATTGACACCTCCCCCAAGAACTAACCATGTACTAGAAAAGTCTCAATAAATTAAAAAGTCCTAAATCTCAATAAATTAAAAAAGTGTATTTTTCATACAAACCACAGTCTTTGAGTTCAAGGACATTAAATAAGAAGTTAATTTTAAAGGCTAATTCTAATCTCATTCTGTCTAAAAATTTGCCAGACACTTCTAATTAACTCATAGGTCACAGAAGAACTCATAATAGACTAACCATGTTTTTAATATCTTAGCAAATAAACCTGCCTTTTGCTTCACCTCTGCCACCACGGCTGTTTGCATACTATGGGATAAAATATTCTCTAGGAATTCAAAAGGGAATATGTGGAATGAAAAGTAATGCTTTCCTGTGCAGTGCATTAAGTGATAACAGTTTTAGGACAAATGATAACATCACATTTTGAAAAACAGAATAAAGTAAAACAACAGAGGCATAAACATAGTCAGAAAGACAAACACAAAGTTATCTAAAAATCTATGGCCACTCAGACCCTCTCAAGTTATGGATAGAACCTCAAAATGGAGACACCCTTAGCCTACAAGGACTTACTATACACCACTTCACTCCCATCCAGACATACATGTATAGTTAAAAAGGCCAAGTTACGGCTAAGATCACTTGTCAAACCTTGAGCTCAGGTGGACCATTTATTTGTTCTATATAGTCATATAGTGTCAGTTTTCATTGATCTAACATTTTGGTAGGGCCTAGGTCCAGAACAAGGTATTCTAGAATAGGCAGCTTTTTTAGTAAGGAATTGCATGCATTTATTGCTAAAGATGAGGATATTATTCCATGCAAATACCAAAGCAAGGGAACTGTAGATGTTGCCATCATGACAGAAAGTTGACATGTCTCAATTAATAATAGTTATAACAGAAAAAATTTTTAAAAATGTAGGCAAGTTGAACAATAATTTTGGTTTAGTGGGCATATTTATAATCTATACCCTTATCCTATAGATTAAGAAATAATAATGTATGAGAATTAATGCTAACTCCAACAAAGTGAGGTTTTAGGAAGGGAAGGAAGAAGCTATCTTATTTTTTTATTCATTCTTCTCTCATATATTACAGACCAATCACAGTTTCCCCTCTCACCTCTCCTCCCAGTTCTCCTCCCTCAGCTCCCCTCTCCTCTAGATCTACTCCTCCATTTCCCTTCAGAAAAGAGCAGGCCTCCCAGAGATATCAACTTGGCTTAACAAGTCATAATAAGACTAGGTACAAACCCTCCTATGAAAGAGCTACCTTAAAGTATCTTAAATTCTAAAGATAGTTTTTTTTAATAAAAAAGAAAACACAAAATAATGAAGATAGTGATGTAGACAGTGTTGGATGCAAACTCTGGCTCAATTTATCAGCTATATGACCTTTGGGACTACCCTAGAAAGTCATTCAGTTATATGCATCTCCTTATAGCATTCAGATTAAAAATTGCTACTGGTGTTCTAAAAATGAAATGTGATGCAAATTAGAAAACAGTTCTTGCTGTAGAAAGGATATATAACAGATTTGACTCATACTTTTGAACACACGAAGACCCTCTCTGACTCTCAACCATGAAAGCTACTAATTAATGTGAAGATGGTAATGCTTGTGTTCAAACTCAAAACTTCTGCCAGATATGACCTCCTTAAAAGAAATTGTTGGGTATAGACACCCAGAAGTTTAGGCCAGTACCTGAAAGACAGTATGATTTCGATGAATGATTAGTGAGTCTTATCACTGAGAAATACTGGTATTTATGTGTTTAGGTTTAGATCCTCTAAAAGTGAATAGTGGTAAGGGAGCTGAGAGAAGGAAGAAATACAGTTGTTTTTCTGATGCAGTGTGGGTGCTGAGATTAAACACGAGGACTTTGGAGCCAGACTGAATTTGAATCGCAACTCTATCATTCACTATGTGTAATCCCTACACCTCATCAAGCCCTTCTCTATTTGTAAAATGAATTTATACATCTATAACTGAACTTACACATCTGAGCTTATTTTGTAAATGTTAAATGAGTTTTAAAACACAAAATGCTCCAAGTTATGTGAACACAGAGATGCTATGCATTAGCTTTTTAAAACAGCCCAACTCATAGGTAACTACTGTGTACCACTGAGCTACCCTAGCCCATATATTGTCACTTTATACACATGAATTCATACTTTCATATTCTACTACATCTTGGAAAACTGTTCATTTTCGTTTAAAGACTCTGAGTTGATCATGAGTTAAACTCTAGCCAAACAGTATGTGCAGCTTTTAGCACTTTTTAAATAAGAAATTACACTGACAGAAGATTTTCTGAAATCCTGACTCATGCTCAAGGGATAAAAGGTTGAAATTATATTAAATATTTTTCTAGACTTACAAATGCTAATTATATGATGGTTTTAATATGTCAACTCTAATGGATTAACTGTCATTTCCCACCAAAGGATAATGAACGGTTTTGGTAAAAATTAATATCTTACTAAGCAAAAAGAAGGGAATTAGATTTGTTCAAAGGATGTTAGTTTATCCACGAAAGTCTGCATTAATCTATTCTTGCTAAGCCAATGTTTGTATAGTATACTCATGTGAGATTTACATTACTAGACACCGTTTAGGGGTTGATTTGGTTATGTCAAACAAGTAATGTGGTGCTGCCTACATGTTTGAAAGATGACAACTGAAACTGAGCTTGGTTATAATCATTGAGAGGTACCAAATGCCATGCCTACTGATGTTCAAGATGAAGTAATAGAGAATGTATGTCTACTCATACAATAAATTGGCAAAATACATGGAACAATGGTGTTCAAAACACTGTAAAAGAGGCAGTGCAACGCTACAATCTCTATGGATGGGGAATAAGTGGGGTGAGATTTCTCATTAGAGTTCATTGTCTTGAGCATTTTCAAGCCAAGGTATAGAGGAAGAAACCAGGAAAAGCCTGCTAAGCCTCCCGGATTGAGAAGGTTGAGAACCTAAGCAAACCTTATGGGACTAGAGTTCTCACGACAGAGTATGTGCTAGAACAGAAAGGAGAGAACCCCTCAAGCACCATCATATGGCCTCTCTCAAGTATTTAGCAGAGGACTATCCAGTACAAGGCATCCCTGTGATGAAATTACACTAAGCTAGGGAAAGACCCACCTGAAAGGATTCAAAAGCACTGTGCCTATTATTCGAATAAAACCAGAAGCAGTGCCTATTTTCACAGCCAGACTGTAAAACTTCATGATTCATAGACCACTGTCTAAAGAACTGTCATATATTTCAGTAGTGGGAAACAATTAGGCCTACATTATGAATTGCTCTTATCCTGCCTACCAAATTTAGCCAGAAAAACTTGAAAGGATCAGTCTACTTTCAAGTAACTTAAGTGCTTCCAAACGGCTTAAGTGAATCCCAAAGCAGAGCTCAAGAATGTTTATGATACAAAAATATACAACTAATCAAGTAAAATTCATCATTTCTAGTAAAATTAAAAGTTACAGACCTGCCAAAAATCAGGACAATTCTACTTATAATATGGAACAAGATAATTAAAAATGTTCCACAAATTCCAACATTGGGTATAACAAGGTCGCTAAGAATAGTTACTCTGGCTACTTTCCGTGTGTTTGAAAAGTTACGTAGGGATTTGAAGGCTGTAAAAATGAAAGACTGAAGTCAAGCTTAGAAATATAAAACTACAGTGTTGGAGATCAAACGTACAGAACATGACATTAACAACAGATTACACATTGAAGTCGAAGGACAATTAGCAATGAAGACACAATATACAAAACGATACACAGCAAGAAGAACTATGAGGGAAATACAATGAGTTGCCCAACAACTCTAAGCTGTCTGGGATGTATGTAAATACTCAATAAAATTGGGATGAGTAATCAATAAAATTGGGAGCACTAAAAACGTTCAGACAACTAATGAACTAATACTATGAGATCACAGATATAAGAAGTTCACTGAACCGCAAGAATACTATATAAGGAAAGTTATGGTCATAATATATAAGGAAAGTAGACCATAGTCAAGTCACTTAAAACCAGAAATAATAAGAAAAGTTAGAGTAAGGGACAGAGGTACATTGCACACTGATACACAGACATTATGATGAAAGTACAATAATTACTAAAAAGACTGTCAACAAAAGTAGAACAATATCTCTAAAATATTAAAAGGAAAAATACAATCTATTTAAACATATACATCATAAGAAATATTACTCAAAAATAGGTGAGGGACTTAAAGGAAGACTTGGTTGTTAATGAGAGGTTACCTACAGAGGACCGGATTTTAATTCTCACCACCCATGTCACTATATCACAACCGAGTGGAATTCCAGCTCCAGGGGATCCAATGCCGCCTTGGCATCACCAAACACCCACACTCATGAGCACGTACCCCAAACACACACACGTGATTAAAAACAAAAGCAATCTTTTCTTCAAAATAGGGTTCAATGGAAAACGTTTTCAAACGTGCAAAAGTTGAAAGAATCAAGGGCTGAAGAGATGGCTCAGATGTTAAAGCACCAGCTGCTTTTCCAGTAGAATCCAGTTGGATTCTCAGCACCACATGGCAGCTCAAACAATTTGTAACTACAGGTTCTCTTCTGGCCTCCAGAGCATGGCACACCCATGGTACACAGACATACTTTCAGGCAAAACACCCATGCATAGAAAAAAAAAAACCCCTATTTTTAAAACGGACAGTAAGCAAAGATTACAACAGAGTACAAAGAATATTTTGGCAGTATCTTACTCCATTTTATGCTGCTATGACAGAAAACAACAGCCTAGATAGTTTTCTGAAGAAGAATGTATTTGGCTCACAGCTCTGGAGCTGGAAAGTTCAGGGTCAAAGGATAATATCTAGTCTTTTTTTAATTTAGTGGCTCAAAATGTTATTTATTTTATAAATTATTAAAGTATTTATTTATTAAATACTTTAATTATTATTAAAGTATTTATTGATTGACTTTATTTTTGTGGCGCTAGGAATGCAGGGCTTCACACACACTGAGTCACATCCCCAACCTTTGTTTATACAACTTGATGAAGGACTTTTAAGTATGTATTCAAGATGATGAGCTTCATTATCTTCTAATACACATATGTATCAACTAGCTTTCTGCCAACTTGACGGGAGCTAGAGTCATTTTGGAAGAAGTAACCTCAGTTGACTAAACACTCCCATTAGCATGGCCTATAGACAAGCCTGAGGCACATCTTCTTGATTGGTGATTGATGTGAGAGGACACAACTCACTATGGGCAGCAGGCTGGCAGTTCTGGGTTCTATGCAAAGCAGGCTGAGCAAACCATGATGAGCAAACCAGTAAGGAGCATTATTCTATGGTCTCTGCATCAGCTCCTGCCTCCAGGTTTCTGCCTTGAGTTCCTGCTCTGACTTCTTTCATGGTGGATGGTAAACTCTAAGAAGAAATAACCCTTTCCTCCCAACTTGCTTTAGGTCATGGTCTTATCACAGCAATAGGAAGCAAACTGGAACAGTGTAGATAATTTATTTTGTTCCTATTCATTTCACATTGCCCTCTTTTGCTCCCTTCCCACAGACACATGATGATAACCTTCCTATTCATATATATATATATATATATAGAGAGAGAGAGAGAGAGAGAGAGAGAGAGAGAGAGAGAGAGAGACTGAATATGAAAAATGCAAGATTTACATTTTTGAATATGACTCATTTCACTTCACATATCTTATAAGGTCCTTTTTGCTCTCTCAACCCATGGCACAAGGTTTAGAAGAGCAACAAAATACACCCATAAAAGAGAAAAGAAGTGGGGTATGGAAAGAGAGATCTCAACTGCTGTTATAACAAACTCATTCCCACAATCATGTCATAAATCCATTCCTAATGGTGGCAGCCTCACTATCAAAACATTTCCCACTAATCTCCACACTCCAACAATGTTACCTGGAGAGATTACGTTTTCAACCTGTGAATGTTGGAGAACACATTCAGACTACAGCAGGAAGCAGAAGCAGTGAATATGTACTGTATCTTTGTACATTATTCTGGTTACTGGTTTCATTACATTATTATTATATGTCATATCTATAATATTATTTATTTTTAATAAATACACAAACTTCCTTTATGTAATAGTGGATTTTACATAATGTCTAGAGTTCTGATAAGCTTTAAATTAAGACATTAAAACATCTTATTTCAAGGTTTTTTAAAATATAGAACAATATGAACTAGGTATGACATATTTCTTTATATAATTTTAGAGCCTTATGTACTAATTTGTACAATTTATAACTGAACTATAACTACATTATTTCCCCTCCCTTTCCTTCCTCCAACCCCTCTCATGCTCTACTAAATAAACACTTTCAAGAAGGTTTTAACAATTTGTCAAACAAAAAAATAAAACCTGTAGCATGACCGGAGAGTGGAAGATGAAATAATAGCAAACTCTTTTGAACAATGAATACATGGCACTATGAGCACTGATATTTAGTTAGTATATCCCAAAAGGTTCTTCTTTCATTTATAGATGTATGTATTTTGTGAAAAATCAAGTATAAAATGAACATGAGCTAGAATCTGATCTTCAAGAAGCCATATCATAAACCAAATCTGTGTTTAAAAATCCCTCTCTTGGAGAGATGGCTCACTGGGTAATGGAACTTAGCACATAAGCCTGATGACCTGAGTTCATTCCCCAGAGCCCATGTTAAAAAAAAAAAAAAAAAAATGCTGTGGCACACATCTGCATTTCCTATGGCAGGATGGCAGGCAGAGATGAGAGAATTGCCCAGAAGCTCATGGACTGAGCTAGCCTAGAGTTGGCAGTGTGTGGCACAGTAGAAACACCAAAAAAGGGACAAGGTGGATGGTGAGAACCAACTCCCAAAGGTCCTCTGATTCCTCCACATATGCTATGGTACTTGCATGCTGGCAGTCACACAAACGTCTCTCCCTCTGTCTCTCCCCTCCCTCTCTGTCCATCATCCTAATATAGTAAAAGCATTTAACAGCACTGCTCTCATCAAAATGATGCTAAATTGTTCTTTACAGTACTTATCTTTCATTATTTCTCGTTTCTAGTTTTGTACATACTTCATAATATGCTCTCAGTACAGTGCTAAATAAATTACATATTTTAAGGGTTGAAATTTAAATAATAGGGGTAAGTAATCAAAAATCTTGAAAAGCAGCTTACAGGAGAATTGAGGGAAACTATTTCTTACAGACTACATACCCTATGTTTTCTGAATCTGCTTGTAATATAGACATGCAAGGTAACGTTAACTAGGAAGTAGTAAATTGTTCTGATGACTGAAATGCATTTATTCTGGTGCACATAATGCAGCATAGAAAGCTGTGCAGTCTTAAAGAACATGCTAAAGTGGACTCTATTAACTGTCACCAACAAAAGGACAGTATTTGAAGCAAACTATTATAAAGAACTGTCACAATTGGTACTTGTTATAGGTATGAGATTCAATAACACGGGTGAAGGATAGCTCATAAGGCTTTGAAAAACCCAGCACCCATGTAGGTTTACTTATTTGACAATCTTAAGGTAAGAGTGTTGATTTTTAGAGCATGGTAAAGTGGGGAGGGATGTGCCCAATCTATAGAACTTAAAACAAAACAAAAACCATACCACATAGAAAAGAATGCTTTCACTGGACACTAGTGAAGTGGAGACAGAAGAATCACAACTTCAAGGACAACCTAGGCTACACTGCAAGGCTGTGTCTCAAAAAAGTAAGGCAAGGAAAAGAGGGTAGAAAGAAGAGATACCATGAGAGGGGAAGGGAAGAGAAGAGGGATGGGAAGGGAAAGGGTGCGGAGAAGTGAGGGAATATAGAAAGGAGTCAAGCTAACTCCTAAGGAGTCAATGCTTCCAGAAATCCCATCTGGACTCTGCTACACACAAAGGCACTAGGTACAACACAATGTGCACATTGGAATGCTGTGTTGGTTGTTGTATCAACTGCTCCTCTCCACTTTAGGGGGAATTGTTTAATAAATATAATCATGGAAATAATCTAGTCAAGACTACTGAAACTTAGCATAGATTCAAATAGCAAAGCTGTTAGAGTTAGTGTCTCTGAAGTCTCAAAGTTCTTTTCGGTGTATTCCACAGTGGACTCCACTAACTGTCACTAGGATAATGACAATATCTGAAGGAGATAACCAAAATCACTGTCACAATATCTATGAATATTTGATCCCCTTCTGCCTTCTGCATTTATAAGTATAAATTTATCTAGCCCCACAGATTTGTTTCCCACGAGACCACCCTCTACTGTCCTACTAGTTACTTCTGAATATTTGTATGGTTTCTTCTGCTCTGAACTCTGCACTGTGTACAAAATGTTCACTGATTAGGTGAACCAACTGTGTTCTAAGTACTCTGCAAGCTAACTAAGGATAAAGAAATAAAGCATAGCACATGACCACAAAGATCACACAGAGAAGCAGACTCTTTAATAATCATTTAAAAATTAAGCAAAGAAATATATGCATAGTAGGTATATAACACTGTTCTTGGAATCCATGTATTTTTAAATGAAATCCTAAAACTAAATGCAGGATAACTTCCCACGAATTGTTCACCAGGGACCCCAACCCACAAGGGTCTCCCAAATATTGTCATTGCTCCTGGTTGCCCAGCAGACTCAGATAAGACAATGTTGCTGAAGACACTATGCACTTGGGATAATTAAACTGGAACTAAACTGGAAGTCTCCTTTCAACTAGCTAGCATTAATAGTACTGGGGTGTGGTAAGCAGACTTCTGGGTGCAAAAACATCATCAACAGTCTTACCCAGCTGGAAACTCTGTGTGATTCAGCAATGACTTGCCAGGCAAGATGTGCCCACTGGTGCAATAGTGGCATAGCTATTTAGGGCATAAGCAACCACTTTCCAGGTAGAGTTGAGGCCTGCTCCAAGGCAAGAAATGCATGCCTAGTACTGTAAACCTAATCAAAAGCCTGTAGCTGGAAAGACCACAGAATGTTATATTGATGAGGAATGGAATCCTGATGTTTTTATGTAACCAAACCTCTTCCTAAATATTTGTTTATACCCATGGATTAATACTATTTCATCCTGGGTTAGAGATGGCTCTTTTTGCAGTGGGTGGTGGTTGATGCAAAGGCTCCTTTGTTTCTGAAGTGCTGAGAAGAAGTGAGTGCTGAGTGCTCAGCCCTATAAATGGGGCAACTCTACTACTACCTGAGGCCTGGAAGAAGGCGTAGGAAGAGCTGGAAGATTGGGAAGAGGGTTATGAAAGCGTACCTTCTGGATAGGATATAATCATTGTCATCATTCACACACAGCGCCTGCCGCGACTGTTACAAGATATGCACAAAAAAGTAAAAATAAATAAAAGTAAGAGGGAAACTAGTGTGGGAAGAGGAGGGGTTAGCAGGAGTGGGAGAGGGACAACAGAAGTAATGAAGTAAATATCACAACACATTGTATACACGTAAAATTATCAACAATTTTAAAACTAAAGTCTCTAAAGTGTAAAAATTATTACACACACACACACACACACACACACACACACAAACACATGCATATGATAGCATGAGAACACCAGTTGGAGCCTCGAACCCAGCTGGGTGGAAAGGAGACTAAAAGGAGAATTATCAGCGGGCACACATGAACTGAATGTAAATTTAATGGGTAGCAGCTGGTTTACCAGTAGAACAAGGGTTTTCCATCGAGAGGCAAAAGCATGGAGGCATAAAGCAATGCGCTATAACAAGCACTATGGTGATAACGACTGACAAATTATAAAAGGAGGGTGTTAAAGGAGCAGAAGGTCTCCGGGAGCTTGGCACATGATGCACAGAAGCTTAGCTAGTCAGCTTTTCACAACAGGCCACACTGAAGTGTTCCAGGTAAGGCAAGGACATTTTAGAGCACTCACACAGTTGTGAAGACCACGGATTTGAGAAGTGGGTAACAGAAATCCTGGGGGGTAATGACAAGAAACAAGTTCAGAGCACAGAAGTAGTAGAGAGGGAAAGGAGAAAATTGCAAAGGTAACACAGAGGTACAATCTGCAAATGTTCTCTAACACAGAAGCAGCCTCTCCTATGAGGACATGGAGTTCTAATGCACTAGACTCCTAACGAAGGACAATATAGCATACAAGAGCACTTAAAAGTACTGGAGCTGAAGCCAGGCTGTCTGTTCAAATTATACCTTCACGGCATTTCCTTTCTATGAACTTTGCGAAAGTTATTTGAGCTCGCTAAGTCTGTTTTCCCACTTGAAAGAAGGGCAATAATAAGAATTCCTGCCAGGGGCTGCGAGGAGTCAAATATGCATCATGAGTAAAAGGCATGGCATAGTGTCTGGCCTGGAATAAAAAGCCAATATTGTTAGCTGCTTAGTTTTAATTATTATTAACCATATGCTTTGGAAAATATATGAGCATATGGCTGTTTTGACATCTTTCTATGAAATTTGAGAAATCTAATCAGTATTCTTGCCCAGATGGAAAGTTGCCCGTACCTCTCTGCATGGATGTAGACCGGTAAGCATAAATATTAAGCAAATGTTAGTAATTAGATATGATCGCTTTTAAAGATAATTATTTATACACTGTTCCAGACAGGATTTAAAGTGACTTAGAAAGATACATAAAACATAGAAAAAATATCATAAATTTTTAAAGTAGGATCAAAAAGAGAGAAAAAAAAGGAAAACAGGAATGGAGAGAAAGAAAAAGATTCAAAGCCAAAGCTGTGACATCAAAGAGCAAATGAGGCTTCACAGTCAAGTACCTGGATTCAACTGCAGTTCAGCCTCCCACTGGGTCATCCACAAAGTACAACCTCCTCTCACACATGCTCCAGGCCTTGACCTCTCTGGGCCCCACTGTCAACAGTTTTAGAGTAGCAAAGTTGTTTTCTGTTTTTCCTTGATAGTGAGAAATTTGCAGCTAGCTCACAGTTCTCAATGACGCTTCATGGTCTCAAATATTGTTAATGGGGTCTATGAAAGGGGTTTGTGCTGTGGTGGTTTGCAGTTTTAGCTCCTTTTAAGATATATACCAACTAGGATGAGGACTGTGTTGAAGGTGACAGCAGCTAACACGTCTGTAGCATTTATTATGTATCAGGCACTTTTCCACGCACTTTCTACACCTGGAGTCATTTAGTGCTTAGAATCATGCCAGGAGGCAGGTACTAAAATGTTGTGTACATTGTACACAGGAGGAAAGTGAGACACAGAGTGAGCAAATAACTTGCTCAAGGTTATATACCCTGGAAGAGACAGTCTAATTTTCTGACTAGGCAGTCTACTTCCAGAGTCCAAGGTCTTAGCCATTTGATTGTACCATCTCTTTACATTCTAGAAATAGTGTTCTGCATGGTGACATTTGGAAAAGGGGACATTTTATGCCTAGGAACTTGAGGTAGGTTTTTAAAGTCATTACATACTAATGGATGAATGTTTAAGAGGCTCTCAGTCTGCCTTACTCTCTCATTCTCTGGACCTCTCCTCTGCAGACGGGGAAAGAGCCACTCTCCCTATCTTGGACATTTCTTCTAATAGACAGTGGGAGCGTACTGAAGGGAGTAAAAGTAATCAAGATGGAATGTCCTCAGAGAGCTCTTAAAATCATGTGTGGGGACAGTTTTCACCAGATGGTATCTACATAGTTACATTTCAAAATCGTCAAATACTGATCTTGAGTGGTTTGAGGAAATTTCCACTTCATATTTTATATACAACTCTACAGTAAGTCCTAAGGGGAACTAGATATGCAACTCTACATATTGCCTTTACGGAGCAGCACACAAGAACATGTGGATGTGGCTTTATTTTCATGATTTCACAGTCATACAACCCTGCTTCTCAGGACTTAAACCCGCCACAAATCCTAGAGGTAGTCTCCATACAGGTGGCTCACAGAAGTATTAAACATCATAAAAAATGAGATTGTTAGTCAAAACTGAGATCATGGGTCCAAATGTCCCATCTGGCAACAAGAGAAATAGCTATTAAGACAATCCTAGTTAAATCTCTAACTTTCAAATCTACACTAGAAAACCTTCCGCTCATGTAAGCCAGGCAGGCTCCAGAAGGGTCCATACAGTTGATAGTAGAAGACCAAATAGTTCACTGCCTTCTATACCAAAGAGCCTTAAGGTTTGTATACTAAAGAGCCTAAGAGTCTTCAAAAATCAAAACCATCCAGCATAGTGGTGCGTACCTGGGATTCCAGCAAACAGGAGGCCAAGGCAATAGGACTGTGCATTTAAAGTCAGCCTGGTCTATATAAGGAGAACCAGTCGCAAAAATCCAAGAGTCAGGGGTGTGTTTCAGTTGAACAGCATTGACTAGCATTCACAAAGCCCTGAATTTGGTTTGATCCATCTCACCCCATACCTACTCCCCCAAATAAAGGAATATTATAAAATCTTATTCACTTATAATCATTTTTGAAGTGTGATAAGGCTGTAATTTTTCAATAAAGCTTATCACCTTGTAACTCAATTATCATTTTCTGCTCTATAAGTTTTGATAAAACAGAAGGCCCACAGGGAAGACCCTGTTCTTTTGCCAGGGTCACAGATGGTGGTGATTTCTAAACTAAACTCTAACGGGCATCTGTTTCTCTCAGGCCACGTCACCTACAAAGCACTCACACCATCCTCTTAAATGAGAAGTCATGACGGCTCATGACTAATCCAGCCCATGTTCACACCTAGCTGCAATTTCATGCATTTGGCTTCTTTTTAATTTTAGGGATGCTGCGATCTAGCTATGGCCATAGAAACCTTAAATACAACCAAATAACCTGTATTGAACTTTAACTGAGCTGCATATGTGGCAGACCATTTTAAAGTGTAAATTTCTTCCAAGTAAAATGCTAATAAATATGTGAGAACGTTTACACAAAAGGTAAGGGAAATTACAAACTACAAAATAAGTGTAATATACGAACTGACTGCAAGTGTTCCTTACCTCCTAAACTGTTTAACCATAATTACTTGACACATTACTTCAAATCCCTAGCACAAGATTAGTACATGCATTACCAACATCTGGTGTACTGCAGGAGCAATGTTCTAACAGTTCAAAAACAAAAATTAAGAAGCTACAAACACTAAAGTGTTCAAAATAGATTCATACATTTCATTATTTTCAAAACTGACAAGATACATGAGAATACCTTTCCAAGTTCTAAGGGAGAAGAGATACAAATTCTCATAATGAAGTAAGTAGAAGCTAAGAAAAGGAAAGCACTCAAAATACCTAGAAGGACTTTCTTTGCCACACATATAAATATTTGCTCTTAGTATTACAATTGTTAGTATTCTAAATAAAATTACACAGAAGGAAATCTGCTCAGCAAGCTATCCTCTTGTTTTACAAATGTCAAAATTATATATGTGTGTGTATGTATGTATGTGTGTGTGAATATATATATATATATATTCTACACACACTACATGATTGTAAACTGTATGAAAGAAGGGACTTGGTAGATTATTAGAGGGGAAAGGAAATGGAATTTTATTTTAGTCCATCTCTGTGCAGATTATTGGAGGGGGGAGGAAATGGAGCTTAATTTTGTTCATCTCTGTACCTTCAGTGTCTAGAGTACTGCTTGGCCAACAATATACACTCAATCAATATTTGTAGAATGAATGAGCTGGCATCAAAAATACCACTTTATCATTCAACCACACCTAAGAGTGTATTCTGCAGAACTTCACCTTTGACATCATTGATTCAATACTTACTCCTCTCTGAATTTAACATCCCATCCTTCCAACTTGTTCACTCAGTGATCTCTCCCAAGTCATTCCTACTCCAAGACCTCACTGAACACTCTTCTACAAACCCTGTTTCATCCGGTCAGCCCTTTCTGTCTTCACTTCCTTTCCTAGACAGTTTGGATTCTATTATTTCAAATATACTCTTGTCAGTGTCTTCATTAACTCCTAATTTCATTACAAATATCTACTTTTTTAAAACCCAGTTGAGCTCACATGTATGCTGTTATGCCTTTAGGAGCACTCCTGGGATCTAGTGAAAGAAGAAAATGTACCTGGTAGATTATTATCCACACGAATTCTTCATCACCAAGCTCATCTCAACACTGCTTGGTACCACAAACATGCTTCTCTGGGTCTGGCTAGCCCTCCTGTTCTCCATAATACCTATTGCTCAAGTGACTCTAATAGCCAATCCAAACCATGTCTACTTCAACTCCTGTCCAAGAGGCTGGTCTTACCTCTTATCATAGAGAAATATAAATGCCACTTACTGATGTCAAATCTATAGTTATGCCCATCTATGCCCACTCATGGTAAACCTCCAGCTAGTTCCAGATCCCTTCCCATGAGGCATAGGACTCTGCTGCATCAATTACACCATCCATCTCATCAGCCTTCAGAGATACTAAATGAAAGGTGAAGTCCCTGGACCTCGAGCCCTCCCCTGCTACTATCCTTTCACTGCTCATCAGAGCCAAATTTCTCTAAGGAATTGTCCATATTTAGTAGCTCCAATTCCTCATCTCTCCAATTATTTCTCAACCCCTGAGTCTAACTTTCTACCTTATAGCACTTTAAAATTGTTCCTACTATGGTAAGAGTCAGGAACTCCCCCAAACACCATGGAGAATTCTTAGTCTTTCTCTTCCTAAACTTCTTTTAGTCCTTAGCACTGCTGACTTTTGTTTTTTTGTTTTTTTTTTTTTTAAGATAGGGTTTTTCTGTGTTACTTTGACTGTCTTGGAACTCTCTGTAGACCAGTTTGGCCTCAAATTCAAGAGATACACCTACCTCTGCCTCCCTAGATTAAAGGTGTGTATCACCAATGCCCGGTTAGTACTAACCATTTTTTATATAGCAGAACTGATCATTTTTAATAGAGCTATTACCTTTTGTAAAACTATTGGGCTGACATTCAAGATGTGATAGAAAGACAGATAGACTGACAGACAGATAAACGGATGGATGGAGATAGACAGAGATAGAGTGAAAGATTTAGGGATAAACAATGTCTAAAGCAGCAAAAAAAAATCCATAAATAAGAAACTGGTTGGTTGATACACATAATGGTAAACTATTCAGCAGTCTTAAGAAGCAGTTCTATTTACTGATTTACCATGGGATAGTAAATAAAAATATATATGAGTCCATTTGTATTTCTTAATATGTAAATATAGAGAGATGGAAAGGATGAATGAATAGATTGGAATATCTTATATAGGAATATAAACAATGTCTGGAAAAAAGACAAACAAAAATTTCCCTCTAGGAATGAAAATAAGCAGAGGCATAAAATTATATTTTAACTCTTACTGGGTCAAGTAATAAAAATATCTCCACATCTCTGAGCACACCGAGCTATATAAGGAAGAAGTTGAAAGGAAATAGAAAGAAATAATTATAAATACAGAGAAAAGATGTGGTGGACTCTCTAAATTTTAAGGAGGAGGAAAAGAAGAGTGGTTAGTGGCATCATATAAGAAAGAAAAATATCAGTCAGAGAACACAAACAGATAAGTCTTAAGGGAGGAAAATCAAATGGTCAAGAGAAATCTAAAAGAAAAAGGTCCATCCATACTGGAAATAAGTTTTTTAAATGTTTGGGTGTCAATTATTACAGAAAGACAGTGTTGATCTTTTTAAGATTTATTTTTATTTACGCATATTTGTGGGTGTAGCCAATATGTACTATGCCTGAAGTGGGTGCTGGGAACCAGAATCAGGTTCTCTGGAAGAGCATCAAGCTCTCCTAACCACTGAGCCATCTCTCCAGCCCCAATGTTCAACTTTTTATAAGAGAAATGTAAAAGGTACTCTTATACTTTCTTGATAAATGTAAACTGGTAAGAACAAAATCTGTTAGAACAAGCTAATTTTTTTCAAACGTTGAACTTTACAGAACTTTTCCCAGTTGCAATGAATTTTCTGATCCATTGTTTAATCCATGTTTAACACATGCCTTCCCTGACGAAGTGCTCCCCAGGAAAAGAGACTGGTGTCTGGTGTTTGACATATATATGTATATGTCAAATGTCTAGATGGCCAGACCCAATGCAGGGCTCCCAGCACATTTCAGGTCCTCATAGCTACCACACGGTGGACCCTCAGCAGATATAACCATGCTTTCTGGTATGTCACTGACAATAATTTGAAAATGCAGACACTAAAGCACTTCTAGGACCTAAACTGAAAAAACAAACCTACAAACATGAAGTAGTGCAGATACCACAGGAGTTTTCCATCTCTTTAAAATACCTTGAATTCAAGGTAGTTTTAGTCACGGCCATGAAATTGAGTGATCTATCATTGCAACTCTTCATTTGCTGGCACTGTCTAATCTCTGACCTTGTCATTTTCTGTCCCAGCCATCTGGACAAATCTCTCAAACTATATTGTTCATAGTGTTTCAAGATCATGGCTGGGAAGTGATGCTGGAAAGGAATCAAACCAGCCTCTGTGACTTAAGGGAGAAACAAACCACAATAGTCCAGACCCATTTTATTTTTGCAGCTTTATGGAGATATAATTAATAATAGACGGACACATTTGCAGTAAATATGAGGCTGTGAAACACATATTTATAGTCTTGATGGGGCACCCTTCTTTTCATCTTTCTCCAATGCCCCTGGAGCCCTTCACCACTCTTGTCAAGAGGACCATCCTCAAAATACCAGCCTTCCACAGCTCTGTCCTCCAAAGCATCACTAGTTTTGCCCTCTCTCTGTTGTCTCAACCAAAGAGCTATTTGCTTTTCTCTAAGTAGAGTATTGTTCTCCACTTTCATTCTGTTCGACCACTATCCCCCCCCCAGCTTCCTTGGAGACCCTGTATCATCTAATTCTATGTGACTGCCTCATAAATAGCCTTCTCTCAATCATGTATTTAAAGTAACACAAAATGAATACCCTGATATCCCCTGAGCCTTGTCTCCTTCCCATTATGGCCAAGCTTCTTCAATGTAAATACCACATTGTCCCAAACAGGCGGGTGTAACCGACTGGTAGATTACTTGCTTACTATGCATGAGATCATGGGTTTGATCTCCACCATAGAAAAAAAGAAAGATATTTTTAAAAGATCATCCACACTTAATAAGGGCATAAGCAAAAAAAAAAAATGCTCTTGATAGTAAATATGTAAATTCTCTAAGATGCTAATTGGGTCTTGCCTAGTCAATTTTTAATATATGTATGTGTGTGTTTATCTTTAATTGACAATAATTGTGTGTGCTTATAGGATAGAATCAATTTTTGATGTATGTATATATAATAGAAAGATTCAGTTTATTCTTTTAACAGTGTAAGAACGTATGATGCATTACCATCAGCATGCAGTACAACAAATGACTGAAACATATCTCCCCTGTTGAAGAGAAACTATTGATCAATACCTCTGTCACACAGAAGGTCACTTACTACAATGATTTTCCAGGCACTAGGAAGATGATTCAGTGGGTAAGCCTTCTATCGATGACCTGCGTTCGATTTCCAGAACTCATGTAAAATCCCTGATAGAGGGCAAAGGCAGGAAGGTTGCTGGGGCTCACTGGCTGGAAGCACATGCTGTGCTCCAGATTCAGTGAGAGTCTCTGTTTCAAGGAATAAGGCATCAGTGATAGAACCCTCCTCCGTGTATAGGACCACAAGCACATGTGTGCACACATATATACATCTCACACCCACGTGGCACATGTTCAGGCCAGGAATCTGGCAGGGAGCAGAGATACGCCAGAAGTTTGGTAGGGAGCAGGGGATGCCTACCATCTCAGGTGTGAATTTCTGGGGTCTCAACCCACTCTACCCACCAAACTTCCTGGCATGATTTACCATCTTACACACCAATATGGAGCTGTTCAACAGAAATAGTTTATATATTTTACCATTGTGCAAGAATGTTCAGTGAAGCTTCATGGTGGCTGGACAAGGGTAGCAGATAGAGAAAATGGAGACCCGTGGAAGAGTTCATAATAACAGTTTGAAAGTGAGATCAACAAGAGTTCAAACACTGTCTGTGGTGCCCTAAGAAGACAGCAGAAATCCTGGGTAACCCAATATTCTTGGTTCAACCAACTAAATGTATAATGGTACCCTTTTTCTTAGTCATGGGAAGACAAAGGGAAGGATTAAAGGTATTAGGACAATCAATAATCCACACTTGGCCATGTTACCCTTGAGGCATCTATCAGATGATAGGTAGAAATGTCAAATAGGACGCTAAGAACATGAGGCTTCAGCACAGAAGAAAGTCCCAGGACAGAAACATGAATGATGGCGGTCTAGATGTCACAGCAATGGTGCTTAAAGAGAACTTCTAAGCGGGTTTTGGGTAGAGAAAAGTCTATAGGCTGAGTCCTAAGACAGTCCAATGCTTAATGTTTGGGGAGATAAGATTTAAGGAGCCTGGGGAGACAAGATTTAAGGAGCCTGAGCAGTTATTTGTGCAAACTTAAATTTCAAAGAAGTTAGCACACAGTAAGTGGTGAGAAGTACACAGTCTCGACTTTTTCCACGGTTTAGGTCCTTCCAAGTCTCCTATTATCTAATGGATTCTGGACTGTTTTTCTGGCTGGATATATCAAACTGCATCTAAACAAAATAGCACTTTCATTTTGTTACACAGTTGTTGCCTATGCCTCTACAAAACCAGTCTACATCTAGGCAACTGTATACAGCCCATAACCTGGTAACTACCTCACACATAAAACAGTTAAGGGCGATGAGAATAAAAAACTAATTTGTGGCATCTGTTTATTGTTGGGGCTTTTTCCTGTTGCAAGATCTCCTTCTGTATGTCTCACTGACCTTGACAACTGCCTGGATGGCCTCAGGAAATCTGATAATTCTCCCTTCCCAGAGCTGCCACTGTTAAGAAAAAGAACCAAGGAGAAAGGTGTCTTTCTTTTTCCACCCATAGATTTGTACTTAAATATAAAGTGGAGGTTCTAGTCAAGCATATTGGTTCACATCTCCAATCCTGGTACTCAGGAAACTGAGGCAGGAGAATAACCATGAATATGAGGCCAGCCAGGATACACAGTGAAGTCTAGGCCAGCCTAGGATACATTCTGAGACTCTTATCTCCAACAACTTAGAATTTAAAAAGAGAGGAATATTTATAACTAGGTCAAAGTTATCAGAAATAGTCTCAAAGCAAAACAACAACAAACAAACAAACAAAAACCTCAGCTAAAGGAAATCTGTGTGAGTGCTGGGCTGGGGGCCCAGGGCATCCTTATATGTATAAGGTAGCAAACTGAAGGCTTGGTTTCAGACTCAGAAAGGCCCAAGAGTTCCAATTCCTAGAAAGGCAATGCCATTCATCCATTCACTCAACAGCATCTGTATGACCCCTATGATGTGCTCAGAACTCTGGTTTCTTTGATCATCAGTGAATACAAAAGACAGCAATTCCCATCTATATGGCCTTTGTGTTATGTGGTAGAAGGAAACAATCAATAAGCAAAACAAATATAGGAAAGAGGTAGAAAGAATGTTTAAGGAGTTGGAGAGATGGCTCGGCAGTTAAGAGCACTGGCTGCTCTTCCAGAGGACCCCTGGTTCAATTCCCAGTACCTACATGGCAGCTCACAACTGTCTGTTCCATGGGATCCAACACCCTCATTCTGCCATACATGCAGGCAAAACACCAATGCACATAAAATAAAGATAAGTAAACTTTGAAAAAAAAAAGAATGTTTAGGGACAGGGTTGCAATTTTCAGTGGGTTAGCCAAGTGACTGCCTTGAAACAGAGGCACAATGCTTATGTACAAACCCCTACTGTGTGTTACAAATAGCTCAGGATGGTTTCTTCTTATTCCAGTCTTAGCACCAGCACATCTCTATCCCTGGAAGACATGGCATCCCCAATCCCTAGCACAAATCTTTGTGCTTCAAGATCCAGTTACTGCCTTTACAGAGATTACAACCTTCTAGATGGAAAAACGGAATGGTATTCGGACCTTTATTGAAGTCTAAATTAAGTCCTTCAAGATAATATAACTAGTCATTCTGCTTGGGGGAAAGAAGTGTGCTTTCAGTGAGGTTGACTCAAAGGCAATGATGTTAGGCTAAATCCTGAGAAATGAATAAGAATTAATGACAAGAGGTTGGGGATACGAGTACCAAGTTTGCCAGAAGAAAAAACAATAGCTTAAGCAAAGTTCCAGAGGTGGGGTTGAGGAAGATATACTCTCCTGAGTATCTCTGCCTAAGCTACAAATAAAAAGAGTATGCTATCACTCTGTTTGCCTGGTGTGGTTTTGTCACATACACATATTTCTGTCAAATACCTGTCAGCTGCTACCCCATTGGTTCTCCCCTGGTCATCAGGACATGCCTTGAATCCAGGAACACAGCTCTAAAACCCAGAAATATGCTCTCCTAACTTCAAGACAATTACCACGGAGCTGGGAGCCTCGGAGGTTTCAGTCATCCAGGGTATGTACTTAACAACAGCAACATGTAACTGGCTCTGTGTTTGAAATTAACTGGGTTAAGACATGAGTGAGATGATTCAACTCCTCCACAGCACATCTAAGATGGAACCAAGGACCAGAAGTTAGATTCACACAAGCTTGTCCCATTGTCAGAGTGTAACCTCTCCGCCTCTTTTGCTTTGCATCATGGCTATAACTGTAGCACCAATTGCATAGAATTAGTGTGAGGCTTGTCCAGGATAGTATGAGAACTGATCACATCGCCTGACTTCATTTGTTCATTATGCCATCACTTTCATAGTTCCAACCTTGAAGGGAAAGTACTCAAGAGAACACCAACTAGAATGCTTCATATACCCACAGACCAACAATTCCAGAGCCAGCCTCCAAGTTCACGTTTACCACTCTGACCTAGAGTGCAGCCTTTGAAATCACATTCATCTGCTACCCAAAGGGAGATTCACAAACCAGTTTTGTGGGGGCTTTTTCTACTAGGATTTCCAACACACACACACACACACACACACACACACACACACACCCCAAGAAAAAAATTGCAACAGCTCTCTGAGCTAATTATTGTTTTTAGTTCTTCATGGCAAATTTACACTTTAGTTCATTAACTCCTTAATGTCAACATATTGATGAAGTGTGCAGCTAACAAAGAAGCAGAGGACAGATGTGATGTTGCAAGCCTGTAACAGCAGCACTTTGGGAGATAGAGGCAGGAAGATTGCCAGCCAGTGTGAATCCAGCCTCTTCTACATAATGAATTCCAGACCATCCTGAGCTACAGTGAGACCTTGTCTCAAAGTAACAAAAACAGAAAGGGAAAGTGGAGTAGGGAAGTCCGGGGATATAGTAGATTAATTTCTCCCATAGATATACAGGGTGTAGGGTCCATCCTGCTAGAAGCCATATACTAGAATGCTAGGTCCTCAGGTCCTGAAACTGTAGCAAGAAAGGGTTGGTTAAAGCAAATACATCACTTTGTCAAGCTATCAGAATTTTTAACCAAATTATTCTGCCATCAACTTCTCCTAGACCCCATCCCTCTCCTTCAGTGTTCCCGGGCTGGAGGGACACTGGTGTCCTTCTACTAGGAGCCCCAACCTGTTTGAAGGGGGCATGATAAAGGAGCTGAGCTCTGAAGTCTCCAGCTGGGTCTCCAGTGCCATGCCCAAAGGGAGCCCACTGAGAGAGAACTCAGAGTTAACTTGCCTTTAGCCTGTACCTGTAGTGAAGAGACAAGGCGAAGCTAGGAAAATAGAAGCCTGGAGTTCAGAAACAGATAGGGGTCATAGGAGTTGGACAGCCAAGCCCAGCAGGGTCACAAAAAAAGTGACTAGCCTCCAAGTCGGAGGACACAGCTCCACTAGAAGCCTGTCCAAGCCTGCGCCAGGGGGCCAGCTCTCCAGAGGAGCCAAGGCTAGCGGAGGAGATGGGGGGAGCTGGGGCGCAGGGAGCCAGCAATACCTGTGGAGAGGCAGCACCCAGAAACTCCGTCCAAGGGAACCGGGCAGCAGCAGCCGGAGAGAAGGAAAAGTGGCAGGGAGGGACCGCCTGAAGCAGACGGGAGGCACCGCGTGGGAGTGAGGTCCCTAGACGCGGACACAGCAGAAGGGACCGCGTGGCAGCTGGGGAGGGAGGACAGGGACCGCACACAAGATACAACAGGACACACGCCCCCGAGGTGGGGGCGAGACACGGGGCTGGGGCAATCCGCGAAGTCCCAGACAGGGCGAGGGTGCGCTCAGACACTAGCTGCCACCTACCTGTCACCTGCAACAGGTGCTACTAGGCGACCAAAGGTCCGGGTGCTGAATGGTTGGAAGGGTCTCTAGCTCCAAAAGGGTTGAGACCAGCAACCCAGGCGCCGGCCCTACTCAACCCTCCCAGGAGGCGGAAAAAGCTGCAACTTTCCCTGGAGCGGGGAGGAGCTGGACTCTTAAAGGGGCCGCACAGAGCGCAGAGCTATTTTAGCGGAGGGCCAGCTAGCACGGTAGAGTGTTCTGGGAACCGAAGCCTTAAGGCACTGGAGGAATTTCCTCTTGAGTTAGCAGAGTTTAAGGACCTACTGGATGTTTCTCCTCTGCCATTTCCGTCTCTCTTTGCTCACTCTCTTAGATAATGGGGGTGGGGGGTGGGGAATAAAGTTCACTCGTCTCTTTGTTCAACAAGCCAAAAGTTGTCCAATTGTCAAGTACTTTTAAGAAAACAAGAGTCTCTCACTGGGGGCAGAAAAAGATAACTTCTTCATTGATGTAGGTATTGGTAAGGAGCCCATGCGTCTGTAAACAATCACCTAGGATCCTGTAAGCAACCCTGATGAAACAGATTGAGACATCAAAATAAATAACTTAGATAAACTTTAAGAAGAATAAAAAGATGACTATATGGGGGTGGGGAGAGGAAGTGAAGTCAGTGTGAGGGGTAGAGGTAGAGGAACAGGAGGGGAATGGTCTGGAGATAAGAAAATTAAAAAGGAGTCTGGATTTTACAGGGGGAATATTAACATATATACCATTCAGATTGATTTTCCGTTTTTGTTTGTTTGTTTTGGGGTTTTTTGAGGCAAGTAAGAGTACTCTTTAGGAAAAGGATATAGATTAATTTCATACATTCACACTCAAAGACACAACTAGTTTAACTATTCACCTCATTCAAAACTAGACAACAAATTAGAATAACAGTGGCGTTCTTCAGCAACTAGTTTCTGAGAGGGTTGTACAAGGCAGTCAATGATGGCTGAGTAATCACCAGATAAGCTCTTTTGTAACTTCTAGCAGGAACTTACCTGCTTTTGAAAGCATATGCTCATTGTCCTTCAAGCCACACTAAGATGTGTATATTTACCCACACCTCCACCTTTCTCTCTGTCTTTGCTTCACATCAGCCATGAAAGGTAGGCAGATCCCTCCTATCTACCACCACCAGGTAAACATACTCAAATTTCTACCATCTTAAAAGAAAATCTGCATCCTATGCATAGACAAGATCTCCCTATACCTCCTTTAAGGGTCAATTTATTGAAACTATTTTACAGGTGAGACATGTCTGCAATTTCTCACTCTCTCCTCTCTCGTTCATTTCTCAATGCTTAAAAATCTAGTTTCCTTCCCCCCACTGAGACTGAGCTAAGTGAGCTACCCAACCAATGATCTCTGCATCAATAAATTCCGTGATAAATAACCAAATAAAGCACTGCTGGCTCTTATCTTCCCTGACCTCCTCCCTACCCTTAGCCCCATTGGCCATTTCCTTACCTCTGAAATGAATTCCGTGGTGTCTGTGACACCACGCTGACTTGCTTTTCCTCCTAGTATTTTGCCTTCTCCTCCATTTCCTTGATAGGGTTCATGTTCTGCTGTCATGTCAGACAATCTCAGAGTGAAGATAAATGGGCTCTCTCTAAATGGTATCTTTCATCTATATGACCACAACTGTAATTCTATCATTCTTCCCAGATGGCTATATTGAGCTCTGTTTCCTTAGCATCTCCAATCAGATATCCTGCAAGCACCTCAAATTTAACACAACCAAAATTGAAACCCATCAGCTTTTCTCTTAAATTTATTCCTTTTCCCCAGGAATTCTTAGTAAAAGACAACCTGCCATTTGAGGCAGACACCTGGCACCTAAAAAAACTACATAATACATAGTAAACCCTGTGTAAAAATTTCATGATGGGCTAATGAATTAATAAATCCTAAGAAAATAGAGGCAGACACAAAGTTTCCACTATAAACTAGAATAAGAAGAAACAGATAAAGATAGTTCAATGGCTAACTAGAATATTATATAGTCCTACAAATGGAATATTATTATGATCAATTAAACTGACATATACACAGTTCATAATGACAAGGAATTGCTTATACTATGTATAATATAGTTATATATTATTTGAATACATTATATTGTGTATAATATATATTATTTAAAAGAAAGATATAACATTTAATGGAGAATATGATTATGACAATATAAATAAAATGTTTGTAAACATGCAAAAACATTAATAATGAATACTTGTAGCAAAACTGATGGAATTAATTTTTGTTCTCTTATTTTTCTTTATTTTGCAACTTTCTTATAAGTATATATGGCTTTGATAATACCAATTTTTTCTTATTTTTTGATGTTTTAAATTTTATATGTGTAGATGTTTTACCTTCATATATGTGTGCACACCACAAGCATACAATGTCTGCAAAGGCCAGAAAAAAGCATCAGATCCACTAGAACCGAGTTACAGATGGATGTGAGCTATCATGTAGGTACAGGGAATTGAACTCAGGTCCTCCAGAAGAGCTGCCAGCGCTCTTCACTGCTGTGCCATCCCTCCAGCCCCAGTGCCAAAATCTTTTTAAAAAAGAACTGTCATAGGAAAAAATCATTTCAATATTGGCAGACAAAACATTAAAATCCCAGCTCCCGGTCTCTGAAACATGACTTTTTAATAAACTCCTCTACCCTAAAGTGTGAAGAAACCCCTTCAAAATTGAAATCTTCTTGCTCTGTGAAACTTTGACAACTAAGGTCTAGGTTGGATTGGGAGAGTCTGTGGACTTTGTGTTACACACATGCACATGCACATGCACATGTGTGCAAAGCTGGTTTGTGGAAACACCTTTTTTTTGCAGATGATCCTTGGTAGGGATGAAAATATCTTCAACCAGAATTAACCTAAAAAGTATTTATTCCAACTTCATTATTACTCAGCAACACTTTAAGGTTTTACTCCCAAGTGTACAATTTCTCAGTCACCAAGGGCTAGCTCATTAAAAGGACACAAAGATATGACTCTTCATCTTTAGGACAGTCTTACCTACCCAGCAGTCAATTTACTGAGTCAAACATCAACAACGGATAAAGCAAAACTGAGCAGTAAACTTTCCTTCACCTTTTTTATACATAGTCTGCGCTTTGCAAATTGCTGTCACCTTCGGTTGGACACTACTTGACTGCTACAATATTTCTGTGCTCAAATTCTATGAAATATTTTTGAAGAGGCTAACAGTTCAAACAAATACAGACAATGACCTATGGAAACATGTAATCAGGCATGGGAGAGTTCCAAAAGGGGGGCAGTAGGACATACGTGCCATGAAGGGAAAAGTAGGGAAAACAGAACGGGCAGGCTTTAGCTTGTGAGAGTGAAGGGAGGGCACCAGGGTGAGGGAGAAAGAGAAATACAGAACTCTAAGGATGACTGAAAAACCCATAGGGAAACTGACAATTTTATATT
This sequence comes from Rhynchomys soricoides, assembly GCA_019843965.1. Taxonomy (NCBI): domain Eukaryota; kingdom Metazoa; phylum Chordata; class Mammalia; order Rodentia; family Muridae; genus Rhynchomys; species Rhynchomys soricoides. The sequence continues at coordinate 10,222,275 of JADRCH010007713.1, forward strand.
TACTTAACATAAATGCACATATAATGTATATGTGCATATGGGAATTCAAATATAAATAGTTTAAAGAAAATAATGTCACTGGGGTGATTAACAGGTCCCTCAAAAGTCATATACTAATAAAAACTCTAGTACTAGGCATGGGAAACCTCCCTGCAAGTTGTTGGTCAGGGGAGTCCAAGAGACTCCCAATACAGCATAAGCTATTGCCGTTGCCCTTGATTGTAGCACAGAACTTGAAGGTAAGATGTGTTTGCTGAAGATACCACATACTTCAGACACAGAACTAGGAGGAATTGGTCTGGAGATTTCCCTCCCTAAGGACTAGTTCTCATTGTATTTGAATTTGTATACAAGCTGCCAGGGGAGAAAAGCCATCAATAATCTTTCCAATTGCAAAGCTAGGGAATGACAAAGACTGGCCTCCCAAAATAGCCTCATAAGTGCAATAGTGGCACTGATACATTGGAGGTAACCAACAATTGTCTATGTAATTGACCTTAAGGCCAGTTCAAGAGGAAGTACTCATGTCTGGTACTATAGAGGAGAACTTTTTTTTTTATAATGACAACATTTAATTGGGGCTGGCTTACAGGTTGAGAAGCTCAGTCTATCATCATCAAGGTGGGAGCATGGAAGTATCCAAGCAGGCATGGTGCAGGATGAGCTGAGAATTCTACATCTTCATCTCAAGGCTGCTAGGAGAAGACTGACTTCCAGGCAGCTAGGATGAGGGTAATAAAGCCCACACCCACAGTGTCACACCTACTCCAACAAGGCCACACTTTCTAATAGTGCCACCCCCTGGGCCAAGCACATACAAACCATCATATTCCACTTCCTGGCCCCCCTAGGCTTGTTCAAACACATGAGTCTATGGGGGCCATACCTAAACATAGCATACTGCAAAATACATTTAGTCCAACTTCCAAAGTCCCCATAGTCTATAGCAGTCTCAACAGTGTTAAAAGTTCAAAGTCTAAAATCTCTTCTGAGATTCATCCAATCACTTAGCTGAAATTCCCTAATCAAGACCGGAAACCAGCTGGGCAAACTCCAAACTCTGCATCTCCATGTCTGATGTCAAAGTGGTCTTGAGATTTCCAACTCCTTTTTCATCTTTGTTGACTTCAACAAACTTCTTTCTTCTGGGCTGGTTCCACTCTCCGTTAGCAGCTTTTCTCAGCAGATAGCCCACAGCTCTGGAATCTCAAATATCTTAGAGTCTCCAAGTCAACTTCAGCTTCACAGCTTCTTGTTCAATGTCTGGGATCCACACATGATCTTCTGTGCTCCTCCAAAGGACTGGCATCTCTTCTAGAGGAGAACTTTTATTGTCACTTTTAAAACTAGAATAATCCCAACTGTATTCTAAATCCCTATTCTTATATCCACAGATAAGTAATCTCTCATTACTTGTTAAAGAAGCTTCTTTTCATAACAGGAAGAAACCATCACAGAAACCTATAACTGGTCAAAATACAGAGAACAACTGACTCTGAGGTTCACATATCTAATTGAGGCATCTGCAATACAGCTCCTATATCTAAGACTCATAGAACATCATTGGTAGAGGGGCTTGAAAGATTGTAACAGTCATAGGACCAGGGCATCTTCTGTGAAATAGTGTCTTCTCTATATAACAGAAAGCAGCACCACAATGTGAATACCCAAGCAATATCTGCACAATGACAGCACCAGCTGACATTTCAACATGGATTGGGGGAATCTCACAAGGTCACACACCTAGATAAAGAGCTACAGGCAGTTAATGACCACTGAGAGAGGGAGGGTCAGTCTTCTCAGCCCTTCCTGCTGCCATGCCTTCATTACTCCATGATGGATTCTAGCCCTCTGAAACCATAAACCAAATTAAATGTTTTCCTTTATAAGTTGCCTTAGTCATGGTATTTTATCATAGCAATAGAAAAGCAACTAATACAGTATCCCTGGGAAAAGTTAGCTTCTTTGACTTTAAAGGCATAAGTAAGATTTAGATCCAGATGATTGAAAGATATTACAGGAAAAAAGTAGCATACAGCTAAGTAAAGGGGCTATAAACACTAAGTAATATACAGCGGAACTGTGAAGAAGGTAGTATTACAGCATAAAGTGCCAGGAAAAAATTATGATGACTGAGGTTATAAAGATGGTGTGTTGGCAATAGGACTGATACATATATGAAGTCACAGGTACTATAACAGCACACATAAGACCTACACAGGTTAGAACCAAACAAAATCCCATAGTGAAGACAAAGTGGACACAAAATCCACCTCTAACCAAGAAGCTATTTACAATTGAAACATTCTGGGAAAGGGAAAAAAATCAATTTTCTCCTATGGAATGTCATTTTGTATATCAACCATACTCCAGCGCAAGCCCCATGCTCAACCCAAAATGCACTCCATGAATTTGTGTTTGTGTGTGTGTGTGTGCGCGCGCGCGCACGCGCGCGCTCGTGTGTGTGTGTTATTTTATTTTGATGTTTTTGGTCTTATTTTGTTTTATGGTGTTTTGAAAGAAAGAGAAGAAACATAAAGTTGGCTGAGTAGAGAGGTGGGTATAATCTGAAATAAGTCAGAGGAGGGTAAAATATGATCAAAATACATTGCAGGAAACAAATAATTAGAAAGTAGGGGAATCGTTGTATGTTGGTTTGGAGTGTTGCTGTAAATGGGTACCACAAACTGAGTGGCTTAGGCCAAAGAAACTTGTCTAATAATTCCAAAAAGTAGAAGCCTGAGACCAAGCTGTCTGCAGAGTTAGCTCTTCCTCAGTAGTGTGATAAGAACTGTTTAATGCTTCCATCTTTGACAGCTAGTGATTTCTTGGCTTGAAGAAAGATTACTTTTATCTCTACCTTCCCCTTAATGTGGTGTACTCTCTATGTATACCTGTGCCCCAATCAATTTTCCTTTAAAATATGTTTTGAGAACTTCGTACTGTATCTACAGCACTCCCTCCCTGTCCAATTCTTCCCATGTCCAATTAATGACCTTTCCATATACTTATTTTACAAACACATATATAATATATGATATTCATATAACATATTATATAGAGAGATGCTTATATATACATGTTCAGGGCTAACCACTGGAACTGAACATCCTATGTAGATGTTCATCTCTGTCAGAAACTGATTCTCCCTCTCCCAGCAAACATTGACTCCTATAGCTCTTCAAGTAGGAGTGGGACAATATGGAATTTTCCTTATCCAAGTTGGCATGTCAACTGCTTTTATTTTGTCATGCCAGTCTCGTTCAGGCAACCATATTGTTGCATGCATTTCCCGTGTCATGTATAAAGAACAATATCTAAAAGCAGATGCCCTAGGCCTCTGGCTTTTATAACCTTTCTGCTTCCTCTTCTGTGATTTTTTTCCTAAACCTGGTGTGTATGGGTTGCATTGCAGATGTATCATTTAGAGTTAGGCACTCCATTATCCCATAGTCTCTGCAGTTTGACCTGTTGTGTATCTTTCTAATAATCTCCATCTGTTGCAAAAAAGAAGCTTCTTTATGAGGGATGAGAGCTACACTAATAAAGGCATCAATCACAATAGATTAGAGTCCATCCTAATTAATTTACCTTACCTAATTACATCTGCAATGATCCAATTTAGAACACATTCTAAGGTGCTGGGGGTTAGGACTTCAACATGAATTTTAAGATACAAAATTTAACTCACAACGTATGGGTAGGAGTTAGAACTTCAGGGGCTTTTTTAAGATTTGGGGCTTTTGGTGACACCAATAGTTTAGCTAGACTTCATCTTCTTTTCTAGATGAATAATACTCTTTTTACAGATAAACACACTTTGTTTATATATTCAGAAGATGATACCATTTGAGTCATTTCCAATTTTGGCCATTATGAATAATGCTCACATAAATAATCATATATGAAGTTTTAATGAATATTTGTTTTCAAAACAGTTGTATATATACCCATGTATTGATTTGCTGGTGCCTATTAAAACTCAGTTTAGTCTTTTGAAGAATCGTGATTGCTTTCCAAAGTGGCTTCCCCATTTTACTTTCCCAATTCCTAAATTAGGACTCCAATTTAGATAGATACATAGATACATAGATACATAGAGAAATAGTTACATAGATACCTAGATAGAGATAATTACATGGATACATGTATAGATACATACAAAGTTAGTTAGATACATAGATATTTAGATAGATAGATAGATAGATAGATAGATAGATAGATAGATAGATAGATAGATTTTAATAGCTCCCACTAGTATCAGCCTTTTTATTACAGATATCCCAGTGAGAAGTGGTCTTTTGTGGCTTTGATTTGCATTTTTTATAAAGTAATAATGTTGAATATCTTTTCATGTGTTTAGTGTCCATCAGCATTATTCTTCTTTTAAAAAATGTCTATTTACATCCTTTTTTCACCTTTAATTGAATTGTCTTTTTGCTACAGAATTAGAAGATTTTTTTGTGTGGTGTAGTTATAGTTTTTAAAGTAGGTAGGATGAAAGAAGAAAGACACTCTTAGGAGGGAGAGTGTCCTGAAGACATAAACAGCAGGTTTGTTGTTTGATTCAAGAGGAGTGTTCGGGTCAGAGAAACCTGTACCAAATTTTATTGAAGATGAGTACTTTGTGGTTCTGGCCAAGACTAGGTAAGTGCTGGATTGATTTGTTCTCTGGCAGCTGGTAATTCAGGATGAAGATTTTTAAGATGTGTTTTCAAAGATTTGTTCTGAGTGGTCATTCATTTTAATAAAAGCATTTTTTCAAGAAAAGAAAAGCAACATGTACCCTGATATAAAAGGAAAGCATAGAGGTTCTCTGTTATCGAATGTAATGACTTCTTTTTACTTTAATTTTCCTCTGACTCTCAACCAATGTTTGACATCATTCCGCAATTATTCCTCAGTAAGGTCTCCTCTTCTATGGCTGTTGAAACAATGCCATGGCCGACAGGCTCATGCATCTCTTCTGCTTGTGCTTTGTAATATTCTCAGAACCTGCTCTTTCTGCTCCTACCTTAATATTAAAAGCATAAATGTCACATTAGTTTATTCATAAGAAGTCTGCAGACACTAGCATTTACAGGTGCCTGCTATATGCAATTTGGAGGAAGGTGAAAACTTAGCAATAAACAACAAAGACCTTGCCTATGTGGATCAATTCGTTGTTAGTTTAAGAAAAAGAATCAACAGCAATACTAAGTAAAAATAATACTATTATCAACACTGTTCTAAAGTACTAATCTAAGATACACATGCATTACACTTACTACACAAAAATCGTGGTGAGCTACTAGTATTATCCTTACAGATAAAGAGAACTAAAACATAGAGGATCCAAAGGTTAACTCAGGGTATGAAGTGAGTTGTAGCCTCACAGTCCATATTCTTAACTAGTTATCTGTGTTACAGTTTAGTAATAAGTGAATATGTCATATATTGATAAATACACAGGCATGCACAATAATACATATTTGTGTGTGCTGCTATAAATATAAGTAAAATGATGTTCAGTTGTAGTACTTTTTCTGTCTTTATACAAGTTTTGACTAAGGCCTCAAGATTTGAGGACACACATCTGAAGAATAACACTCCATTCTAAAGAAAGATGCTGAAACTTAAGTTATCGCTAAGAAGTGGCCAAACTGGCATCTTCCTTATTAACCCCAACCATTTAACTCCAGCTTGTATGTACACATATGTGTGTGAGGGGGGGTGCTGAAGGAGGGAGAGAAAAAAAGAGAGAGAAAAAAGAGAGAAAAGGAAAGAAAGAAAAGGGAAGGAAGAAAACAACTCTTTCAAGGGAGGAAAATGTCAGAAAGTGTCATCTTTTTTTGGTTTTTTGTTTTTTTGTTTTTTTTGAGACAGGGTTTCCCTGTGTAGCCCTGGCTGTCCTTGAACTCACTCTGTAGACCAGACTGGCCTCGAACTCAGAAATCCGCCTGCCTCTGCCTCCCGAGTGCTGGGATTAAAGGTGTGCGCCACCGCCTGGGGAGAAAGTGTCATCTTAATTGCAGGGTTGCTATGCTAAATCAATTCTAGACTCACCAATATTACCACTGAAGCAGGGAGAGAGTTCCTTGAAGAACCTTATATGTATCATCTGGTATTCAGAAAAAAGTAAAATTGTATACTTGACTTTTATCTGAAGAGTCCTGGAGCAGAATACTAGTTGAAGGAACTCAGAGTGGTGGGGTAAACAGGAATGGGGAGTTGCAATGTTCCCATGGACTAAGCTTTTTTATGGGACAAATAGTTGGTTTGTTGTTGTTTGTTTGTTTGTTTTTATTTCTATGCACAGCTGGAAGTATAGCATAAAATGTGAATCCCAGAAGACAGGTATGTGGTTAAAAGCAGAAAGGGAAATCTGTCAGTTCATACATTGTTCCTATGAGGGAATGGTACAGAGCAAAGATGCTTACTAAGGTAATGAGGAGTGGAGAAGGGCTTTCTGAACAACTATGAAAGCCTGACCCAGAAGGGCAGTATTTGAGGGTGCTTACCTCACAAAGTACCTTTGTAGTTAATTATACCACCTCTAGTCAGTTGACTTTTTCACTGTTGTGGCTTGGATATGAAGGACCACACAATCAGAAAGTTCATGTGTTGAACACTTGGTTAGAAACTGGTAATGCTGTTAAAAGTCACTGAGTCATCAGGGCACTAACTTGATTATTAGCTAACCCACTAATGAGTACACAATTGAGTAGGCTATTAAGATGGGAGGTCTAGTCATAGGACCTAAGTCATAGAGGTATGCCTTTCCGTAGTGCATCTTGTCCCTGGCTGCTTCCTGTTTTGTTCTCTTTGCTTCCTGTTCACCATGAGGTGAGCCACTTGTTCAGTCACCATGATATTCTACCTTACTCCATATGGGTTCCGTGAGAAAAGATTCAAGTGACCATAGACTAAAATATCCAACACCATGATCCAAAAGAAAATTTTCCTCCCTTCAGTTGTTTTTCCCAGGTGTTATAACACAAGAATGAAATGTTAATACGCACGCTCACCATACCCTATGCATGATCAGGAGTTTTCAGAAGCATTGGACCTAGCAGAGAAGATAGAGAAGCAAAGAAAATGAAAGAAAAAGCCAAACCACATTTCTTCTCTGGTGGATCTGTGGTATCGCTCACTAAGCTGCAATAAAGGTTGGGTTTGGACGTTTGAATTGGATATGAGATACAATTCTTAATTTTGAATGTTTTGATTTTTTTAATATCTACAAATTAAACTATTATCAACATATGAGAGTAACCAAGAGTTAATGGGTTATATAAATAAAATAATGTGGATGGCATTTTGTAAAAAAGATAAATTAATAGAGATTGATAGGGGAGATGTTTTATATATTCTACATCTATTAGCTAGTTTTCCCATTGATATAATGAAGTATCTGAGGCTGGGTACTTTTCAAAGAAAAAAGAACTATTTAGTCTTGCAGACCCAAGGCATGGTGCCAACATTTACTCAGCTTTTACAAAAACCTCATGGCAGATAACATCACAATAGCGAGAGAGAGAGAGAGAGAGAGAGAGAGAGAGAGAGAGAGAGAGAAGAGAGAATGTGTGGTACTCAGACATACATGTAGGCAAAGCATCTACATACATAAAATAAAAAATAATTTTCAAACAGAAGAACCAAGAGTGAGGGGAGAAGTTAGGTTTACTCTTTTACTCTAAAATCCCATTCTAAGGGTAATGACCCATGACCTTATTACCTTCCACCAGGCCTCACCTCTTAAAGGCTCTACCACCTCTTAGTATCACCACACTGAAAGCCAAGTTTCTAACACAAAAGGTTTTGGAAGATACACTCAAACCCTATCGACCCCTTAGCAGTGCATTAAGGAATTCCAGGCAGAGTTAACACAAATGGAAAAGCCATAAAAACAGTGGTTCTCAATCTGTGGGTCACGACCCATTTGGGGGTTGAATGACACTTTCACAGGGTTCGCATATCAGATATCTTGCATATCAGATATTTAGATTACCATTCATAAGAGTAGCAAAATTACAGTTATAAAATAGCAATGAAAGATTTTTATGGTTGGGGTCACGAGAACATGAGGAACTGTATTAAAGGGCCACAGCATTAGAAAGGTTGAAAAATACTGCCGTAAGAAATTCTTTCAACCTGATCTGTTTTTATCATATATGTTCTGCCTTGGGTAGCATCATTTTCTACAGCTTCATTTCCCCTGATAGCTCTAATCTTGTATCTGTAGACTAGATTGTGTCCCAATCCTCAGATATATATTTAGTAGCTACTATCCTTACCTCAATGATCACAATCAGCCACTTAAAATTCAGCTATTCCCAGCTTGAGCTTCATCTTTATTCCAACTTTATTTTTGTCCCCAATGTTTTCCAGCCCAGTGGTCAGCATTATCATCTACCCAATAGCATAAGCTAGAAATTGTTCTCACGTCTAAGTAGTCTCTAGATCTTGTTCTTACATCTTAATGAAGCCTGAATTTGTCTGTAACCCCACTAATTAACTCAGACTGGAAGCATCTCTTATCTAGACTCTATCAATCTTCAAAGTCTTACCTTGCTTCTGTAACTCTTAGAACTGAGTCTGTTTTCATGGCTTGAAATGCCTCCTGCCTACCTTGCACATCGTCTACTAGTCCTTGTTCTTGACCATTTGGCTTCCAGCCAAACTAAATGATTTGCATTTCCCCCCAACACAAAATTTTCTCAGTGTCATCTGCCAGTATTAATTCTTCTCTACTCTAGTTCCTACTCGGCCTTCAACTCAAATGTGACCTCCTATGGAAAGCCTTCCCTGAATTCCTCCAGGATGGGTGTCAGTGTTCAGGTCTCCTGTTATCCCATGGTACCTTTTATTCACAACTCTTTCCTGTTGGCTATTTTAGTGTGGTGGTGGTGGTGTTGCTGCTGCTGAGGGAAGAACTCAAAGCCTTGTGCATGCCAGGCAGTCACTGTGCCTTGGAGTTACATACCCAGCACCTCAGCTTTCTATTTGAATCTTCTATCACTACCAAAATGTCACTTTAGTCTACCTGTGTTTTGTATGCCAAAGAATTCACTGATAAGTTTCTCAAAGGACTAGTTCTCAACCAGGAATAATGTTGACACCATTACCAGGGGTCAGCTTGTGTTTTCTAGAAACATTTATGCTCATCACACTCATGGGAAAAGTGCTGCTGATATCTCAGATAGAGACCAGGGGTGGTGCTCTATATAACCCACCATAGCAAAGGAGTTCCAACCCAAAGCATCCATAATACTGAAGCTAAGAAACCCTATCTGGTGACAAGCAAAACACCACGACTTCTGTATACTTTAGAGCTTTGCTTTTCTTATTTTGAGTTATATAGCTGCCTATGAAAGTCAGTCCTGTCTTCTGGAGTCTAAGATAATGAAGAGAAGGAAAAGGGTGTCATAAAGATAGCTTTTGTGGGCTGGGGTTTCATTTGGTTTTGCTGGGTGAGCAAAATTGAGCGCTTGAATGTATGTAAAAACCCATATTTGGGGAAACACTCACAGAGACATGGACCATTTAAAAATAGCCCAAATGGCTTTAAATAAATTCATGGAAAACCTTAGAGCCACTATTCTGGGCTCAAACTAAGAACACTAGAGCAAGTTCTACACAAGTAGATATGGAAACCACAAGCCAAGCCAGATATAAGGAACTTTAACACGCATCATCTTTTAATCCTCAAAGTAGCTCTAGAGAATGAGCATTATAAAATTATGACTCGCAGAAGTTCAAAACACAGTAATGTTAAATGATAAAATAGGAGCTTAAGTTTAGTGTCTATTACACCAAGCTAGGATGACTTAATTTTAAAGTACATAAAATTGAAGTTCTCAAAGCAAAAGGTATCTTACTATCTTCAATGCTTTACAAACTTATACAAGAAGAAACAGGGGCTGGGTAGAGTGCCTGTTTAACATATATGAATACCTGGGTTTAATCCCCAGCATAGGAAACAAAGAAACAAACAATAAGCACGTTGGCATGCACTCTGAGTTCCTTCAACCTTTTGTTTGTTTTATTCACAATTTAATAAGACTCATCTTCATTTGATCTATTTCCATTTGAGGACCCTCCATGCCAATAAAGATCATATATGGTTTGGGAATCAAAAGATCTGAGCTTATTCAATAAATCATGTGTTTGTAAAAATAAGACTATGGCAATTATCTTATTATTCTTTGGTTTCTCATCTGCAAAATAATATGGTTTGATTATGGAAACCAAAGTATATAAGATGTGTGATTTATTCTAACTATATAACTTTTTAATATATAGCTTCACAGTCACCTTTTAGGTCCAGAGCTACTACGTAACACAAAAGTCCCTAGGAACCTGAATGTGGTGGCACATACCAGTAATTCTGGAACTCCGGAGGTAAAGGCAAGAGGGTCAGAAGCTTAAGTTCAGCTCCACTGTGAGTTTAAGGTCAGCCTTGACTGCAAGAGACTCTGTCTCAGGGATGGAGGAGTAAAATTAACTTTCTGGTACGACATCGTCACCTCTTTCCGTTCAAAACTTTTACCAGCATCTCTATTCCCTCAGAGTTCTCCTTAATTCTTCCTCTCTGCACTCTGTATAGTAGAACACCATCAATACTTCAGAACACAATCACAGGGGTCCTTTTTATGAAATCTGTTGCATCACTAGCAAATGACTTCTCTAAAAGGGAGTGACTCATTACATGGGCCAGAATCAGGAAAACATGGACTATTCAACATTTCTGCTATTACTGAGAGTACACTGAAGACTGCTTTCTGATGGCTTGTAGCATGTCATAGGAATGGTGTCCATTTGTAATAGAGTGTGAATGTCTTATAGTGCTTCAGTTAATTATCATTTCACCCAGTGAAAAGAATTCTTTGTGATGAAAATGTAGCTTGTTATGACTGTTGGTTACCATAACCTACATTGTTCTACTCTGTTTCTGTCTACTTCAATGTTCCAAGATTTGTCTTCACAGATCAAGGTCACATTTTCTACTTGCATCATTGTTTTTTTTCCATTTTGATAAAGTGAGCTCACAAAGAAAATCTTAGCCAACATCACCCTCCCCGGAGCCCAATGCATTTATGTGTGTATGTGCGTGCATATGCATGAGTGCATTTCATCTATACTCTGGGTGTGTGTGTGTGTGTGTGTGTGTATGTGTGTGTGTTTCAAGTACTCTAACACTGACGTATTATATCTACAGCCCTAAAAAGAAAAAATTTGAAAGAGGCAATGGTAAAGCAGGAATAGGGTTGTCCTTGCCCCCTTCTTGTTCTCTTGCTCCTCTTTTGCTCTTGCCTTCCTGCCCCCACTCTCTCCCCATTCCCTTCCCCCCTCTCTGACGTGCTTATGGCCAGTCTCTCTCTCTCTCTCTCTCTCTCTCTCTCTCTCTCTCTCTCTCTCT